>UFQX01000027.1:665635-685372 GCA_900497675.1 Arapaima gigas
CCCCCCCCCCCCCCCCAATTCATGCTTTACTATTTAAACAACCATCATTCAACCACTTGTTTGAAGGAAAGAAACATTTACCTTCAGCCCTCATGCAGTACTACTGCATTCTAAGTGCCTTTTTTCCAATGCTTTCTATTAATTTGTATTTTCAAAGGTGTTTTTTTTAACTGTTGTGTCATTTTTATACCAGTGTCAGAAGGAAATTTTGTTCTGTCCAAAATATAAAACTAGATCGAATATTTTTTTTTCCATATTCTTGTTATTTTTAATAGTATTTTCAAGTGACTAGCACAATAAACAATATTCAGAAATGACCTTAACCTTTTAATATTCTTCATTTAGGATGCTTAATACTTAATTGCAATTTCATATTATATCATGTTATAAACATTTTGCTGTACATTACACACACTTCGTTTCAAAAATCTTCCAATGGATGTACACTTCTTTCCTTCTCAGCAGTGAAGAAAAAAAATTAAAAACCAACATAACACTTCTGAAGCATAGCTTTAAACTCGGACTAGTATTTCTCCTCATGGTCAGTTGTTCACATTTTAAAGTCATTTAACAGGTCACATTTGTTTACTTAAGTGTTTAATCATTTCGAAGTTCATCATCAATTTGTTGGTCTTAAACCTCTGAGTGGATTCTTACACCTGAATTGGAGGTATGTGAAGAACAGCATCCACTCTCCCAGACTCAGTGTGCAAACAAACCGAGCTGTTGAAACCCTGGCTCACACTGAAAGACACAATGCTAATGCAGCACTAACCCCTGCAGTTCCATCCATGCAGAATGCACTGTTGTAGAGCACAAAAGAACAAGTAATGTGCTTCAGGAGAAACATCACCAATTAGGCAGACTGACTAATTAATGTAAACATTTTTGTTTTCACTTCTATCTACTGTGCCTCAGTTTGAATATTTACTCACACTTTAACACATTTTTTTTTTACTTTAATAGAAAAAAGACCATGTGGAGTAATTTTCATCATAGATATTTTGAAACAGACATAAATTATTTCACATTTCCACAAATGCATTCATGCGTACTGCATTATATTTTCATTTCCAACTATTACAGAGATCTAGCACAGCAAACACTGAAAACAGGTTCAAAATATTGTAGCTGGTTTTAAATATTGGAAGGAAAAAAACTGCCGGCCACCATTATGAATAGTGAAAACTTTGTGGTTTCTCTTACATTTTCAAAATCCCCCTTTTCCCTCATGTGAACTCTCATCTATCAGATTTGTTTCCAACATCCTCTCTGACTGGGCAAGTTTCTCACTCTTTCTAGAAGCATCATTACGTTGTAACAGCAGGATTAACAACAAGCGCATAGTTATGTTAAAACATTTAATGAAAATAACTTTTATACAGATTATTATTATTATTATTATTATTATTATTATTTATACGTTCTACAAATATGTTATAGTAGGGTAGGATAACATGTGCTCACACATATAGACACTTCCATTTGTATTTCAATCATTAATTATCAACTGTCAGTTATATGCTTACCTGGCAGAGGGTCAGTGTGGTCCAGAGCCCACAAAACAAAGAGCACCATGGATGCCCCAGGATGGACACACACACACGCAGTCACAAATTATGGGCAGTTTGGAGTGACCAATTTCCCTGAAGCACATATCTTTAGACTGGGAGGTAACCAGAGCACCTCGAGGAAACGCAAATAAATACAGGGAGAACATGCAAACAGACACCGATTGTTCACTGAGCTAAGTTCAAACTTACGCCCAGGAGCTGTGAAACAGCAACACTACTTGCTAGGCCTTTTTTTAATTTTTACTGAAAATTAAAGGAAAGTAATGGAAGGGAAGTAAAGGAAGTAATGACAATGTTACTCTGTCTCTCTTTTCAACTTGGCACAGTCAATATGATTGCTTCATGTGCTACATTTTCCCTCAATCAATTATGAGGACAAACTTCATTATCTCATTATATTAATAAATACCCAAGATGTGCAGGGAATAATTTGAATGTAACTGTGGGCGTTTTAATTGTCAGGATACTGCAGATTTACTGTCTATACTATGTTGTATTTTCAGTGTGTTTGCTATAACAATTCATTTACCTCTGGAATTTCAGCCACTGCCAAAATATGCAGACTCAGATTAAAAATACAACTCCGAATTCTGACAGAAATGTAGACTGTTTAATGAATTCACTTTTCATTTTTTTCACTTAGTATAAATTGTGCTAAACACTAATAGATCTAAATGAAATAAAGCCATCACTGATTGAGTTCAGAAGATTAAAAACATACAATGGAAAATAGTGGTGTTGAATTGGTCTGGCCTGTTGTTGGTTAATTCAAAAGCCTTTTGAAAGAAAATCAAAATGCAAATTCAATATCCGTGGCAGACTAGAAGTGCTTCAGTTCTTTCGGAACAGGAACTGCACCAAAGCTCATGCTGTAAGTGTGTGGATGACTTCATTGGCACACTTGTCAATAAAAAGCTTGAGCCGAGCTTTAAATGAATAAGTTCTGCTTCTGTAATGCACATTTCAATAGGCGTACAAATCTATCAATACATTTCTCATTAGTAAAACCCTCATTTTCAGGAAAGCAAAGAGTGTGAAAGAATTCCTGTGGTACTTGTATCAAATGCATTCTGGGAATATTTCTTGTCGGCAAAATAATGGATAACAGTAGGACGTATTAAGTTTTTGCACCTAAAATTTAAAATGTACTGAATTTGGTGTTCTGTCCTCCACTTGTGTCCCTAGGGCTGAACTGGGTGTATTATCGATATGACTGAGTCCTGAGTCCATCCATCTTTTTGTTGCTTTTTCTTGCAACATTTGCAAACTATACTGTCTTTTAAATTAAATCTTGACATCCAAAATACTGTAGTGAGTTTACATACCGTACATGTGCATGTTATGGATGGTTTGTGGCCATAATGGTATTCCCAGTAAAATCCAAACCAGACTAGGACCAGTGTACTGAGCTCTTGTCCACAGAAGATAAAAGGCCTCCCTGAAGGACTAAATAAAACCATAATCTTAAGAATGGCATTTATGTGAAATAGTGGCAGGTTTATGTACTTGTCACCCCTGTTACTTTTAATAGGCAGAAATACAAAGAGATTTAGTGATGACCTTGACACATTACACAATGACCCTGCAAATAAACCTCCATCATTCTCTATCATGCAATAGACATACCTGAGAGTCACACTTATTTATGGCATTTATAATTAACTTGTATATGCCAGTATTTTCATAATACATAGATACAACAGAAACACACACACACACACACAAAATTGTGCTACTTCATATTTTATTTGCACAGCTGACATTGAGTAGATAGGAGGAGTCTTTCAGCTTTGCACATTTAGCCACACTGCTGGATTTCAGTTCCACACAGAAACTACATTCCATAGAGCTAGTTTGGATCAGCCAGTGGATGTCAAACAGAGAAAGACAAAGTTTTTACAGTACTATAATAATACCAATGAAATGGCTTCTTCATAGGTTCTTATTGCGGTGCACCATTATTTAAACTTGTGTTTTGATTGGGGTGTAACAACACCTGCATTGGCTATATGTACAGCAGTAAGTAGGTAGATTGAAAGAGAGAGGGAGAGAGAGCTCATGTACTGCATAATAAACCAGATGGTGGCTTGATTAAACATCAGGTCAAGTCTGATTGGTGCAACAGTGACAGGGATATTTGTTATGCTCTCCCATGGGCATCTACAAGCCATCCCCCTTATGTTACTCCACCCGCACCAGGTTATACTTACTAACAGAAATGAAGACAGATTGCAAGAAAGTCACTTTAGTTCCTCTTTCCTGCAGTTAAAATTCGTGTGTGTGTGTGTGTGTGTGTGTGTTTCAAACGATAATTTCCAACATTTGTAAAAGTGTGCTGCTTAAAACCAAAGAACCAAAACCTGTATGCTGTTCCTTCAGGTGTGTAAAATGATGTATTTAACACAAATTCTGAGTACTCAGTGGAAACAGTTGTCAGAAAAACTAAGCAGATCTTGTGACATCTTTACTTTATCTTGCCTTATAGAATTAAATCAAAATAATGTTCACCAAAGTATAACCTGGTAATCACCACTAAATCTGTGAACTAGTGTTAACATTTGTTTACATCATTTTCCACCATGCATGTATTATGTTTACAACTTAATCATACAATGACTTTTTTGTTTCTTTGAAGGCTGTTTTTCACCAGTGTCGTACCGATTACAAAACATAGGTCTAAGCTTTACGTATCTGCATCTTTCAAACAAATCCAGCACTTTATTTGTTTTCTTCCTTTGAAGGAAGCTTCTATTAGTAAAACACTCAGTAAACTAAACTAGCAAATTAACTGCAATCTGCATAATACCCATTGTAACCCATCTGTGTATATCATGCAGCAGATTATGCAGTTGTTTCCTAATGCAATGAAATTATGTGTGCTGCACAGCCATCATTAATGGCTCAACATAATTATTCATAATTTATCACACCTAATTATGCTCAAAGATAAGTTTAATCAAATTAACATCAAGAGACTATACAGCTGAGTTTTGTATCAGACACAACTTTAGTGAGATGCCTCCATCAGACAGAGGAATGGCTTTTAAAAGAAAGTGTGTTTATTTGCATTGTATTAAAGCTGTATTTAAAATACTGGTGCACAGAATGAGACCTGTAGATTATTCAAACAGGTATTGAATTGAACATTAAAATGATCAGTTTAACACATCTTTTGGCAATTCAACAACAAATGGTTGATTTTAGGTGTTTTTATCATCGGTCTGTTTTTGGGATATGATAACTAATCATTTGTATATCACCATATGGAGATGTTGTCAGAAGCCCAACATTTCATTTTTAACATTTTAAATAGTGTATGCGAAAGCCTGGAAAATTCCAGTCTTTGCAGTTATAGGAAATGAGGTTGCAGGTATAAGAAATGAGGTTGTGTTTACTAAAAGAGAGGGTACATTGTTGTCCAGATAATGCGTACAGCGACATAGTCATTCTGCTGTAACGGTTTATAGCTACTAATTGTTTCACATCTGCAACTGTCCCTGAACAAAGTGAAAGAAGTGTGATGTGCTCAAAGCATTTATGTGTATATCCTTATTGAATTTTGCAGCAGTGAAAAGAATTTTTCCCCGAAAAGAATCAGATGTTTCCTGAATCCATAAATATAATGCAGTATCTGAAAATATATGCATCGACTTGTATTTATTTCCACATTTTCCCTCTGAGTTTCTGATATTCTCCAAAAAATATAAAGATTTTTTTTCCATCAAATTTACAAAACACTTATTTTGAAGACTGACTGTCCACATGTATTTGATTCATAAGTCTCAGTTGTCTGGTATATTATTATCATAATTCTCTGAATTCATAATTCTTTCTGAATTCTCATAATTCTCCGAATTTGGAGTTTATACGTATCCTTCAGCATTTAAAAAATGGAAAAAGCTTGATTCTTTTCTACAAGTCAAATGTACATATAGTTCTCTTTTTTAAATTCTGCATATATTAAAATATTATAAAAACATTTTCAATTCCATTGACAAGAAGGTAAGACCTTTGAATACAGATTTTCTAGAAGTCTGTAGTGATTTCATTGAATCACTTCAGAATTACAAGTTCACTGCAAAAGTACATGTAACCCACAAAAAGTATTTTCTGTTTCATTGAAGCATATGTTCATCAATCCATACAACATCTTTAATCTCTTTATCCTGGTCAGGGCTGCGGTGGTCCAGAATCTACCCCAAAATCACAGGGCACAAGGCTATGAAAGAACCCCTTGATGGGGATTGCATTAAATTGCTCATTTTAATTGATCATATTAAAGTGTTCTTTCTTGTGCCTATCATGAGATATAAAAATATTATAGTAAAACCCTCAACAAAATTAATTCAAATATATTTATTTAAGCAATCAAATGTATAATGTTGTTTCCTTTACAATGGAACTGTGAAAATGTTATGATCGAAACAGATCAGAGAGATCCATATTTTATTAACTGACGACTAGTGACATGTTTTGTACAAAATGCAGAGTCTACAGGAAAATAATAATTTCAACATTCTGGTGGAGATACTAACATCTAGAGAGAATGTCTCACACTAAAGTGATATGGGGTGGAAAGGTCTTGTGTTTGATGGAGATGGCTGCTGGAATATTAATGCAAAGTAAAAATAAAACAGCTTTCAAAATTTTAAAAAATTCTCTACAGAAATCAGGAGTTGACTTCGTAGCCGCTTTTAATAATCAAGGATGGTCAGTTGCTTTTCTTGCAGGGGGATTTAGCAAAACATGATCACAGCACTCTGTCTTAGTAAAATATGTGTGGAAACAAGCAAATTAAAAATTAAACCCTCTGTGGGGACTGAACAGGATTTGTTTTTCCTTTTAGTTCCTCTTTCTCTCTCTCTCTCTCTCTCTCTCTCTCTTTCCAAAACCACACAGAGAAGCTTTTGAGAGAAGCAATTTCAGCCGGAGAACACGACAGCGCCACCAGGATGTCACATTTACAGAACATTTGGGGGAAGAGAACATAACAGCTGAATTTTGATGAGAAATCCCCAGACAGCAAGGAAACAATACGTACTTATAAAACATCTATTTGCTCAAGGAACGCATTCAAGTGAGCATGACGGTGCAGTCACAGCAAAATGGATCTGATGCGCAGCAGGTTGGTGCTAAATCTTCAGGTTTGGCCATTTAATGATAAAAACAGAAATTGGCTCCAAGCCCAGAGTGAAGTCATTCAGGCCCTTACAGCAGAAGGTCCGACGTAACTAGGGTGGGCAACAGAGGGAGGCAACCAATATTCTACATATTATTGATGTTTATCTTGATACGGAGTGTCACAGTGATAGAGGGTGTGTGGAAGTCTTTAATATGATTTTTTTACTAGGGTATCGTCTTTAAAATCAATGTTATTTTAATGTATGTCTTGATTGGCGTGTTGTCAATATAGTGAAGTATTACAGCACCCCTAGTGGACATTCATATGTACCACTAGAAAAGGTAAAACCTCCCCGGAGTAGCAGAGTAGCAAAGTAACACAGGCTGCACTATTTTTCACAGAAAGGAAAATGGAGAGCTACTAATAATGAAGGTATGTATTAGAGAATGTGTAAATGTCTTTGAAACATTAGTACAAACAATTACAGATGCATACAACTTCAACAGTCCTGACACTACATTTAAAAGCTTTCAAAAATGTGGGGGTGAACAATGTGACTGTAGCAAACGGCTAGAAAATCACTTTGTAAAATGAAGACAAATTTCAGTCATGTTTACTTGGAAAAAAGAGGAGGACTGAAGAACAGTGTGTCAAATAGGAGTTTGTCTCCTGACGGATATGTGTTCATGAAGAGTGCTGGTAAAAAAATGTCTGTCAACAGAGTTACACGTATTTTGTTAGTGTAACTGTTTCATTAGTAATGGGGAGTAAGATGTAATAATAATCTAACAATGCCTTTGACCAAATTAAGGCTGAGGGTCTCACACTGACATTAGGGGGCAGGGTCACACACTGCCTCAGTCCTGTTCTTTTGTGATGAGTGCAACATGGCATGAAGAGCATCGGAGTACATCTATTAATATGGCTCTTAACTGAACCTCAAAGGCCGCCCACACTAGTAACACAGAACTGAAGAATGAGGCCTGACATATATCTTTTTAGAAACACAGAAATCCTCATTTTCTGCTGTGACATACTATTGTTAGACAATATCCACAAACTGCATGAAATTTTACATGATCCAGTGATGTATGTGAATGTAACATTTCTGCTCAAATGTGCTCAAACAGGTGAACACACTTTTTTTTTTTGCCTGGACAGGATTTTTAAAAAAATTCTTATTCATATAAGCTATTATTCTCAAATTAGTCAGGCTATATTGGCTATAAGAATTTGACTATGGTGAGCATTAAGAATATGCAGCATTTCTTTTTTGTGTACAAACTCAAATATGACGAGGGGAACTATTTATATATATGTGAAATCTACTGTGGTGTGAGATGTGATGGACAAGGCAGCCGGACAACACTACAAAGCTTGGGAGAAATGATTCACACAATATCGGAAATAAAGTTGTTCCTGTAGAAACACTGAAAGGGGAGAAAAACATTGGATGAACCGCACTGCAGGAGTAAAGGTTTTACTTGAATGATGTTCCACCGGTTCACTTTCATATTCAAAATGTGTTTTGTGTATATTGTTGAGGACATCTGAAATATACCTTGGCTAAAAAGTTTGAAAATGTCAGTTCATAGCCACTTTGTCCAACTTTGTGAGGGAACAAAATTTCAGGCCCCTGGAGTTCTATCGCTGGTGAAATCATGCAAATCATTCCGTTAGTTTCAACATGCATCCAGTTAATGGTGAATTACTTAAGACCTTTAGTTTTTGTCCCAAATATATATGCACAAATGCTAGGCATACATTCACGTTTTCAGAATAATAATTTTATCTTTTAGAAAGAAATATGAAAATAACGGACCAAACGGCTCACGTTGAGGTGTGTAAACAGAGGCCAAGTGTGTGTGATAAAGAGTGGAGTAAGAAGAGGGTGAGCTGGAGTGTGACATGCCGGAGGGGTGTGGAGGAGCGAGCCGCGCCGCTCAGCGAGAGAGAGGCGTGTGCGCCGCGTGGAGGAGCGCGGCGGCGCGCACAGCTCGGCTGGACCGCAGGGAGCGCACGGAGCGCAGGGCACGGAGCGCAGCGCCGCGTCGGCAGGAGCGGGGGCCGAAGCCACAGCTCGCCCATCACTCATCTCATCTCCTGTAGCTGGCCGGGTGCGGGGTGGGTGGGGTGGGGTGCGAGGAGTCGCAACAGAGGAAAACCTGGCGGAGGCACGGCAGAAGAAGGAACGGGAGGATGCACTGCACAGATCCGCCGATGAGTTAGAAGCACGGCGGAGTCGGGACCACCGTGGATACAAGTGCACCTTCCTGCGATACAACCTGCATCCGGGGCCGTGTGAACGCTTCCCAGCATCCCCGTGCAAGCGCGAATGATCGCGGCCGCGTCCCCCCGCATGTAGGGTGAGTACTAACACTTCGCGGTGCTCTTCAGCGCTTCACATGTCACTTCTGCAGGGGCTGCAGCATGGCCAGGGATCCCGCGAACCGACGACTAGATCTTGGAGGAAATAACTTTACTGGACCTGAGCCTTTATTAGTCACTTCACATTGTGGATGCAGGACGGACGCTATTAAATAATGACGACGACTGTGATGACATGTCAATTTCTTCATTCCGTTATAAGGGCTCTTTATTATTATTATAATTATTATTATTATTATTGGTTCCATCATGAACTTGAGGCTTGATTCTGAAATGTAAGTGCTCTGTTGAACAGGTTGTTGTGAAACTAGTTGATCAAACAAGTAGCCCGTCCCTGCATACATACAGATGTGTTGCGTGCGGATGGTTTGGCTTGTGCCGCAAAAATTAATACATATTTGATGGAATCCTGAAAAGGAGCCCATTAACGGCTAAAACCCCGCAGATACGGGCAATATATTGTGTTGTGTGCGCTGAATTCCAAAGCAGACTTTCGCTTTTACAGTTTTGCTCAAGAGAATGTTTTATTGATGTGGATAAAACCAGCAGTGAAACTTGTCTTTCGGTCCATTGTTTTGTTTTGCTCCTCCTTTCATATATTGAAGTTGTTGCCTTCGATCATATTAAAATGTATCAGTGTGGTCAGAACTGTAGTGTAGAAAGAGTGGTTTGTTTTCTTGTGATTGTCTTTTTTCCCTTGTGAAATATTAAGTTTAAGTTGCGAAAGGGCAGTAAGGGAACTAAGATGACAGTTAAGTGGTGAGAAACAGTAGAAAAAGTCAACAGAATCAAACAATAAAAAAGTGCCAAACTTATACACTAATTTTTTTAACAGATTGAATTAGCAAATTATATGCATTGATAGATAGATAGATAGATAGATAGATCTAGTTTTATTGTTGTGTATTTGTTTGAATTGTGTGGTCATTTAGCTTGAGGTGCTTGAGTGATACCTTTGTGCAGGTACAGTATATTGCTGTCAAAGAAATCATGTAAAGAATATGCGTCTCATAGCTTGACTAGGTGTTGTATACTTCCAGGAATTCTGGACAACTCTGCATTTGAAAGTTCTGTAGCATCTGTTTGGTCAATTATAATCTAATACATTGCTGTGTTATCACTCATAATATAAATTTTTCTGGCGATGGAGTTAATTTCACTGTAAAACAGGGCTGTTCGTGTCAGAGGGAAGATGTGAAAAAGCTGGTGCCTTTTTGTCTCTGTCCTGTTCAATTACTGAACTTTGTTTGGCAAAGTGCCTGCACTTTGCACATATTTGGCGCATCAACATTTCATTCATGCTTCTGTTGCTGCATCTTAAATGATGGGCTCTGTCACTTTGGTTCACTTTGACAGGATGATTTGGAGTAAATGGGCTCACTGGTACTATGAGATTACATAATGCATGCTAATGAAACATTACTTGAATGTTTAATGACTTTGTATCCTGTTTCATACCCCAGCTTGCTCAGTTATTGTATCACTAAGTCAACAAAATTTGAAATACTCCCATATATGTTTCATTTGAGTTGTGGTACTGAGAAGCTAAACATGGTATGCATGTTCTCTCTAAAAGGGGGTTAGGGAGGATTAATTTCATAATTAAAGATGCAGTAGAGGATCTTTGAAGACTGAGTCATTTCAGAAAAATGGAATACAAATAAAACATTTTCATTGTACTTTTTTTAAATGGCCATAAAAGAGCTCTTCAGATTGAAGCCTGACAAAATGGTTCTATCAATACATGCATCTCGCTTGTCCTCCAGGCAGAGTGCTATCAGGGCTCCGTGCTTCGGCTTCCGCTCTCATGTGGATTGTGTCTGTCAAGGCTTTCCTGTTGGGAGGGACAAAGAGTGAGTCCTCCTGTTCCACTACAGGTGGCTCCTGCACATTGAGACTCGGGCTCATCTACGTGTTCTTCAAGCTGCTTCCTCTTCATTTTTAGCCGTTCAGTAGATTGTGAGAATATTCTATATGATCCCAAGGAGTGCTTCACTTATGGAAGGGAGCCATCCAAACCCCTACGATAACGCTGAAGCGACCATCTGTCTCCCAGATATCAGCGCCCTGTTATTAGGGCATGCAGTGAAGAAGCTTCCCACCACATCTGCCTGTACATGTCTGGGACCTGCTGCAGTAGTTTCCAAGCAACACCTTACACAACTGCATAAAACCCATATTGATCTGGACTGCCTTTGTTTTTTGGTATTTTGTCAACGAAGGACAACATAAGGCTCATTAAAGATTAGATGGAAGTATGTGTTTTCCTTCAGTCCAATTGTTGGCACAACATGTTTCCCTCCTTACAGTTTTCTGTGGCTCAGCTTGTCACCATTTAAAGTGAGTTCAGTTGGCCTTATTTGATTAAATACTCAGTGTGTTTGAGATGCTGCTTTCAATTCAAAAAACTGCATGCTATTTTTGCATGGTGAGATGACTTTGTTTACATATTGATTCATGCCGTCTCCTCAACTTCTGAAATTTTTCAGCAATTTCAAATAACATATATACACAAATCACAATGAACAATGTACTTCTACAATACATATATATCGACACATTAAATATTTTTAACAATAAAATATGCACAAAAATCATAGCAATTCCATATTGCACTCAGTCTGTATCTTCTGTTTCACGAACCTCTGCCTCATTTGTGAGTATAATGACGGTAACAAAAGTGGTTATATGAAACCATTTTGGTCATTATGATCCAAACAACAGCAGTCCTGCCCTTAGAAAGATTATGCCTGTTTGTTTATATTTTTACTCAGACTTTTACTGTATACTAACTAACTAACTAATATTCCATATCAGTCCATGGCAAGGCTGTTGTGGGCCACATCCTATTCAAGAAACTCAGGGCATAACACTGAATGGGAAGACTGTCCTTCATGGGATCCTATACTGTACAGTTAAAAAAAGATAATTTCCTTTTATTTGAAAATGGTTTTATGCATAATATGCCTCATTACTGTCCCCAAGTTTAGGATATGTTGTTTTATTTGCCACACACCCATCTTCATGACTTCAAGGAGTGCCTGTGTTGACCTCACTGTGTCCCCTGGCCCTGAATCAGCTGCTGCCTAATTGACTATATCCAGTTCTGATGTATTTCTGAGGGCTCTACAGGCTGAGGTCAGACAGTGGTCCTGGAAGCAGTAAAATGGTTAAATCACGTGTCCTTTGGGTGTGTGAGGAAGGATGCACAGCACTTTGATATAAAAGACACTGCTTGAAGTCACTTTCCCTCATGTTTCTGTATTTTCATTCATTTCCTTTTATTGAGAGTTTCCTGATGGCCAGAGAGGTTAAGCTTTAAAACTTTTGGAAATCCTTTGTTTTTTTTTTTGTTTTTGCTTTACACGCAAGTTTTATATGATTTGTTTTATACAAATTTGCTCATTTTAATTTTCACTGGCATTATATGCATTCTGTAAAGTTTTCTTTCACATATGTGTGCGTCACTGTTTTTTTGCGGTAAATGGACCACATTGTTCTGACAAGTGCACGTCACTGTAATTTAATCAGATTCTTAATTCACTCACGTAATCAGTCCTGGATCGGTGTAGTTTTGTAATATATCTATTTTTTTTACTTTTTAAGTTAGATATATTGTGTCAACCAATTTGCGTAAATAGAATGAGTTTCGTTTTTTAATTATGACATCCAAAAAACATTTTTGCCCAATTTAAAGGTTATTGACATGGACCAGCAGGCACAGGATTGGATCTAATTGAAAGTGACAAATTCATCTGATGCTGGCCTCCTGAGGGGAACTTGGATAAAACTGAAGTGTTCCAGAGTGGTAGCAAAGGGAGGAAGGGAAAGCATCTCACCAAGATCAGGTAATGGAGTTCTGCAGACAGATCTGAGGCTAATAAAGTGAAAATGGCTGAAAAGTTCTCCAGGGATTACTTTGCTTTTTTCCCAGAACAAACCCAAAGAAAAAAACACAAACAAAACAAACAAAATAGGTCTTTGACACATTTCGAATGCAGAAAGGAAAACAAAAACAACAGATTTTGGTCTATTGTTGGTTGGGATCTAGTTGTTTTCCTTGAAGTTAGCTTTTTGTTGTTTATGTATGTATGTATGTATCTGTCTGTCTATCTACTTTTTTTCAGAGTTTGCATGCATGCATACATACATACATACATACATACATACATACAAACATACATACGCACATGCAGACATACATATACAAATCTACCCATGAAACTGGTAGTGGCAGTGACTACAGCCTTTTGGTGTTTAATGCCTCTATGTTAATGATTTTTGCTGGTGTCCTCTAAGCTTGCCCCCTCATCATTAATTGTTGCTGGAAACATCTGGCCCTTGCTGACCATGTGCTTTTTTACAATGTATTTTGTGGAACAAATGGCTCAACAGACTCATAAATAAAGCAAAATGGGGTAGAATTACCACAGCCAGATTTCCACACATCATATCCAAATAAGGTTTCAGTTTATGTTTGTAATGCACTTCTTAACACAGGTTATGACCATTCCTTATATAAAAAATTAAAATGTCGGCCTGTTCCTTAGCATTACAGTAATTCAATTTTCCATACATAATTTTTTCTTATCCATATTAGCAATACTTTACAAGTAGCAGTTTCATAACACTATTTTTCTCTCTGATGCCAAACCTGTAAGAAGTTCAAAAATCTCTGCAAATGAAACAATGAACTAGAATGCACTAGTGGAATAGAGTTAAGTTACAGTCATGTCATTTGTCCTTTCGATCTAGGATCTTTTGTCAAGGCAATGTTTAAATATGAAGTAAAAAAGTAAAAGTAAAAACAGTTCTAAGTTTCTTTGTATGATATTTGTGCAGAGACGTTGGCAAGTGAGGATCGGAAGGAAACGGAGATGGTTACATTTGTATGTTTACTCAGACAGTACTACAGTAATGAATTATAAATAAGTGAGCTTTTGAACTAAACAGTGTGCATTTCCAAAGGTGGAGGTACATAATGCAGGTTTGACTCTTCTTTATGACCATGAGCTGCCTATAATACATATCCCCCCCTAAGTGATTTGCACCATGAGAGAATTACCAACATAGCCTGTAGTGATCAGGTTCATGTTGTCATTAATTGTGTATTGCAAGTTCTGCCAGCATCCTGCTTAGAAAACAGTGTCTTTAAATTTTTGTATTTAACCTTGGGGAGGGGTGATCATAAAATCCAAAAAGAGCCCAACTAAAGACAAAGCATGAAAAATAAACCTCAAGGTTTGCAAACACCAGTGGCTGCCCACCCCTTCTGGTAATCTTATGTGGTTACAAGGAACCTGTGTAGATATGACTAGTGCAAGAAAGGCTGTACAACAGTGGGGAGAGAGCTATAGTGCTATAAGCTAAACTCATATGCAGGGTTGCCTGTCCTGTATGTTGTAGCCTGCAGTCATTGGTTCCCATCAACCTGGTAACTATTTTGTAAATATTTTATTTCAAATTCATATTTAATATAAATATTTTTCAAAGAAAGTATAAGTCCAAAAATATTCAAAACTGCTGAAGAAACTGTGCAGTGTCTGCCTCCGAAATGAATAGAAATAGGTAAATAGTAATATTAAAACTACTTTCACATGAATTCTTAATTTTTAC
This sequence comes from Arapaima gigas, assembly GCA_900497675.1. Classification (NCBI taxonomy): domain Eukaryota; kingdom Metazoa; phylum Chordata; class Actinopteri; order Osteoglossiformes; family Osteoglossidae; genus Arapaima; species Arapaima gigas. Next base: position 680,336 of record UFQX01000027.1, read on the forward strand.
TATGGTGTTCATTACTTTTTACCATGTTATGCATCATTACCGTTATCAGAAAATTTTTCTCCATAAAAGTTTAGGTTACATTGAAATGCCTTTACTAAAGAATAATAATAACAACAACAATAATAATAATAATAATAATAATAATTCTGACAATTTATTGATTCCTGCTTTGTGTATTTCTACTGAAAATTTGAAAATTTGATGGAAAATGCTTTTTACAGTTTATATGATCTGTTTTTTCAAGTTCAAATACATAACCAAAACAAATGTGGAAAAAATGTCAATATTCAGAATAATTCAGAATCTTCTTTTTACTCAGTTTCTGAAGTTTGGCTTTTATGAGGGAGTCAAAAGCCACTGAAACGGTGTCTGATTCAGTATTAAATGGGGCAGCAATTTAAAATGATTGCTTCCTAATGATGGGGAACATGGGAGATAAAAACAATATATTGCAGGATCTCAAAAGGTGAACCTGAGATAATTGTTTCAGAGCATTGAGGGTGGAATAACAGATGGCCATTTTGGACATCTTGAGAGATTCATAATGCCTTATCTTCCCTGTCCAGGCAGTGCTGGTACTGGGTCCACTGGTTTTGGTTTTATATAGCCTGAGGACATTTTGCATGATGGATGGGTAAATGTACAAATGGTACTGTGATGAGCTGTCAAAGAAGGCAAGAATTCTTTATGACAAAATCTGTGACAAAATAACCACTCAACCAGAGATGCGTGTTTAGAGTAGCTTTTCCTTATATTTGACTGGGGAGAATATTTTCAAATCACACTTCATTTGCTGTTTAAGTTTGGCTAATGTGACAGGTATATGAGTGCACACTGAAAAAGGCCCTTATTCAGCTTTTCTAGGTAGTCTCAGTTTGGTTGTGGCAACAAAGCATTATTATCTCCATATCTCAATGTCATGTTTTGCATGTCACCACAGGTTATTGAACAGGAGGTACTGAATACAGTATAATTTGATTACCATTCAACTCATTGGTTTGCAGTGCTTTGTTTAATCTGAGTGTTAATGTCTTTCTGAATTGCTTATTGACTTTTCCCTGCAGTGCTTCCTAGTTAGAATAAACAAAGATAGCCACATCTCAGATAGGCAAATCCACTCTGAATAGCTCTATTTGGTAGAGGAGCTGGCTGGTTTTCAGATCCATGTAGCATTATTTATACAATTAACCAAATTAGTTTTCTCCACAGCAGGTAGTTCAATGTTTAATGACATGGACTGGTAACTTTACATCTGCTAGTTTAAGTCTCTGCGGGGGACTTTGCTGTGGTACTATTAAGAAAGGTACTCGACCTGAATTCCTCCTGAAAAAATACCCTGCTGCATTAAATGGTGAAACTCCAAGTTGCTTCAAATGTAAAGACTATAAACAACAAATAGAGGAGGAAGATGACCCTGAAACAGTTGTGGACTTAAGTTTATAAGTGTCTTTTCTTTAAAATGACTCTCCACAAGCTTTTTTGTTTATGTAATAACCTTGGTGTTTTTTTTTTATCCGGTTGCGTTTGTTACAGACCGACTGCTGCTGTTACGTATTCAACATATTATTTTAAACCTGTAACTGTTTTGAAACGTTATGACATTGGGAATGTTTTTTTTTTGCAGACATTCAAACAAGTTTACAGTGTCTACTGCAAATCTCATAACTGAAAATTTGATAAAGTTATAAAATCCCTTTCTTGCAGAAATGATGTTAATAAGAAAAATAGATACTGGCCTATGAGCAACCCCCCCAATGCATTTACAGACTAAAATAGAACTAAGAGGCTATTAAAATCATATTAAAGTGCTCTATTGTGGTATGCTATTAAGTCAAATGTTCCAAAGATATCTCAATAAATGGTCCTTTTTTCGGTTAAGAAAATTGGCTCAGGAAAATGTTGGAAGGTGTAATGACTGGTAAAGTACTGTGGAGATAATTACAGGCAGTCCAATTTAGGCAGATCGGTCATGTGTTAATGGATATTGTGAAACCAGTATTTCAGAAGCTCTGTATGAAATATATCAAATGTCACCATGTAGAACTTTCAAGATTTCGAACAGCTGAACCTTGATGAATTCTGATAAGTATCTGTGCTGTCTTGGAGTTCGAGGGAATCTCATACCCATGCTAATAATTTCGTTCAGCAATGGGGTTTTGCATCAGGTATATCAGGTCAGAATTAATCAGTCTAAGAGAACCTCTTACAGGATTGCCCTCATGATGTAATAATCTGGAACACTTTTTTTTTAACATGCCATGAGCTAAGCACCACTGTGAGAAATTCTTGATATAATTCCTTTTTCAGCCTCTTGATATAATTTCATTCTCACTCTGTTTTCCTCTTTTTCCTGTAGGTGATAACTTTCCTCAGAAGCCTGGGAGTTTGAGGATACGGCACAGTATTTTTACTGTTCTTAGGACTGTGTTCTTCGGGACTGAGACCAATGTTGTTGTACAGGGATCTAACGACACTACTATTCCAGCTTAGGGGTCACAACCCCAAATACTCCTGTCACCAGTGGGATAACCTTGGTTTTCACCTTCCGCATTCTCTCCAGTTCTTCTTTCTATCTCTGATATTTCTCCAGCTTCTCATGTTCCTTCTTTCTGATGTTACCATCAAATGGTATCACCATATCTATCACCACTGTTTTTTCCTCCTTGTTACTATATCTTGTTGACTAATCATCATCTGTCTGAATGTGAAATGCCCACAGGATATGAGCACCTTTGTTCTCCACAACTCCTGGGCTGCCCCATTGTGATACAAATGGGAACACAGGGGGGTGGGGGTCAGGGTACGCATACTTATTTTTAATGACCTGTCCCTTTTTAACCCTTAGCAGTACAGCGCAAGGGAGAGGGCAAGAAAGACAGTGAGTGCATGACCAACCATCCAACTTGAGGAGCACGGCCAGTCCTGTCCCTTGTGCTACTCTCCCTTCACAAACCTGCATCTGGGTGAACAAATATAAATAAATACTGGCCACTTATGATCACGGTTCCCAATGCATCTTGTCAAAGTGGCTGTGTTACACTCTTATTTATACATGGTAGTGTCCAAGCCATATTCCTTACAAATGTACCTGTATGTGATCCCTGCTTCTTGGTTGTTCCTCTCAGTGCGCGCTGTCCATTCCTACATCTTGCAGTCACTACTAGGGGCTTCTCTGCGTAGTCAGCACCTGGGGTCTTACCTAATATGGCACATCAGATTTGACTAACCTAGTGCTGAGGGATTGTTCTTGTGCCTTTTCTAGCCATTAGTAGGATCATTTCATGTCAAACACCACTGCTATCTGTCTGTGGTATATTCCATGGAGGGGCTTATTCTGCAATGGCACCTCCTTTGCTTCCCAGCTACCTAAATCCCACAAACTGTTTCAAACTGTATTGGTTGTCTAACATTTAACTTGTTAATCTGAGTTGGCATGAATCTTTTTGTTCTTGCCATTTTCATATTTTGAGGTAGAAGGATGTAATTTTAGGAGTTTGCCTAAGCAGTCTGATTGAATAGTGGTGGTAAGGAGCACAAGTGTCCTCCAACCCCCTGCTTGAATCAAAACCTACAGGGTTTTGATTTTTTAGTAGTCTATCTGCAAATTAACTTCCAGTAATTGTGAGGGAGGGGCTTATATGCTTGGTTAACCAGAAAACCAGAGGCACAACGGAAGGTACCACAGGTTAATCTGTTGTTATTGCCTGAATAACTATTTAAGTACAACTCAGAAATATGTAGAAAGTGACAATTTAGTGGCCAGAGAGGAATCAGTGTTCCTCACATTTGAAAAGAACTCACAGCAAGTTATTCCATTTAGTCCTTGTGTGTTTTGAAGGGCACATGAAGAAAATATGTGTAATTACAATGAGGTTTATAAAGGGTCAGATATACAGATGGTGGTAATTCTATCAAAGGAATGCCAACACTTTCATCTAAATTAATTCTGCATATAATATAGTTTATGCATTTTACAGCTGGATTTACTCAAGTATTTTCAGACTAAACAGGCATCTCCAGAGTACTGAAGCAGTTCTTCTCTTATAATTTGAACCTCCAACCTTCTATACTTACTCAACTGTTTTTCTAGCAGCTTTTTAAAGGAATTCCTGCTTTTAACTCTTTGTACGCAGTGAATCTGAACATAAAGAAATGTTTTGTTCTGGGAATAGATTTCAGAATAATGTGCAATTTATATGACATTGCACAAACATGGTGTTGTATAAACTTGTGTCTATGATATTTTACAAGGAGTAGGTTGAAGGGTAGGGCATGGGTAGTGTGGGTGGTATTCCATCCATTTAAATGAAAGTGCCTTCTCACTTCAACCTTTACTGAGATTCAGGAATAGTTATCTGTCTCTTTTGTGTTTTCAGAATATATTTTGTGATATCTAACAGTGCATTGGCAGTGGTTCTTCTACATTTTTCTATAAGTAGTTTGCTAATAAGATTTTATGAAGCAAACAATGATGGGAGTTCTTTGCTTTTAGATTGAAACAAACCTCTGCAAGATAAATGATTGATGCAATATAAATAAACAGCTTTAAAATATTTGCCAGCATCTTGTTTTTTTTTAATAAATTATTATTTGGAAGTGAATGCTTGTAGAGACATCAACCATTTGAATTTATCATCTTAAATTGCTCTTTTTTCTTTTTTAATAATCTACATTTACAGATTGTCTCCTAATAGGCTAACCTGTATGACTGTACACAACCCAGACAAGGGAAAGTTAATTTCGTAGAGAAGATAGGGTTTTGCTCCTTTGAAATATGCAAGGCTTGTAGAGACAATGAAAGGACACCAACTGCAGTGGATGGCTCCAGCTCTGTGATAATGTGCTGGGTTATTTCGCATCAGCCTTGGATGCCCCCAAGATTGATTCTGATTCCCTGTTACCATACCATTCTGTTTATTATGTGGCTTTTATGCATGTCTTCTGTGGCTAGCCAAAGGCAGTCTTTTCCCTCATTTGACTTTACGCTGGATAACAATGCCTGGGTGAAAATATGAGGGGGGGGGGGGGGGGGGGGGG
>UFQX01000027.1:685380-983727 GCA_900497675.1 Arapaima gigas
GGGGGTAGTGGGGGGGGGGGGGGGGGGGGGGGGGGGGGGGGGGGGGGGGGATATATTCATTGGATACTCCAGATTAAATTGTATCCCTCTTCAATGGTACAAAGTCATAAGGACAGGATAGATTGCACGGTGCAAAACTAGGCACTTCATCACACCTTGCAACAGAAAGTTAAAAGGTTTTAAATTAATTGAGACCCCAGCTTGGTCCAATTTCACTGCTTCTATTTTGGAGAGACTACACAGCATTTTGAAGCAAGCTCCATTTACATTAATCCAGTCCCCATGTGTGAACTGCATGGACCCAGGTGTTCAGTTTTGGCTGAGACTTAGGCCAGCACAATTGCACTAAGATCCCATCAGATATATGTTAAATGTAGCAAGTGCCTGAGGAAAAGAAGAAAGCAATTCTAATAAGCACGCAAGGGGAATTGTCACTCACAGATTCATTAGGAGGTTAGTTTGGAAATTGTCAATGAGACCTGTTAAGTTTGTGCAGATGGGATCAAGGAAAGCTGCATGGTTTGTGGTGCATTGAAGCAGGATAAGCACCAAGAGAGTGTTCACTCAATGGTGAGTGCCGACACATAGAATGTTGAGTACACATACATACTGCTGGAGGTAATGGCGGAATACCATGACAGCATCCACTCCAATACTACAATTACATTGCAAACAAAAAAAGACATCAGTAGTAAAAATGTATTCACAGGAAGGAGAAACAAGTGTGCATTAAGAGAATAGATCTCATCCCCCTTTTACCTTGTTCGTGGCCCTTGTGCCTGTCTGTACCATTAATACGATTTTTATTTGTTGCTGAGGGAACATTTTCATTCTGGCTGCAGACGGATGTCTTGGTCAGCATAGGGTTAAGAGAAAGATGATCGGTTGTACAGAAGCGGCTAAGCTGCGGTACGACAGAGATCTGTGTGTCCTTTCTTTGTAACCACCTGTTTAGACTCTAATGAATCAAGTAAGGCCAATGGGAGCCAGACTCGACCTGTTTCCTGTTAGACGCCTGGCAACAGGTGGCTGCTGCTGAGCACATTGTGAATGAGTCATAGTTGGCGAGCAGAATCCACAGGATCAAATCCTCTCACTGGGACGGTTGAGTACGCAACCTGTTACAGTTTGAAAAAATCATATCTTGTAGATAGTTACTTTTTTCAATTCTTGACTAAGAAACAGTACAGTTAGACAAGCTAGACCAGAGATTATGCAAAGCCAGCACTGTTGAAGAAATGTTAAAGAAACTGGATGTGTTCCATTGTTCATCCTCAGAGAATCACAGACCTTGTGTGTGCATAAATACACATGTATGTGTGTATATGTTAATGTCTGTGTTATCTCCAGCAGCTGAGCATCTGCAATTCCTCTTTTGACATATACTGTGCCTTTGACTCTTCCTATATTGGGTTTTTGCTATAGTTTTCTAGGAGTTTAAAAAATGTCATAGGTGACTAGACAAATGTGTTATAGCCTCACAATGGGGAAAACGATCAGTCCAAAAGCCCTAGTTAATAACATAAACAACAACAGCAAAATTACAGCTTTCCAAGCTCTGAAAAATATTTAGCTGCAAAATAAAGTGTCTGCAATTAATTTTTAAAAACTTTGTTGCTTGGCTACTCATCCCAAAAGCAGTTACCTCACATTATGTTAATAATCATGTAGGGTGAATACATATAATTTTATTAGTTTGTTTTTTTGCCAGTTTACAGTCATTCTATAATGTCAATGATCACAATTAGATATAACAAAGTAAGAGAAAGGTTTGAGTACAAAACAAATGCTTATTATTGAGTTGCAAGCTGGGAATAACACACAGGCTGAAGGAGACATATAATGTTGGTGGTCCAAATTTTGTACCTCCTGGCAAACATTTCTGTACAAAGGTTATATTTTACACTTTCACTGTGGCATAAGTATCAAATTTAACATCTAACTAAGAGGCTGAAAACTTGACAAGCTATTTGAGTGCAGTTACATGAGGAGAGCAAATGAGATGCTGCTTAGCATACAGCATTTCCATGGCATCTGCTTTTGGAAAGGGCTTGTTACTAAGTAGAGCAAGGAAAGTCTGCCCTGGAGGCGGCCCCTCTTTTTGACTGACAAAAGGAGGGACTGGTGAGCTTCTCCCAAAGAACTTTGTCATTTAAACAAGAATGTAACAAATGTTTGAACAGGATCAGCATGTTAAAGTAAATTAAACCAAAGCAGCTGTGATGCTGTAGATGAAGCTACATCCTAGTTTTGTCTTAATGTTTGGTTGCTTATCTCTTGTCTTTACCCAGAGCTACTTAGTTTTCTCCATTTATACAGCTGAGTGATTTACTAAAGCAATTTTATATTAAGTACCTTACTTAAGGGCACTGCAGAAGGGCCATGTTGGGCCTCAAACCAGCAACTGTGTATTTAACCTTTACTGTACCTGCTTAATGTACCTCTGCACATTATTCTTAACATATTAATAAATCTGGGGACATACATTTTAAACACATGAGACTGGACTAACAACACGATGCCGGTTTCCATGGCATAACTATTGTGTTTTGCTGAAGGTCTGTTCTTTTGCTCATTAAGAATAAAAAGAATTTTCCATTGATATTAATTTAAATAAGAAGAAAAGATAATGTGATTCTGAGCCCCAAAAGGTTTGCCAGTTTTTCACCAAAAATGCAGTTTTATTCTTTTGTTCTTAGGCAGCCTGGTTGTATAGCGAGTGGTCCTGGTCTGTTGTTGCAAACATGGGTTAGGAATCAAGTTCAGTCTGTGTGTAGTTTGCATATTCTTTATGTGTTTGAATGGGTTTTTTCTGGATGGTTTGGTTTCCTCCCACAGTCCAAAGACATGGATTTCAGGTGAACCGGTCACTCTAAATCGTCCACATTGTGTGATTGTGAGAGAGATTTTGTGTGTGTATGTGCACGTGTGCATGAGATTGATCTATGACCTACTAATACCCTGTCCAATTTGTACCCTTCTTTTCATCATATGCTTCCATGATAACTCCATGATATACAGGCCACCACAACCCTGCACTTGACAACAGGTTATTTAAAAAAAAAAAAAAAACAATTGATGTTTCTTTGTAATTCTGAATTGTCATAAAAGGTCACTTTGTTATACAAAGGTATCCTCTATATCTGTTGTTAAAAGGTAAATTATTAACAAAATGCACAAAGATGCGTTGTAACATGCTGCTTCCACAGTATTCTCAGCATTCTCAGTTTATAAATCTAACTTGGTCTCTGATAAGTCTAGTTTGTGTACAACTGTTTCATATAAAGAAAACACAAATGTTCAAATAGTTTGTACCACGGCTAAGATAAAACCTCTGAGATATTCCACATTAAGAAGCTTGCCCACATTGAGTGCTCTATTCAATAACAATCATGCAGGCATGTTGACTCATCACACATAGATTACTTCCATTGCAATACTACCACAAGCAGCTGTTGTAGTGGAAAGTATTACTGCAGCCACAATGACATAGAGCGCAATGACATAGAGATCAAGCCTCCCCTTGGGCATAATACAGCATGAGATCAACTCTCAGAGCGATGTGAACACACATTTCCTTTCTTTCTTGTCCTACTGGCCCAGAAACAAGGCACACTTGGCCAAGTTGTGTGTTTACATTCACAAAATTAAGGTTGTGGTGGTGGTAAGGAACCTCTCAATGATATCAATATTCAGGAGTGATGTAGACATATTTCAGTCAAAGAGTCTTCCTGGAGTTTAGACTAACTCAGGCTGTTAAACACGACCATCACAAATTTGTGAAAATTTTTGACATGGTCTTCATAGTAGCAGATTTAAAATACAAGTATGTTTTAAAATTATAACTTTTTTCCTTAATCTTGTTTTTTGTACAAACATTTATGCAATCAAACTGGGGGCCTGAAACACTGAAGAATTATTTTCCTTTCTTTAAAAAAATCTAACTGTACTACTCATTTTGGGTCTATCAATGGAAGTGGTTGGAAGTTTCACCGAGGCAGTTCCAAATTGACACTGTAATTCCTGAATATGTTTCTCAACACATGACAGACATTTAATCCCCACACAAGAAGGAAACCCTTCATTGTTAGGAGCAGAAAACTAAAAGTGACAGTTACTTCCTGCATTATGAGAGCAAACACAGCTGAAAAGGATGTGGTTTTCACTGCCTTACTTGGACCCACCAGTATGTTGTGCCAGTGGCCCTCGGTTCTCCTACCTGCTCACATATACAGACTGAGACAACTGTTTGGACAAGATTAGCACATTTCATGTGCCAGTCATGCATGTATGCTGGTTATACACCTCGTTCTCATTTTAATGATTTTTTTTCTGCCCACTACCACCATTATGTCACATTCCAGGCTGACAGTGTATGCTTTTGCATGACCGGGACATATTCATGCTTCGCTGGTGACATTGTTGTCGTCAGGGCTACCTGCGTTTAAATATAAGAGAGTTAAAATTTGGAAAACCTAATGCAGTACGTGACCTCTGCCACACCTACCTGCCAACCTGCCATTGCGGCTGCATGAACTGTGGTGACCCTTTTTAGTTATCGCTGGGCCTGCCATCTGTCTTGTTCTGCTTCCCCTGACATCTGTTAAATAAAGAATTCAGGGAGAGCATCCGTCCATGAAATACAACTCATCCAGCTAAAATTCATACAGGGTATTTATGTATGTATGACGTATGCATGCTGGTATGCATTTCTGATTGCACATGTCTCTGATATGGAAAAATGAACGAGAAGATGTTGTCTTGCACAAAGATACAAATCTTTGCCGTTACTCAGACACTGAGTGGTTTAAAATAGATAGACATGGTGGACACTAATAAAACTAATAAAACAAGTGTATTTCAATGTAAAAAAGAAAAAAAAAAACTGCAACAAAGGGAGGCAAAGTAGTGTAATATTAACAGTGGTGAGTCACAGTTTCTAGTCTCTGAGTTCAATCCCAGCTCAATCTGTGTGGAGTTTGCATGTTCTCTCTGTGTTCCTGTGGGCTTCCTCGTGGTGCTCTGGTTTCCTCCCACAGTCTAAAGGCACAAGCTTCGGGCAAATTGCAGCTAGCTTCTAAATTTCCCTTGGTGTATTTGTGAGTGGGTGTGAATAAGTATGCCCCCCCATCCAGGATGGTTGCATGGCTTTCCTAATACAAAATGTAATGTTCAAAACTCTTTTTTCAACTTTCTATTTTTTCCTGTACATATGAACTTGTTTGACTTGACTGCAGTTCAGCAGTAGTTTTTTTTTCTTAATGTGCATTATGCATTTTAAAATTTCTGTCTTTGGGCATATCGTAGAGTTTGTGCTACCTTTTTACTACCTGCTTTTAAAGGTGAAAGTAAAATGTATAGCTCACATGGGAGTGCAGTTAAATTGTGTGAATATTGTTCAAATCAACCGTTAGAGGAGTGCACACCTGGGACTCCTGGCACTAAATTACCGCGAGCACACACCGTCCCTGCTTGGCTTATTAATTTAATTTTCAGACAAGACATCTTCAGCTGAAAATAATCACTTCTGCAGTGTGGGTAACGGAGGTAGATCATGGTCTACTGTCACAGTGCACCACATGAACTTACAGGAGTACAGCATTTGGCTTTCTCTTCTGCAACCCGCTGCATGGTATGATGGAAAAAATAGCTAAAATATTGTGCAATTACAAGTACAATTGCTTCAACATCAGACAGGCAGGTCAAATGCAGATAAATCTGTAATAAGATTATAAATTGAACGATGGCTGCAAATCTGTGCACTAATCTGCTTGACAGCCTTCTAAGGTAATTCACAGCTCTGTCCCCTTAATCAAATGATTAAGCCCATTTTTAGCAGCTCAACCATAACAACCTGTTGAGTAAAAATTAAGATCCATGTCAGACTATTAATGGCAAGCAAGTAAGATAGAGGATAGAAACTCAGACTGGTAACCTGGGGGGGGTCCCTGCTTTGGAACCTTTAAAAATGGTGCTTAGTTTCAACTGTGGTAGTAAAAACGTCCAGCTGTATACACAGGCTATACATGAAGAGTCTTTGGTTAAAAGCTGTGGCAAAAGAAACAGTAATTGTCAATTTTCATTTATATTATCTTACATTTTTCTGAAACTCAAAGTGCTTTATAAGGCCAAAAGATGCAAGAAGAGATAAAGGCAGCAAAAAAATACAAAATACGAATAAAAGTAATTCTAAGAAAAAAAAATAGGAATAAAAGTAATTCTGCTGAAGAAATGCCTATCCAACGTCTTATGCATAATTACATGGTTTTATATATGCAGAACTATGAACACTTTTTTTTTGGCAGCCAGTCATATTAATTGCATTCAAGTGAATGAGGCTCCCAGTGGCTTACTGCTGCAGTTCAGTACGCAAAAGAACAGCTGCATTCAAAATCAAGGCAGGAAGCTCATCTTACTTGTTAAAGCACTTTGAAATTAAGTCAAATTTACATGCAGCTGGGATGATTACTGACTGGGCTCACTTGTTTTGCGTTCATCTTTTGGTCCAGTTTTTGTGTATCACAGGTTATTTTGCATTATATTGGATAAGATTATCTGCTATGTAAAGAAGTGTGTTATTCTTTCCCTGAGATTGCACAGCTGAAGAGTGCACACTGTAAATAGACTGATCTGCTTTCCCTGTTTGTCATATTAGTATGCTTTAAAGTCCAATTTCTGGTTTGTTTGTATTTTCACTTAGCCCTTTGTCATAATTTGCTTGCTTGGCCAGTACAATTCAGTATGTTCTGCTGGGAGATGAGATGTTCAGCTTATCGATAAACTTGTTTGTGTGACAAGAATAAACACATCTGATTACTTGGTGCTTTAAATAATCACCAAAGCACATATAGTGGTTGTCATTATGGCACAGAATGTCAGTCAGACCTGGATGTGAACAAATAGAACAATAATTTCTTTCCCTTTACTGTTTTTGGAGAGTTCATAAACAGACACCGACACAAACAAAACTCACTGGGCAGTTTGACAAAACTGATAGTCAAATTGATAAATGTGGAGAGAGTGGAGGTATTTAGGTTTCTGTGTTTTGCTTGACCTTCTCATCCCTGTCTTATTCATATATTATACTGACACCTACAAGTGAAAGCTTTGCTATGTCTTACAGGCAGATGCTGTGAATGTATAAATGCACTTTTGAGGAGTAACCTGAAAAGGCCTCACCTGTACAAGAAATACTACTACTTATAAAGAAAACAAAGATGAGATTGGGTCCTCTGTTAATGTGATATGGTCTTGCCCCCACTTGTCACACTTAATATAATCTGCAAATAAATTTCACTCTTTGCTATTTCATATTTAACTGGAAAATGACGTAGCACTAGTGAGTGAGTGAGCGAGATGAGGCAGTTGGTCATTGTGTATGGTTGCCCTGGATGACCTTGTGCTGTCTTTGAAGGAGGATAATGGCTTTTTTGTAATGCAGCTGCACTTAGCTCTTGCAGAGGTGGCAGTCCAAGGCAAAGAGATGTCGACATGCAACCTAGAGTGGGCACGGCTCCACAGACACAGCATGCTAACTGAGGCATGCATTCCCAGAGACTGCCTGTATGCACTGCCAGTATACAGGTCTCCATATATTTGCATTAAGTAAAAAAAAATGAAAAATGTATAAATAATCTATTAAATGTCTATCAACACATGTAAAATTAAGATTAATGATAAGGACCTCTTTTCTATGGTTTACCGGGGTAATATAATGTAAAATGTACCTTTTACTTATGCAAGACTGGTTAAAACAGAATTTCTAAGGATAACATGCTGTATAAGATAAGATTTGCATTAGGGTTTGTGCTCAGCTGCTTGTCCGCAAACGATTAGCATGTTACAGCTTTTCACAAGTAGCTTCCAGCACTCTGTGACTGCGTGTTATGACCCACAACTAATTTGTCACCTTCCCTCGGAGGCAAGATGTTGGCCCTACACAAACAAAAGCTGCCGCCTACGGGTGGTTCCACGTGTGATAATGACACCCTGAGGGACTGAAGTCCCCCTTCGACGCCCCGTTGCGTGTGTGTGGTGAACTTCGGTTACGCACGCGTCTGTCATCATCCTGCACTAATGCACCCTCCACCCGCTGTGGTTTTGCTGAGAGTTCATTCGAGTTTGGGGATTGTGTCTATTGTAAATATTGAATAACATCAAGCGATAAATGTACACTTGGGTCCCTGAGGGGAAAGCGGCTGATTCCCCAGATTGCGCTCCATGACTGCACTCCATCAAACAATGGCTTTCTGGCCTTGGATTTAACAGTCCATAACATAATATTAATCACCTGCATCTTCAGGAAACCATAAATTACCTAATGCATCTATCCAGAAAAAAGCCACATTTAAGAAAGACACTCTTACTTAAAAATGAGAAAAAAAATCATATTATATGAAATCAGGGGGCAGTGAGCTTTTTAGCACTGAGAGGGAAATTTTAGCTTGCTGTTACCGTCCAGAAAGATTTCTCCTTTCTGTGATATATTAGAGGTTTTCTTGGTGAATTTCAGATGGTACGGATGGTACTTGCACACTAATTGTGGTGGTTTGCTGCAGCTTTACTTAGTGAGCCAAGGTCTACAAGTTCTTAACCATACTAATTTCTTGGTTTACTAGTTTATTTGTATATGTTAAAGCATATTGAAGCAGTGATGAACATTAATAAGCATTAAATCAGGGGTGCTCATTTACTTGTCCTCAAGGGCCCTATTCAACAAACAAGCAAAAGGTCAGTGCATCAGTTTCATGTTATGTCATAATTATTGTACAGTAGTTTATTAGTTAAGCAGGCCTAACTGTAGTACTTTGGCTTTACTCACCATTCAATGCGAGAAAGACACATGGAGTTGGGATAGTGTTCTGCTGTAGCAATGGCAGTCCTCTATTGAAACTTCTGCTCTTCTCACTAATCTGATAATCACTAGTGTGATAATGGTACAACTCCATAACTGTTTTCTTTGTTCTTTCGTCGTGCCTAAAAACTGCTTCCACCATATCAATTGTGAACATTTTTCTCAACTCAGCATCTGCGAAAGGCTGTTGCCTTTAGCTAATTTCCACAAAACACACAGGGGTGCAGAAGGCAGGTTGTATTGTCTTGTCCAGCTGTAGTTTTATGGATGGTAGTAATAGAATAATTGTATACAGCGACCAAATTTGCAATCTCTTGCTTGGCGTCTGATTTTGCAGGGTAGTGAAGTTGCTGTGGTGTTTTTCGAATTGCCACTTAATATTAGCCACCATGCAGATGACTGCATCCTGAGAGCGTAACAAACAAGTCTGCTTAGCAATAGTATATTCCAGCAAAATGAAGCTAAATTGTTCAGTCCAATCAGAAGTGAATTGTCTGTTTTTGTTATCAACTTAATACTTTTAAGGCCTTCATGCAAGCAAGATTTACAGTTGCTGTGATTGTTTTCTTTTGTTTGTTTGGTTATTATTATTTGATTATTATTGCTATTATTGCTATAGTTAATTGACAGTAGGTTAGCTACATAGCTCTGATTGAGCTTTGGTAGTACACAGGCTTAATATACATGTACTTATGTAGGGGAATGTACTGGCAGTGGCAAAACTGTTGATCTGTATTAGGTCATAATAGGATAGCAGGCCAATTATTGAGAAACACTGCATTAAATCATGTTAGAAAAAGTTAGCCGGTTAAGTTAAACCTCAAGTGAAATGTTCGTTTTTGACCAAATCTGTTGTTTGAAAAAAGTTATTAAAATGATGTAGTAATTTGTGTTATTCCTCAGAATTAAAAGCTTATGTGATTTTTTTTTTCTTCTAAACAATGTTAACCTTCAGTTAATAATAGTTTAATGTTTTATCTAGGATGGCACAGTGACCCAGCAGATAGCGACGGAGCCTCACAGCTGCTGGGTCATGGCCTCAAATGTGAGTTTGAATATGAGTCTCAGTGCACGAGGAGTTTGCATGTCCTCTTCTTCTTCACTTTGGTTTTCTTTCCCAGGTGCTCTTGTTTTCTTCCACATTCCAAAGAAGTGTTTCTTTTAAACTGGTAACTATATTATTGATAAGAGTTTTTGATTGACCTGCAACTGACTACCATTTCATCTAGGCTGTTCCCAGCCTAACCTAGTGCCCAATGCTTCTTTGAGAGGCTTTTGACCATTGATGGTGGATGGATGGATGGAGAGACGGTTAGATGGATGCTTTAATGAAAAGAGATAAAACTTTGTTCTTTCACAGTAAACTTGTGATTCTGAAGGGGTGCAGTGAAATTACTATAGACTCCTAGCAGTCCTGCCTCCAAAGAACCTTGTAACCTCTTGTCATTTACATTATGAAAGGGTTTGCAATCAACTTGGAGAGGTCTTACGGTGCCCCGGCCTTCTGTAGCCGCTGTATGATAAACATTTATCCGTAGTCAGAGACAGTGGAAACACCACTCTTTGCAAGCATCACCATAGCAACAGGCACCCTGGCATCAAATGCACACAGCAGTGGGGTCGCACGATTGTTATGGCCTCTGTTGGATGGGCCATTCTGCTCTGATCTAATAGCATGTTTCTGCAAGCAAGCCATATTGGTTCCTCAGAGAGCCTTCTCCCAATAATGCTGTCTCCACCTACAGCAGGTCCATATGGCAAAGTGCTATTCTTGTTTAGTTCTTTAGGGACATTGGCTATCTGATGGGAATGGTTCTTCACACAGTCCCAGTTGATACCAAATTTGTGTTTGCATATATTTAAAACAAATCACATTGTGCATTTAAACCAATGGATCTTGGCAGTTTTAGTTACGTATGAATGTACTCACTCCTATTAACAGTACTGTTTCACATGATTCCTTTGTTATGATTTTCTCCAAGACTACACCAAAACACTGATAATGCCTGTTACACTGCTGGGGGTTCTATTGCTAAAAAGAACTGAATTCTACTGTGTTGCTTCAACTTATTTCTACGAGCCCTAGAACTAATGATAGACATTATGTACATCTTCATTATAAAAAAGATAATAAATAACCTTGCAGTAACTTGATGTTTTAGAAGATTGTAATAGTACATTTAGAGTCAAAGCAGAGGAATTTAAACAAAGATAATTCACAGTGATTAGAACAGTTTGACTTTGTTTAGCTAGCTGCCAAAGCATTGACAAACTTGGGAACAAATAACTAATCTTGATTTATTCATTCATGAATGTACAGAACAACTGAATGTCCCACTTAGCAGATATTACACATAAAATGCATTCAGGTGTTTCCCGTTTTGCTCAAAATCTGTTTTGCTCAATGCAGTGCTGTAATGATGTAAAACTGGTATCAATACTTCTCTTTCATTTCAGCACTGAATCAATATCTGTTTTTAAAAATTGAATCAATGTTCTTCATCAGGCTACATGGTGGTAACATGATAACAAAGCACAGATTATAACAAATAGAGAAATTAAGTCCTGAAATGGTCAAAGTTTTCTAAAACCGTAGTTATTTCTAGTTTCTTCACACATGAGTTTTTTTCCTTTTATAAAGTAGATTATCTGGTATTTTTAAAAATAAATAGACAAATAAATAGCTAAATAATAACATTTGCACTTTTATCACTCTTTAAATTCTTACTCTAGAAAAATGACTGCACAGGAATGATTAAACCATGTACTGACACCCTCTAGCCTTCAGAAAATGCAGTGGGCCTCCAAAGGCCACATCTCTCACTGTCCCATTTTGTAGCAGTAAGGTATTTGTTGGATTTTCCAAGATAAGGAGTGCTTTAACTCATACTGCGTGTTACTGGGGAAACCTTGCGTATGAACTTACAGAAAGGAGATATATATTAAAATCTTCACTTTTCAAAGATAACTCAAGCATCAGTGACTGGGGTTTGTCTAACTCTTTTCAGCTAAAACAGGACCCCCAAAAAAATAACAGAATGATGCCAAAGGAAGCCAGATAAGAGCAGAAAATCACATGAGAGGGAAAGTCAGAGAAGAGATGGAAAAATAAAACAAACAGTATAAAAGATACATAAAGATGTACACAGGGTAGGTCTGACCATGAATAATTACATATTAAAATAAAATGTTTTTAATGATTTGTGATCCTTTAAAAATACATTTCACAGCTGACTCGGGGCTCCATTTCAGTGGTTATCAGGTACTCATAAATGAAAAATGTAGAATACAGTCTTGTGTATGTGTAATTGGATTTCCCATTTTTAATTTGTACCCTGTGCAGTTACTGTTATGAACTATAGCTCATTAATTATTATTTTTGCAGCATTTAAATGCAGACAACTATCGATTAAGTAAATTATCCTTTAAAGGCTAATGCTATTTGTTGGATTTTATATGTGTATGTATGAAATCTTATTAAGCGAAAATATAAAGAATATATTGGGCTGATGAAAGAATGTGAAATGCTTCTCTATTACTTAATGTTTATATTAATTTTACATTCATTTAATTTAAACAGCACCATACTGTGTTGCTGAGATACCATACATCATCAAAACATTATTAGAAAAACATAGCAATGAAATAGGAATTGTCACATCTGTTTTTTTCTCATTATTTTGAAAGAAACAACAGTAAGCAGTGAAAGCAGGTGCTGAACTGTAATCTTTTTATCAAAAATGTTCATGATTCCTTGAGTGTTTGGAAGCCCATCAATGTTCTACTCTTTCCCATTGTCCAAGTCCAGGGATTTATCAGGGAGGGTTTGATTTTAATTAGTCTTTTGGCTGGGGCTGAAAAAAAGAGGCAGGCACAGTCATAACTGATGTGTTCTTCTCCAAGCATGCATTGATTAGTTATTTAAAGAACCTGTTTCCCAAAACCAAATTCAGCCCTTCTGTGAGATCTCTCCTCCGGCTGCCTGCAAGTGGGGACATAAACAGTTACAAAAAAAATGAAATATTCAGTTATCAGTGCAGGTGACCTCGTTTTGTTTGTCCGTCTTTGTTTTACATTTAGACTTTGGAGATCGGAAGCAGATGTTGAGTCCTTTATTGTATTTTAAATGTATGTACCAGTGATAATTTTCTTGAGATTGTTTTGGTGCTGTTAAACACAATATGTACACATATGCATACAATTCATCTATTGGCATATTTTCTTTTAATTTAGACTGTGGAAGATGTAAGCTGTAGTATAAATCTGCACTGTCCACTCTGTCATTTGCTTCATTACTGAGTTCATACTTCAAGTAATACAGCAGTTGCCTATCCGAGTTAACAAAGATCTGCAGTAAAATGAGTTCTGAGCAGTGATACAGTCTTTTGTATAACTGGCACAATGGAACATTTTCCTATCTGGAAATTGAAAGCTTTTATAATTATCTTCAGAGCCCAGACTGCAAATTAATTATTACAAATACATTTTTATGTGATGGACTGCATCCAATCCAGGGTGCAGTTCTATAGCTTGGTGCCTAGTGATTCCAGGATAGGCTCTGTACCCCTGCAACCCTGACCTGGATTCTTAGATGATGGATGAATAGATGGGAGTAATGATGAGTAAATACATTTCTTTTTACCAAGTAAAAGGGTATGTGTGATATAACCAAAGTAATTTTAGCATCTTGTTTGCCGCAGAGGTAATAAACTAAGAAAATGCCATTTGTAATGTTTTCAGTGATGTTCCTAGATGTAGTGGTACATCCTTGAATTTTCATGTTTTGGTTATTAGACACAGTAGACTTTTGGTCACAACATTTTCCCCATTATGTATAATTTCAAAGTTTCAAAAATCACATTTGATTAATTTAATTGAACTTAATGTAATGTAAAATTTAATTTAAATAATTAGATATGATAATGGAATATGAGCTCAAAGATGCATGGAAAATGCAGCCCGTTCTGCAGGATATGTTTCTTGCTGTGAGTTACATGCTGTCAGCTGTCAGTTTGTCACCCTTCTGGCTCGCCAGCACACTGTGGAGACCAGTGTAATAGGGGAACAACACTTTCTTTTCATAGAGAAAATCTCTAACCAGCATCACTTAGAATATATGTCTGTTACTTTTCTCTGTTGACACACTGATGCATTTTCCTTAACCGCTTGTCCGTGTTAGGACTTCAGCAATCTGGAGCCTATCCTGTGATCACTGTGCTCAGCTAGGAGTGTCCAGCTTGGATGGGATGCCAGTCCATTGCATGCTAGCCAAGCACAGAGTCACTCACACATACACACATGATTGGCAATTTATAGTGACCAGTTAACTTGAAACATGTCTTTGGACTGTGGGAGGAAACCAGAGCAAATAGAGGGTACCCACACAAGAATAAGGGAGAGCTCTGTTCATCAAAAATTGTATGTGACTAAAATGTTATAGGTTGAGGTCATTGCTGTTGCACTCTTTTATTCCATAAAATATGCAGGTGTAGTTATATAAATAACATAAAATTTGAACCGAAGTATCTGCTGGGCCAGTATAATACAGTAATGATCACAACATATAGCCCAGGGCCAGCAGGTACTGTTGGGATTAGTGTTGTGGCCTGGCAAAGGAGGGACACGAGTTCAAATCTCACCTTCTGCTGTAGCATCTTTGAGCAAAATAATTGTCATGCTACAAAAAAACAAAAAACAGGTTATAAAATGTGAAAAACAACTGTAAGCTACTCAGTATACAGACCTCACCCCTTTAAGCCGCATTGGAGAAAAGTGTGAGCAAAATGCATAAATAAAAAAATGTTTCACAGTGGTGCAGTTGTCTGAGAATGAATCTTGGACTGCTGACATCCTCTTAGAATGCCATGAAATGGCCATTATGGGCCCATAGAAAGTGTCTGTGTCATTGCCTTGCAAAGAAGCCACTTTCCGTGTGTTCTGGGCAGACAGCAACATGTTGAAATTCTGAGCACAACTAGGTGGAACAGCAGGGGAGCAGAGAGTTGTATTTGGGTTACTTGGCCATTGAGTCCTAAAAAGGTTGAGTTCATTCAAGACCATTTTGTATAAGATACTCTGTGTACTCTTTGACAGTCTGCCTCTGTAAAGCCATACAAACTATTTCAATTATACCCAGTATTCTGACGTCCCTGAAAGCCACAGTGGAGCCTGAGGTGTGAGTTGAGAAATTCTCACCGTTTCTCATAAATATTAACGTCGTGGGTGGTGTGTAGGTGTTTCCAACATACTGATTTATTACTGTGTACATGAAAGGCACAGCTTTGTGTAGGATGGTGGTAAGTTCCATCTCTGATGTGAGAATTAAGAGAATCTTAAGAGAATGAAAAGAAGAGCATAAAAGGACATTTAATTGTGGTCTTTGTGGCTGAGAGATCAGACAAGAAAGAAAACACACACGCACACCAACAGCTGTGTATATAAGAGACTGCTATTGTGCTCTTAAACATCACTCCTGCAATTCATACAGCATAACACCCTTTCAGTGCTTATCAGGTACTTTATTAATACTGTGAACCTGCAGCGTTTTTGAAAGACCTTGGATATGCTAAAAAAAAATAAAAAACTTGAAAAGGCAATTTATGATTAAGCAAGCATGTCTTTTTTCCATAACAAGACTTCCATCTGCTCTTAATATAAAATATTCACCGCTTCATGATTCTAACAAGGTTGAGAAGGACATTAAAATAGCTAAAAAAAGTGCCAATATAGGTGATTACCTCTGAGCTTCCAATCAAATTTTGCCTGGGTCTGTGTAGACAAGAACCAAGTCTGTACTCTAAGTGAAGCCTACAGTATAGAAAAGAAATATATCATTTTAATAGAGCTGAGGTGATTTATTTGAATCCTGAGAAATGTCATACTTAAACTCATTAATTGAACTGTCACGTTTATTACAAATAATAAAAGGAGAATGCAAGTTCAAATATTTATTTGCTCATGGGCCAACACTGAGTGTTTGCAACAATATTGTGTAGTACAAGTTTAAAATGAAACTTAACTACAGTACCAGCTGAAAATGTAAGTACACCTGAGAAACCCGAGTAATACCTGTGTGGGAAGAATTGGACAAAGGACTCAAAGCACACAGCTCAAACAAGTCCTGCATCTTTAGGATCTGCTGCAGAAGAATTAGGAAGACATGGAAATGCATTTCCTGCTCAGAGTTGGTAACCAAATTAAAAATGTGGGAAAAAATATATAGCAAATGCATTTAGACACTGTACCTATTGTGTAATTATTGAGTTATTATATAGGGGTGTATATAATGTTAGGTCATATCATTCGATGTAGTGAGCTTGAGTGAAACTCTTTCTAAATATACAGAATGTTACAGTATGTGTGCCATTTTCCCCCTGCCAGCCTTAGAAGCAAAGCCTCATTTTCAGCAAGCTTTCCTCCTCTGTTCTGGGACATCCCATCATTTTAGGACTAAAGTCAAGAGCTTTGCTAGGAAGGAAACTGGATTCAGTTCATGAAGACCAAAACTTCCATCTGCTCTTCAAAGCAAATATTAAGCAGATGTAATATCATTTGGAGATCTGATTTCTCTGTAACTGAGCCAAGGTCAGGCCCCCTCTAATGGAAGCACTCCGGGCACTGTGGACAAGCACTTCCATGTTGAAACCAGGCTAAAGCCAGCATCATTAGACAGTCTATACTTTCATCCCTCATCTGCCCTGGAGACAAGTTGTCCCTTAAGTGTGACTGCTTTCAGTCACTGCGTCTGTAAGCCATTTGGAGTTTGGACTGTGTGCTGCTGCCAAATGACACGTACATCTCGACTTGTGTGACAAATATGCTCAAGTGACTTTATAAATTACTATCCATCTTACTCCACTCAAGCTATAGCATTAATTCAGGTATTTGCCACTCATCTCAGTCTGAGACGGGTGACACAGATGTCAAGCAACAGAAACATTTTTTGTCAGTATACTTTTGTTGTTAGTTATTTATCTCAGTTAGTTATTGTAACCAGAATAGAAAATCATTGGCAAAATGTAAAGCAATTTGATTTGAATCTCATAAATGATGTTTATTCTTGAATGTTATAGTCTGTTTTATCAACCTTTTGTTTTTACTACAAAGAATAACAGGTTAATAAACTTGTCTCATTATATCATGTTGTTGAAATTGTGTGTGTGTGTGTGTGTGTGTGTGTGTATAAAATCATTACATAAAATTGTATTTCTTTTAGAAAAAACAACTGCAAATTTTACACTTGTTTGAATATTTGGCCCATGATTACATAGTTTACTCTGAAATGCTTTATATTTTTCAGATATGTCACTCCTTATTTGTGACTATGTCTCACTGTAAAACACTTAATCCTGACAGATAATTTGCTCGACTCAAAGAAGAAGGCATGTGTTTTATCTCTAAATTAATTTACAGTGTGAGTTTTATTTGCTAATTGTATGATTATATTTTATGAGTCCACCTGTTCACATTATAATTGCTTTCAGTTATTTCTTATGGAATAAAGTTACACATTGTTCAAAAAGTCACACTTTTAATCTGTCTTTTCACTGTTCAGTGGAACCCAACTTTAGAAGGATTTTACTGGCTGGTAATAATTTTTATTATTTACACGTACAGTAATCCACTTCTGTTTATTTTGTATAAATTTCTTGGTTTAAATTAGTTTAAAACTTTAAAAGAGTTAAAAACTCCTTAAGTTTTTTCACAAACTAATTTTGTTTAAAGACTTTTTCTGTGCTAACAAAAATTACATTTTAATACCCAGTGCAATGATATTTTAATTGCAGGATTTCAAAAATCACAAAATTTTATTTGAATGTGTTAATTGATTTTGAATGAACCAACGGGATCTGAGACAGATGCATTTCAGCATGGTCATGTAGGATTTTTATATGATTTGATCACTTTAAAGGACCCTACATTGCTGCTGAAAAGTTTATAAAGATGCAACAGAATAAAATAACCCTAACCCTAATTCTAATAAAACATATTTTGTAATTGCAAAAGCCATGATCAGTAAGTTGTAATAGAAATCCAAGAGCCATTGCAGTACTATGAAAAATAGATAGAGTCGTTAGTTTCTCACAGGATTTCAAGATTCTTATATGACTGTATGAGAAAAGATTAAATCCTTTCTGATTTTTTTTGATTATGTATTAATAACAAGAAGAGAAGATTAGAAGAAATATCACAAGTTATTTTAGGAAATTTCTTTTTCATAAGTACTAATCTACTGTTTGCCTGCAGAAACATCCGTTATTAATTAATTTATAAGAATTGCACTATTGACATTTGCAATAATATTTCACAGCTGTGAATATGTGAGGTGGGATAACTTATAATGAAATATTTTCTTGTTGCTGCAGGGAGAAAATGACATCCACTAATATTCTGAAATTAAAAGCGAAATTAAAACAGAGGTGAAAAATGGTAACAAGGCAGTGATGTGTACAGTCATATTCTCTGACCCAAATAGAAGGGTACTATGGGATTCATGCTGGGTCTAACACAGTGGTCTCCTTAATCCCTTGACCAGCCAAAAGTGGACAAAACTCCTCCACCTGCCCTAGAAATGTCATGGTTTTCTTTAGGACCCCCGGATGACTGGGTCCTCAAGGCCTGGGATAACTAAAATTCTTCATGAAACTAATTTGGTTTGATCCTCATTGTTGATTATTGTACAGTGGTTCTTAAAAAATTGAATATTTTAAAACATTTTTACAATATAATATACTCTCAGGGTACATTCTGACTACACCGAGCAGTTGTGCATATGTTTGCTGTAGCAGGGGTGTGTAATGAGGACAAGTTACTTATCTAAAGCACACTGAGACTATAGTGAATGACTGTGTGTGATGGGAATTTGACTTAGCCCTGGAAACTGCTGCCTTTCATCGCATTTACAGGTTTATGAGCATGTGTGAATATCTCCCAACTTGTAAAGGAATAGCAAAGCTGCGATACATGACATTCACGTCAGCCTTTAAATGGAATGGCACAGATTAAACCAGGGACCTTGTTTTCCTGCTGCAAGGGGAAAAAACACTTCTGGTCTTATTTGCCAGATCCAAACAAGCTTGCTAATAAGACAAGCTTTCTGTCGCCCAAACTACACAGGAAATGTCATCTCATGATGTTAATCATTCCTGGGGAAAAAAAAAAAGACACTGACATCTTGTGACATCAGACGCCTCAATTAGCGATTATTAAGTTGGATCACCCCCAGGAGTGCTGCTCATCAACACTGAAATTTCAGATGAAAAGGCTGATGGTCCCCATGGTTCTGCACTGCTGGTGGCGCTTTAGGATCCACCAATCACATTGTTGCTGTATAATTTCTACACTTCAAGAGAGAAACTTAATTGTTTTTTTTTTGCCATATGAATTGTACTGTTTTATGTTTATTAATTTTTCATAGGTGTATTTAGCTGTTAGATTGTCATTTCTTCATTTCTTTTTGTGACAGGTTAGACAATCCATAGCAGACCATGCTTTTCACAGAGGGCTACGTGCTGTTGTCTTACGAGGACATGCGTTGACATGTGATGGAGTCATCCTTTGCGACTTTCCTGCTCTTTGCAGCAAGAGAGAGAATGGAGGGCAGCTGAGTAACACGCCTGTTAGGGACATCTTTGTTTCCTCAGATGTAATTCCTTCTAAATACTTCAAGAGTTGTTGAAAATAAATTTGCATTTATTTACTAAGAAGGAAGACAATAGTCTTGTTGTCTATAAGTCATTAGGGCAATTATTCTAAAACAACAAGCGATAAATGTACAAATAACACAATAGCCAGTACTCAGTTGTATATTCATTTCACACATTTAAACATTGCAACCATCTGTATGAAAATTGAATTTTAATTGTCTTCAATTTTTAAAAGGATCTCTTTTTATTTATGTTTGACATGAACATCACTCACCGTAACTGAGACACTCGATTAAAATTAAACTTATAACTTTGTCATCATAATTACTTAATCACAGTCATTGCTTGTTCATCATTACTGTCATCAGAATTTACCCTTCTGGGTTTAAGGATTATAATATATTATAATATCACTAATCATAACATCAATTAATCATATGGCTGGGAGGTAATAGATTATATGTGAATTATACAGATTCTAAATTTATTTAAGAGAAAAACAAGATACACTTGTGAATTACTATTGCTTTTTTGTGGACAGCTCCTCATGGTGTTCTCTGAAGCCAGCTGTGAAACAGTATTCGACAATAACGTCTTTGAAGACAATTAATGAGTGTCAAACAAGATGAATAACAGTCAGTTCTGCTGGCATTTGAAGATCTGTATTGAAACTGAATAGGACAAGTCAAAATGTCGTTTTCAGCACTAAGAGTTCTTTTTTCCACAGCATGATATACTGCTTTAATCCCAGGCCGAGTTCATCATTGTGTCATGTTTGTGTTGAAGGCCAGTCATCACTCGGTGATGTGTATATTAATGGTGCCACAACCTGATGAAGGCCACAAAATCTGGAAGCCACAAATATGAGGATGAAGCATAAAAATAAAATAGTGCAGCGATTTACCTTACACTCATGATTCTACATGTCTTTTAAGACATTCACTCAAAACCAAGGAAAAACGCTGATGGCCAAGTCGAATGTCCTCACTTAATATTTAAAGGGTAAATCAAACTAAGAAACCATCAAACTGATTGTAGATTTCTGCATCACCAATTTTCCATTTTATATTTCTATGTTATTTGCAAAACTTTATGCCGTCAAGGACATGTGGTGCAGCAGACTGAATGAATGTGGGATGCAGACGCACTCCCTTGAAGAAGGTGTCGGCTTCAGTTAGTTTTCAGTCAAATGCCAGTTCCTTCTTAAGGTATTGTTGATTAAGTCCTTGAGGAAAAAAGCTGACGGTGAAATGTTTGTGTTCCTGATTTGTGGCTCTTTGGCCATTACTGAAGAATATGACGGAGCTTTTTAGCAGCAAAAGAGAGAGAACAATTAAGTGCTGTATTCTGAATAATGCATATTCTGACTTGGTGACTCCTCAAAATAAAGTAATAGAAAGCTGGTTAGGGACAGTCCTGCCATCATATCCATTTCTCTGAGAGTGCTCATTTTACATTAGTGTAATTGGCTGCAAAGTGTATTTTGTTGGTTATTTTGTTATGTTTAATGACAAAATAAATGCAAAGGGTTCACTTCATTTTTTCCTGACTAGTAATAAAAAGGAAAAATTGGTTCTGGTCCAAGGCTACATAAATGCAATGTGAGTATGAAGGATCAAATTTTTATTAAATTGTGGATGGCGTTTGCTTTTGTGGAGTCGTACATTGATTGAGCACGGCCCCTTTGAGTTTCATGCCGATATATGATCCCTGGCCGCCTGTACCCCCAAGGCATTTTGCTTAAGAGATTTTTCCTATCCTGCTCCCATCGATTTCCTGCTCATTTGAATAATGGACTTTCAGTTTCCTCCCAAAGTATTTTAGTCCCATGCAACAACCCAGGCGCACCATAGCGCTGGCATTTTTAAAGATGTTGTCTCTGTGCAGCACTGCCAGGGGGAACGTAGTGCATGAGAAGTGGCTCAGATGGAAATTTTCTGAGATTATTCAGCTTCTCATGACTTGTGTCAGCTTGCCCAGGAAAGTCCCGCTATTGACTTAAATGAATAGGTAAGGAAGGAAAGAACACCTTTCTTCCCAACCAGCTGCGATCCGCCTCTTCTGCAGCAGGTGCAGAGCTAGGTGTGCTGCTCCCTGACGTCGGGCAGCAGCTGTCGGTGACCCCAGGGTTAAATGCACCTGTTATCTGTTTCCTGCTGCCATCTGCTTTGCTCGTTGTTTCTCTCGCCAGTGGTATAAATAAGTACCTCCAGCATGGTGCAACTGCCTCCACCCAGCTCACTGTTCCTGCTTGCCTTGAGAATGGACCTGAAAACATCTTGCCCTACTTCAAAACATATTTCGCTGTTTAAAGTCATGGAGATGTAACACAAAGAATGTACTTTCCACCTGATGTTTGTGATATTTCTGTGTTACACCATTCTCTCACAATATTGATCTATATGATTTCAGAGACATTGCAGGGAAGTAATTGTAAACCAGTGATCTAGCAGAACATCAAGATACCTCATTATGATATCCAGATAGGATATAAGCCTTCCATTCTAACATTGTGTTCTTCATAGAATTAATTTAATTTAATGTTACAAAAAAAAATCCAAATGAATGGATTCTCTGCATGAATGCTAAATTTTGACAAGGCAGAAATATTTCAAATAAAAAAACAGTTTGGTCTTAAAGTTATAAAGCATTATGAAACTGTTGTTGAAATCACAAGCAGCACCTACAATTTATAAATCGATAATTTTAATCCTGCTCACGAAGATCTCAGTCTATAATATATTCTTCTTGGAAACACGTCTGTGCAGGTGCCATAATTTGATTTTATTTGCAATACCGTTCTCCTTAACGAAAGAGAATGTTTGCTTAGCATGTACACATCTTTGCATTAAGATGTCATTTTGATACGAGAGGGATCAATATGTTGTACATCTGTTAGTATGAAATTCTTGGAGGTAGAATGTTCAGGCAGATCTTCTCCCTGTAGATTCAGATCAGCATCACTTTGTAAGATAGAAGGCTACAAATTACACTGTGCTGTTAAGAGCAAAAGTATAAGAGGAGATTGTATAAATGTAGCACAATTCTCACATTCTAAAACGTCTTCATCCCATGTGATGACTTATGCTGCACCAAACTAAACTGAAATTTAAGTAACATTACTGTGATAAGCTGACCTCTGAGTTATATTCACCTCCCAAGCTGCAGGTTTTGTCAAGTTATGAGCTGTACGAGGCCTGGGCCATAACTTGGCTCAGCAGCCCTTGCTATGTAGTAATAACTCATTCACAGACACTTCTAGGCCAGTATGACTCCATGGACATGGTGGAAATGATCAGATGCTGTTCACAGCAAGAGTACAATAGGTGTGAAGAAGCAGAAATGGTGCAGAAGTAAGCCAGAACAAGAAAGTATTAGGATATTATAATTTATTGGGGGAGTACTGTATAGGTATTAAAGAGAAGAAGGGCACTAAGAGCAGATTAATCCCAACTCTATTGATGAATTGAAAAATGAGATCATGGGAGTTAAATGAAGTGTCAATATCATGAGGTTATCTAAAGGAGAAAATATGCATATTGTAGTGCATCTCTAAGAAGAAAAAAAATCACTATAACAAATGGCTGAACCCCCCAGCCTTGAACCGCTTTCCCATAGATGACTAAATTATTCTTCTGGAAGGTCAACTTTACAGTCTGCAGACTTGGCTTACTGCTCTATTTGCTTGAAATACATTGATATGGAAACAGGGACAATTATTTTTGATTATAGATTAATGATTGCAGCTTTTACTTCAATGCCATCCTCTTTTAACTTCTTACTCTAATAGTTACTTTTTCTCTGTTACCTACATATAAAGACAAATCTATATGTTGCAAAAGAAGACTGCAGTGTTCTAAGTAACAAAAGAGCTTTACCCATCTTTTCTTACATTTAGTGAAGGCCAGTTACTGAACTATTGGATCCCCTAAGCAAAGCACTGACCCAGGAGTGGGGGGGGGGGTCATAAGTACACACCTCCTCCAGTGTCTACACTGTGAGCCAACCTGTTTCTGTTCAGTCTACAGTGTACATAAGGATTGCTGGTACTGTAAGGGTTTGAGCCAGTGCCTTCTGACTTGAAGGACATAGGTCTGAATCCTACCTTCTACTGTAGTATTCTTCAGCAAATGCCTTACACATAATTGCTCCAAAAAAGGTACATCATTAAAAGTAGCTTAACACTCTAAGTATCTTTGGACAAATAAATAAATGTAAATGTACTGCACTTAGAGGACAATACTGTTTGACTAACTATAGTTTTTGCTGTGGGGTGATGACCCTCCACTCAAGGGAACACAAATGAACCCATTTTGTGGCTCTCCTGACCTCAAAAGACTGTTGTGGTACAGTGAGGCCTTGGCATTTAAGATATATGCTAATCTACTACTACATTTAAGATATATGTTAATCTCCTACTATTTGTGTGAGACAATTAAATGAAAACCTTTTTGACTTTATGCTGTATTTAGTTTTATTTATTTTGTTCTTCTGCCAAATTTTACTTTTAATATTGCTTGGCAAGGTGCGGGGAGACAGGAAAAAAATGCATACATCTTCTGGAAAGGTACAAGTCAAAGTTGCTCAAAAGAATGTGCAGACTACACATTCAGAAGCAAATGTCTCCTCAGCACAGTGAGTAGCAACGCCACACGGATGAAAGACAGCAAGATGTCGATGTTTGCTAGCTAACGGAAAGCTCAGCTAGCAAGTCCTTCGGAGCGCTTCTTTTGCCCGGCCGTCCTCCTCACCCACCGCCTGTCTCCTGGGAAAGGAGCACAGGGTGGAATACATGTCAGATGTCTCTAAACTTCTCCCTGTGCTCCAGTTACACAAGTCTTTTCAACCTCCGCTGTTTTCTGTGCCCACCCGTGCAAGATGGAAAATTATCTGCTGCGATACAGTGAGCCATATCACTTGCACAGACAGTATTGCACCAAATATACTTGTGGTATATTTATTTATTTTTGAAACAGACTTTAACTGGGTGGTTATCCACTGATCCACATAATAGCTTTGATTATAGCTGTGATTACAGGATGCAATCACTGTAACGGAAATTGTATTACTAATTGAGATTAATTCCTTAATGTTTTCCGCCCCCACACCAGACATACTGTAGAAATATCTAAAGCCTCAAATGAAGCAGTAGATCTCTAATTAATTTCGGAGGGTTTATTTTTAGCCGAGAAATAAGGTGTGCGTTCGAATTTGGCTCTTACCTTTATTTTAACGATCTATCATTAGACTGTCAGAAGCTGGGACCTTTTTTCCGTCCGTTCCTTGAAACTTTAATGTGCCTTCTTTAAGGCCACTGTAAAAGATGGGGATGGACATTTGCCAGATGCTCAGCACTGAGCAAGAATTTCTGGGTTGAAAATGAAGTTCTGAAATGCTGCCCAGTGTAGTGAAAACTGTACCTGGTAATACTTGCACAATTAGATCTGAGGAAACATTTTCTAATTTCTCAGTAGATTTGACATCATATTAGTGGCCAGACAGTATACGCCTTCACAGCTACTATTACTAGTACAAAATAAAACTAATTTTTTAGATTTTAAATTATATTTGACACTATAGTTTATTGCCACTGGACCCCCCTTAATACGTTATCTTACACCTACTATTGACCACCATGCCTTAAGAAATGGTGAAATAAGGCCAAAAAAGCAATATCTTTACAGTGATCATAACCATGAACTACTTCTTACCTGTGCATTTTAAACAGTCTCATCCATTTTTAAAAGGCCATTTGAAAATGGCAACCTTGATTAATAAGTTGTGGTCAATTTACATACTCGGTTTATGGTCATCTGAGATGTCTGAGCAGCTCGATTGTAAAGAATGGACCCTGGGGCTAACTGCACCGGCTCAGGGAAATCCAGGGGAAGCAGGGAGATTAATCATTTCTAATGTTACCTTTCAAACACATGCAAGCCCCTGACGGAGCGGATCTTCCTGGTTCGGCCCGCCTCAGCCCTCCGCTATGGCTTCCGAACAGCTCGACATAGCAGTGGTCTCGTGGGAGCTGCTTGACGGGAGCCCGGCACTAGGAGGAGACAGACAAGCTGAGTGCTCACCCCTCCACCTCCCCCCCTTTAAAAAGTGCTCATAATTAAAAACTCGTTTGATGAGAGAAGCTGCACGGTTAGACAACCAGACTCTTGCTTCCGTGGTGAGGACGAGAGGGATGGCAGCATATTCTGAAAACCCATTTTGAGCAACACTTACATATGTCTGGTGCAGGGAGGGTGAAGAAGTGATTTTTATCTGAGCATTGCAGGGTTTTCTATTTTGTGCAGAGTGACCCCTGAAATCCCTGAAATCCTACATTGTCTGACTGTACAGACATCTTGATCAATGTTATCTTATGATTTTATCAGCTTTTGTATTGGTAATAGCATCGTGTCCTTTTCTAGCATGATATCATGGTTTCTACATGGGTACTACTAGCTGATTAGTTTTATAAACAACAACAAAAAATGTAAGTGCTCCTGACACAAATATGCATACCTGTATTAGGTAGTTTTAATGCAGTTAAATCAATGATGTTAAGATAAAGAAAATTATTCCATTTTGCAACATAAAATAAGTATACCTTACATTTCATGAAAATATAAACATTTACTGTATGTCTATTTTCCAGTAATATCTCAATTAACTCTACCTCCTACAGTGCTTTTTTACGTCAGCCCTTTGAGTAATTTATCATAATAATTAAACTTATTTAACAATTGAAACAAATATCCATCCATCCATTAATTACTTGTCGTGGTGAGGGGCTGCAGAGTGATCCTGTACCTAACCCAGACTCATTGGGCACAAGTCAAGAGGGATACGCCCTAAATGGGATGTCATTCCATTGCAGCATAGCCACATGGACACAGTATGGGCAATTCTGAGCGACTAACCAACCTGAAATATTCTTTTGGACTGTGGGAAGAAATCCAGACATACTACTGCTGGATACAGAGAGAACATGCAAACTCCAGACAGACTCAGCTGGACTCAGACCTACACCTGATCAGCTCTGGAACTGTGAGACCAGAGTTGCTACCCACTGTGTCACTGTACTGCCCTCAAATAATCTTTTTTTAAATTATTTTCTATTTTTCATTCATTTTTCAATGTTTAGTCACTATTATTTTTTCATGCTGCATTTATGCAATAGACTGAATTAATGACCTCTTATAAAACTGTTTCATTAAGTATTCAGTTTTTCAAGAATACCTCTAAAGCACTCACTGAGGTATTACTGTGTATTACATTGAATATTTTCTTGAACTTTACACTTTTGGAAGCTGCATTAAATTGCAGTACTTTGATTTTCACATTTTAAATTTATATTTTCGTTTACATTGGCATTTAAATTTATCCATTTAGTAGACACTTTCCTCCAAATTAGCAGTGCAGCAATTACTATGTAGTATTTAGCTGACACGTTTAACCAAGGTGACATATAGCGTTAGATTTGCTACACTAAACTCCCTACAGTCACTCATACACCTATACACTGGAGCAAAGTAACACACACTTACACAGTGTGCATACTGACTCAGAAGCATCATTTCATTTTATGCTATGAAGATCTGAGTGGAGCAAGGGGAGAGAATATTTTACTGTGTTCTGTGATAAAAAAGCCATTTTGTATGTTTGGGCATTTCTGCTGCATCATGGACTTCAGATGAACCTCCAAACTTTCTTTTTTTCTTGCTAATGTTCACCAAGGGTGCACCCCCCTAGGTTTTGAATTCATTTTTGAAATGGAGATGGACAGACCAGAATACGGTGTGTGAAATCTAGTCCCTGTGCTCCAAAGATTATACAGGTTTTCATTCCAACTGAAATCTTAATTAGGGGACCTTAGTTTGGATTTAAATTGAATACACTTGACAATTCAAGTCACGCTAACATATTTCAGTCATATTACAATATACAATTGCAGGTGCAATTGTGTTAAAGATGTTCCTTTTAGCTGAAATAAAGAGGTTTAGTTTTGTTTAAGTTTATCAGCTCTTTGAGTGTTTACCTGTTCAAACATTAATTATTAAAAAGATCTTGTAATTTTTGTGTTTTTTTATTTAGAAACACCCTTGCTTGTATGTTAAAGTTTTAATGTGCCAGTTGTGCTCAGATGCGGAGGAGGGCTGAAATGCAAAGCACTATACAAATGAAGGTTAGTGAAGTTCTTTAGGTAAGAATGCATATATATTGAAAAGACAGATTATGCATATAGTTCAGAATACACATTCTAAAGGCATTGCAGCTGGTCTGGCAGTTTCCAATTTACCGCCTTCCTTCTTGGCATGTGTGGTCAGAAGAGTCTTCTCGGTTGACCACTGGGGAGATGTGGAGAAGAACATTTTGTCCTGGATCTGTGCTTCTTGTCCTGAGCTGAGTTTTTAAAAGCATTGCAGACTCCAAAGGGCTGCAAGGGGAATGTCAGGTAGTCATTCAGAATGCCCAACGGGATGACTTAGTCTCTGTCTGGTGAAGGAGATGATGACAGTTTTCTGTAAAAGTCCCTGAGCACCTGAGTCCAAATATACATACTTTTGTTCTGTGACTTTAGTTTCTCACTAGATTAAGTTACGTACACAGATACCTTGAGGTGAAAAGGCATTTTATTTTATTCAAAGAACATCTAGATGCTATTAAACTGAAGAGTGTTTGTCATGTAATATAATAAGACATCAATACTTAATACAATGAATGCCTGATTATCGTACTTACAGGACAGTGTCACATTTACCGGTAATTCTCCGGATTGTTTTCCTGCTAATTTATTAAATGCCAATATTTTTTAAAGTTTTATATTACGCCGTTATTTATCATGTTTACAATCCTCTTTGTATTGTAAATATTTAAAAAATGCATATATGTCTTAAAAGCATACATTTATAAACAGTTATACCATCATTGAAATGAAAGTTCACTTTTGGAAAATAACATTTTAGTATTTACTGTACTGTATATTACTTAGTGCAGTAGTATTGTTATGAATCATTTAATAAGTGCAACACAATGCATTTTAATAATAATTTTTGATAATGTAATAATGTAGGAAAGCATTTGCAGAATGTATAAATGTGAATGTACTACGCTATGTAAAATAGGGAAACAAATATTCTGTGCCAGTGTGTTGAATTTTGTCGCTTCCCAAGGTTTAGTAGAATGGAGCCCTCACTGATACAAGTTACTTAGCACTTTTAGTTATTTAACATTTTTGATCTGCAGTTTAAGTGCTTATAATTATTTGACCCTAAAGACTGCACCCCATTCTGTCCCAACCAGCACTGTTTATAGTAGCAGTGGCCTTAACGTGTTCTGAAGGCCCTACACTTTTCCAATCTGAGCCGCTGTTTTACATGCCACCCAGGTTGGTGAAGTTATAAGCACTGAGCCACTGGTTCCTTATGTATTTCTCCATGACTGTGGTTCCGCTCCCTTGGCGGCTCCTTTCAGGTGCGCCCCATCTCACCGCCTCAGGGATAATTGTCTACTGATTGAGGTCATCAGAACAATCACGGTAAGGGGACGTGAAGAGGGAGAAGAGAAGCGGTGGAAAAGGGGGCCGTGAGGTCTGTGAGCACATGGGAAAGTTGGGGCGGAGGGGGGGTTATTGCACAAGATGCCCCTCTGTGCAGAACAGGCTTTGTTTACCAGGGTGACACCATCAGCCTCCTGGCACTAAGCCCAGCTGACTGTGAAAGCAATGATGTAGGTTCAGTTCATTTGGAGCTTGTGCATCATCCCTGTGTTCATGTTGGCTTGGTTACTCTGAATTGTCCTTAGTGTAAACGGGTAAATAATTGTAAGGAGTGCGGTGCAGTGTATTTGGCACTGTAAGTCACCTTGTACAAAGGTATCAGCTAAACACTAGGTAACATTAATTAATATTTATTACACGCCTCTTTCATTCTTAAGTTTTGTAGCATCTCAGTCTATTAGTAGTAGGAATATAAGTTTGCAGAGGATCCACAATGTGTTGATAAAATAATAGCTATAAATATAAGTAAGATATTTGAAAAGAGGCAAAACTATAATACTATAATTGGCTCATGTGCTCAAGACTTAGAACATGGTACCATTCATTCAGGTGATATTGTCAACAGTAGATACAACAGTAGGTTCCCTCTTGGGCCTGAACCTTCAGTGGAAAATGTCATCATTTATTTTCCTGTCACTGGACCTTTTTTCTTTTCACATTTAGCCTGACGTAAACATGACTGTGTGTGTCTGAATGTCAGCAATTTGTTCCTGCAAAAGTCCTCCCTCAGGGTGGGCAGAGGTGAGAAGGATGAAGGATGTTGGGGAGCTGCCTTTTTTGAGGTAAATTCACCCCTTGTGCTCAGCTCTGGCAGAGCCCATTTTGAGCTAGTGGGCTTTGTAATGGAGGCTCTCAGTGGGAGGGAATCAAGCCACATTGTTAAGCCCGACAGAACAAAGGCTCAGTCTGTAGGAACCCAGGGAGGCAGGGGAATCTTAGCCCCAGTTACCCCCTCCGTAACGGTGTTGTGTGGGCAGAGGAAGGGAGGTCAGAGGCCTGTTTGATGGTTTTAGTTACTGCTGAAGGTAAGAATCCCCCATTACGCAGGGGCCATGCTTGAGATCCGCTGTCCAAGAGTTTGTTTGTCTTATCTGTGTAGCTTGGCTCATTTTTCTATTCTTTTAAGCTTTCATCAGACTGCTTTGGACAGGATGCAGCAAAGCTGTTAAAGACAAAAGTTGGTAACCTGAAGGAGGTAGCTGAAGTCCCACTCCTAATACTATGAGATCTTTTGAGCAGCAACCTTGCCGAGGGCTTGTCAAGGTGAGCATCTGCTTTACTGGTTCAAATTTGTAAGATGAATGAGAGCTAGAAGTGAAATGAGAACAACGTTTATGATTAATTTTAATTCTTCTTCTTCTTATTCTTCTTCTTATTATTATTATTATTATTTAGCTTTCTCCAGGTTAACTTACATAGCTTTGTACAGTAAGCTGCTCACAGTGATTTACCTATTTATACAGCAGAGCAATTTTTGCTGGAGCAATTCAGGGCATGTACAATTCAGATCTGGACCTGTTTGACCTGGGTTTGCTTTTGTGTAAGCATGGACTGTGGAAATGCAACAAGAAAAAGTCAACCTTTTTTAGTACCAAAACTGCACTGGGGCAGAACCACTGTTATCATGCACATTCTGTGGAGTTAAAAAGCTCTCAACCAGCCATTAGAATGCAGTTAAAAGGAACCCTTTGCTGCACCCCTGGCATGACTGGTTTGTTCTGCTCAGGTCAGATGAGTGATAAGACATCCTTCTTGTAATTCTTTTTTTTCCCATCATTTTTAGCTTATCCCTAAGGGGGTTCTTCCAGTTTGCATGACACAAAAATCAACATAAAGAGCTAACAGTCCACATTTCTTCTTTGAAAAGGATAAAGGTTGGTCATCATTGAAATTCTGTCCCTTTGACCTCATAAATACATGTTACTTTTATACGACAAGGGTAAAGAAAGTAAGATGCAATACTAGCCAGAAAGGAATGGTGCTAGAATCTTTAATGCAGTCTTTCTAAAATTATAGCCTAAATAATTAAAGCCCCTGTGTGTTTTAAATGGTTGTAAAACCCACAGTACGAACTGAAGATTGGTATAGTACTGTGGTTTACCAGTGGTAGTAACAGAAGATTCAATTTGCATCATGCAGTCGGCCCTGCTGATGGTCTGCAAGGTAGAATAAATATAGAATTTCTTTGGATTAGTGTGCTGGATGCAGAGGAGGCATCACATTCCCTGTCTTTTTAAAGCCTACCAGGCAGCAGTTTCTGTCGCAGGACAGAAAGGAAATAAACCCTGATGAAAGAGCTCAACCAAAGCCATTGATTGGTCCTCAGGCTCACAGTGGGTAGACTTACATAGACCACATGCTCATGGTCCCTACTGTTGTTCCTTGTGGGCTCTTCATGTCGGATAAAGTGATTTCCCACAGGCCCTGTTTGATACAAACTTGGGCAAACAAGTTATTACTGCTTTTGACAGGTGTTTTTCAATCATGAAATTGAATATGCTTGATGAGAATAGGGTTCTGGTGAGGGTCACACGCAATGGTATTTGTTGAAAAACAGTAGTTGCTCCCATCAGTTGCTATAATTAAGCTTATACAACCTTTTTCTAAACTGCAAATATACCCAAAAAGCTTACATTCTTGTGACAGCAATGTATCTTTTTATGGTAAAATCATTTGGCTGGGCTTGTAAGTACTGTATATTTAGTTGAGGTAGAACATAGAAAATGAATTACACTTTCATTAAATTACAAAAAAAACATACAAATTATATTATTTTAGTTGGGATATGGTTCCAAAATAAAATACGCAAAAAAGCAAAAATAAATACGTAATAAAAATGTATTATTTATCTTAAGGTTTTTTTTCCCTGACTATCAGCTAAAAAAAAAAGTCACTTTTTAAACGAATATTTTTTGCTTGATGATTTTCCATCCTTATTCAATTTAAGTGGTTTTGATCAAGCTGTATCAAAATAATTTGAAATCAATAATGAAGACGTATATGCAATTTATATTCATAAACATGTAATATACTTGTTTAGTAATTCATGGACCATTTTCAGTCAAATCACAGTGATACTTCTCCTTGACTTTGACCTTTTGAATTAAAAAAAGTATATATTTTATACTTTTTCAGTGTGTCATAAAACTGGCTTTGCCCAGTTTTCCTCCCACAGTCTTACAGTGTTGTGACATTGTGATCACAAATATGAATAATTTCAGTACGTGTGAGTGTACAATCTCAGCTACAGTATTTGCCAGAAAACAAACTGACAATAATACTAGAAAACTGTTTTGTGATTGGGTTGGAGGGACATTAAAAATTGACTGGAATGTATGATGACCAGTGAAATATTAAAAGAACAGAACAAAGTACACAGCAATGTCACATGGGTGTTATTTGCCTTATAGCAGGGTGACTCAATGTGTATAATTTGTGAAATAGAGAAAATATGCTGAAAGCAGCAACTGTAAGTCATTTTCTAAAATGGAACATGATCAAATGATATCTTACCAGCAGAAAATAAGAAGGAGTAGAGTATGATCTTTTCACTTTAAATGTGGCTGCAAAAAAGCAAAGTCATAGGTCATCTGTTAACCAAAGATATAGTTGGCATCTGGTTTTTTCACTGTTAGGTTTGGTAATATTGCTGTGTAATATTTTTTCATTCTTAAAATAAATAAATAAATAAATAAATAAATAAGTGTGTGTGTGTGTGTGTGTGTGTGTGTGTGTGTGTGTGTGTGTAGAGAGGAGAGAGAGAGCTTCCTACAATGTAACTGATATCTCTATATGGTGGAAACTTTTTCTTAACAAGAGTCACTGGAGAATATTCCTTAACTCCAGTATATTCCTTCCTTTATTTTGTTTCTCATCTATTTGCATTGGAAATTCTTTTGGTTGGGAGGACAGTTGGCAGCATCGTGAAGACATATCTTTCATCTACATGTGCAGCCTGAAATCTGATACACTCCTGATGTCCTCAAAGGAAGATATA
This sequence comes from Arapaima gigas, assembly GCA_900497675.1. Classification (NCBI taxonomy): domain Eukaryota; kingdom Metazoa; phylum Chordata; class Actinopteri; order Osteoglossiformes; family Osteoglossidae; genus Arapaima; species Arapaima gigas. The sequence goes on from UFQX01000027.1 coordinate 718,428, forward strand.
AAATATAAAAGGCTCTCAACTTTAGAGTAGCACACCTTCCAGTACATATCTTGGTTCCATTAGCTCTGCTGAAAATCCATGCCAGCACTGCATTCCTCAAATGCTTTTGATTGTATTTTTTACAGCTGTTTCCAAATAGTGTATAAAATGCTATTATCTTGTAGAAGCAATTTGAAGTTAACAATATCATGTCTTAGATTAAGCAAAAAACTCCCATATAAATACATCAGCCAGTCATAGAGTTCTATATTTGCAAGTCAAATGCAGGGAAAGTTGTTAAATTTTTTATGAGTGTCCCATTAACTGAATGTTCAAAAATACTGTACACTGGGTTATTAAAGTGGCTGTTAGTTTTTTTGAAGCGCTTATCTACAGAGAGTAGAAACAATATGACAACACTGAGAGCAGTGGTTAATGGGTTGAGGCCTAGAGCTAGTGACTCTACTGATCCCCTTTTCTGTTACTATTATAAAAACCCAATACAGTAACACCTGTGCAGGGGGCAGGACTGTGGCTGGTTCTCTTGTAACACAGCATTGGGAGCCTTGTTTAGTCTTTAAATGGATAAGGGAAAGTGAGGCTGGTTAGAGGAGCATTTGAGAGGCAGGGTGTTTACTATTTTGGTGACATTCGCCTATTATCCCCAAGCAGCATTGTTATGTAAGCCATGGTTTGAAGGGGCTGTTGCATGAATCGATAAAACACGAATAACAGGTTTGCTCTCTGGGTGCCCAGAGATTTGTGGGTTGGACTGGGGAACATGTTGAATCATGCTGTGTGCTCTCATGTTTGAGGGTCGCCTGCCAACCCTGGTGGTTAATTTTGGGATCAAAAAACACACAAATGTCCTTTGGCAGGCTAGCATTTTTACTTCAGAGTTTTTTCCTCCCCATGTTTTCCCTGAAACCAGTATACATTGGCTTTGTTACCTGCTTCTGAAAAAGCAGATGCTGCTGCTGTCTGTTCACAGGGTCGCATATTGTTGCCTTGCACAGTTACTTCTCTATACCCAGACTTTAACTCCCTCTGTATAAACTTTTGGCCAATGCACATCGGGGTGTTTATTTGTATACACAACAGCCATTGTTTCTGATCAGCTGATATTCGGTCATGTTACATCTGTAGTCATGCTGGGAAATACTGATAACATTGATGACATTTTGTTCTGTAAACTAGCATGAGGTAGAATCAAAATCTTAGCTAATATTCCCAAAAATGCATTGCAGGAATGCATTTCATCTAACCGTACTCACATAGGTGCCTTAAACAATTCATGTCTTTCCTAAAGCAATACATATTTATGGAACTCCTGCAGGGATTAAATGGCAATTCCCTCAATAGGATTTGAACAGAAAATCTTTTGATCAGGAGACCCAGTCTTTAGTCTCCTCCTCACCAGCTGACCACTAAGCCCATTGTACACATGCATACAGCAATGCTACACACTGCACATGTGTTCAGTGTATTCAGTGTATTCAAACAAGCAGAGCAGGGGGTCAGAAACTGTGACTTAGAAAATGCACAAGTGTGCATGTAAAGGGAGGGAACAGCAGAACAGATTTTTCTCATTACTGGATTGTAAAAGTCAGAGAATCAGCCTTTGTCGATGCTGCAATAAAGCTGTTATTAGGTAATGAAAAAATAGTCACATTAAAAAAACTTCCTACTATATTTTAAAACATGAAATAGCTTTTAATTATTTTAATGACTGTATGCTCATTTTAAAATATTTGCTAAATCTTAAAAAGGAGCCAAGGTAATACAGCTATCTTGGATGAGAGGAGCTATTATACACTCATATTGATCCATGTAATACAATCCTTGTAAGCAAGAGAATATATATATCTCTCCGCTGCTCTGTTGCACTTCCAGCTTTCCGAATCAGCAGTTTCCACCACATGGTGTGATGCTGTCATGTCACCAATCTCACCAGCAGCTTCAACTCTAAAACATTTTAATCAGCCTTATTATCTCAAATTGATGGTTTAGAGACTGACTCCCATTATAGTTTAATATTCCACCACTACTACACCGTCCAACCTTTCATCTACCTTCTGGCCCATCCTGAGTTTTTATTCAGGCTGTACAAATCAGAGCTTATTCAAATTCTTTTTGTGCTACTTCATCTCAAATTACTTATGTGTAGGGGCATCATGTGTGAAGTTCAGATTTAGTTCAGCATAGAAGCTGTTTCACAGTTTCGGGGGGGGGTGTCTGATTGGTGTTTGGTTGATTCCATCATTAAATTGAACGTTTGCCGTTCAAAGCCACAGGTTGCTTTGTATACTATAAACTGCTACACTAAAAAAATGCACCTTCTTCATTGCCTGAAATAAGCTAGTCTCTCCCTGTTTTATAACATGCCTAGCATGCAGTAATGTTGCTATATAAAGGGGCAACACAGAGTTAAATGCCAGAATTTTTTGCAGCCGAAGAATGACCTCTTACACTAATGGATGACTGAAAAAATAGCTAAACAAACATATCATTAATAATTTAATTTTCTTTTATCAGCTACAGCAGGAGGAAAAGCCTAGATTTTTCTTTTTTTTGTTAATTCAGTTAATACAAGGAGAAATGTGGATACCCTCAGGCCCTGCACAAGGGAACCAGGCAATTACTCCCAGTCGTGCTGGCCGGTTATTAGAGACACACTGATGCGAGAACATGCCTCTTGTGCCACACAGGTTGGTGTTAAAAAAGAACAGTGCTAACGCGATGGAGGACAGCAGGATTAGTCATCTCTGAATCACCGCATCTCTCTTGTAGCGTCTGTCCCTCCAGGCGAGACGAGCACTGGGGTTTCCGCATTACACACACACACACGTGTGGTTCTGTAATGAAGGCCTGTGGTACAGAACTGCACCATGGTGCCACACCAATGTGGGCTCGTTGATGCCATCTGCCTAGCATCAGGCCAGCCTACCCGATCAGGAGGAGGCGGCCCAGGTCATCGATCTGCATTCATGGGAGGGTAGCTTCGTTTCGGCACCGCTTTGCTCCTCTGCAGGGAATTCCCTTGACTTGTTCTGGTCCAAACCAGTAGCAGTTCAATTTGCAATTGTAATACAGTACAACATGAAGCCATACTCCCTATCGCAGAGGAAGGCACTGGAGTTTCTGTTGTCAGATGTTTAAGCCAGTGTGCTGCTGTGACTGGAGGGGGTTTCTACATTTGAAACTAGGTAAAATATGACCTGTGTGTTAATATATAAAGTCACTGACTAGGGAAATTATGTATGTAGTCAGTCACCATTTCTTACTGGTTAAAATCAGTTTTTCATAGTTACTTGTGTTCTCCATCCTTTGTCCTTTTTAGAATTCAAATGACACCAGAAAAGACATGAAGCACATTCAGTGCACTCTGTACATCTGCCGCAACTTTTCAAGCAGATACACTAAGACCTCATTCTTGTTAAAATTACATTCAGTTAAGGTGATTTGAAATTGTAATGTTATTAAAAATATAAAAATATATAATTTTATATAAATATATAATGTCATTAAAGTATGTATAAGTCCTGGCAGTTTATTATATTAGGATAAAATCACAAAGAATGCTTTTGATTGGAAGAATAACTAAATCACGCGTAAATCACTAAGCTTTGTTTTGTAAAAGTAACTTTACTCAATTGTAAATACTCTAATTAATGTCTTTTCTTTCTGGATTTACAATGAAAAAATAAACTAATTTTACATTTCCTCACCTGTTGTTACAGAAAATGAAATTTGGTTGTAAATTGCTTTTAGTCATCTATAAATGTAGCGTGTCTGACATTTTCAAATGGCCACTTTACAAGAACATTTGCACGTGGGTTGTGATGAAATCACGTTCCTGACAGCTCAACGTGATGTCAGCCAAATTCCGTTGCTATAATTGTGTTGAGTGCCTCAATGACCAGGTTTGCTCAACTTATTCGAACTTCTGGATTTGGAAAAATACATACTAGTTCAAAACCTTTTTTTAAAATTAAACTCACATGAAACCATATTGGTCTATGACAAAGTCCACCAACTATTATAACTATATATTATAAGCAAATTAGTTTGTTTATATTGATTGTTAGAGGATTGTTTATGGATTTTGTTAGAATAACACATGAAGCAAGTATGAAACATACAAAGTGATGCTTTGTGTGCATCTGTAAACATTTTATCTGTGTCTCTAGTATAGATTGCTTCTATTCTTAGGTTGGTAAAAATATTCAAATGGGTCGTCCATGTAGAGTGGCAGTCAGGAGACAGGAAGCTGTCGGCAGAGTCATTGATCTAATTAAACCTCCACAGACCGGTCCCTTTTTAGCAGCACAAAGATACCTTTCCGCTCTGCAATGAAGTGGCCTCCACTCTCTGCCAGATTTGTTCCTGTCAAGAAAACAGCGGTAGCCTCTGTGCTGGCTGCATTCGTCCCCTCTTTCAGCAATGAATGCACTTTTTTTTAAAATTGAAATATAATGTATTAGCAACTTTACACAGTTAACAATGTTTCTGTATGTGAGATTCAGTTCAATTATTCCTCCCTCTGCTGCACTGCATTGTTTAATGCATTGTTTTCATAACTACATATTTTGGAAAAAATGTTTGGTTAAACTGGCTACAACAGTTTAACTTGTCATATTCTTAAGTTGTAGTATACAGACATTCGGTGTTTGTGTAAAAGTTAATTTCTGTAATCACACTGCCTGAGAAAACTGTTTCTATATGTTACAGAACTCCCACTGCAACCTTCAATGTGCTGAACGTAGATGTTGATTTTTGAGACTCAGTTTCAAAATATGGCTGGTCAGGCTGCTTTACCCCTCTCCCTTATGGTGGACCAGTCCTGGCTGATGAATTCAGCAATGCACCTTGGGACTGTCTATGTCCAGAAGAATGAATAAGTAATCAAAAAGGAGATTGAAATTTACAAAGATTAATGCTTGATCATATATTGTGATTAAAGTAACAAAATGCGAATGTGTAATGTAACATTTTTTTGATTTTTTACCTTTTCTCATTTTTCTCCCCTACATATTCCTGTTGAAGAGTTTTAGTTCAGACTGATATAAATATAGGATGACCGAGTGGTGCACCAGCATAGTGTTGCTGCCTCATAGCACCTGCGCTGTTCAGGTGAGGGTTTAATCTGCCTCAGTCTGTGTGGGCTTTGCGTGTTCTCTCTGTATCTGCGTGGGTTTCCTCCCAAAGTCCAAAGAAATAAATTACAGATTAAGTGGTCACTGTAAAATGCCCATCGTGTTTGAATGCATGCCTGTGAGGCCGTGATGTGATTGACTGTACCCACTGCTAGGTTAATGCCCAGTAATTCTGGGATAAAGTCTGGACCATCACAGCCCTTATCAGGATAAAGCAGTTCAGGATAGTATGAATCCTTAAAATAACAACTACTAACTCATCTTTGAATCTTTCAATTCCTCTGCAAATGAGTTAAAAACAAGTTGAGAAGAATTTCAGTGCAAAAGTGTTGCTGATATATAAGGTGTACATATTTTTTCATCACTCTACAAACAAAAGAATTTAGTTTTGTCCTCTTAGCACTTTACAAACAGGCATTTTAAAATTGACTTTAAGCATGAATTTTTAAATAGGCTTTTTTGCACAACTATTTAGAAGATATTTGAAGGCCAGCAAGTAGAGCAGTGATAAAGGAGTTGGATATGTAACTGAGCATTTGAGTCTCTCTGTCAGAGAAATGAAAACAGAGTCAGTACAACATACAGAAATGTATTTGCTGGCAGGTGCTGCTCACAGATCAGTAGACTTACAGCATGTTTTGCTGTCAGAAGTAGCCACAGATGCTGTAAGTCTTCAGCTGTCATAAGGAAACCTCTGTAGAGGACCTTTGTAAAAGTTGATCAGCACAATAAAGCTACATCTCTATGCATATTTACCCAGACTGGCATTGGTGCAGCAGTCAAATAAGAGATATGGACATTATTTCATAATTAGTTTGCGACATTGTGAATTTAGTTTCAGATTTTCCTTTTGATGCAGCTGTGTTGTTTATGTGGATAAGTAATATGTATACAGTATACATACTCCTCCCAGCAGTGCAACAACTGACCCAGAGGCTTCTGAGATGGTGCGAGAAACTGACCCACCTTTAACACTATGAGCAGCACATTTGAGCAGTGATGCTGCAGGGCTGGTGAAAAGCAGACCCTAAAGTTTTGTTGTTTTGTTTTTTATGTCCTGACAGTGTCTGGCTTTCCGAGGTGTCAGCTCATGCTCTGCTTTGGCACCTCTGCTTCCCTTTAATTGCTCGCGGGGCCGTGAGGGGGCCTTCGGAAGAAAGCCAGGTGTTCCTTCCAACGGCCGCTCTCTCCGTTCCCGTGTGTCCCAGGCGCTGCTTTAATGAAGAAACAGACCTTCTAACAGCCTCACTGAAGGGGACGTAGAGCCCTCCGGAGCAAGGATGGGGTCGCCATGGAAACCACTTCTCCTCCTGTCAGTCATCAGTGGCCTTTCAGGTAAGAAAACCTGTGCTGTTGTGGAGATGTTTGTGAGATTAGCTTCTGGTACCATGGTGTTGTTTTCAAGAGGCTGAATTATAATGTTCATAACTCCCCAGTAGTCATGTTCCATTTGAAAGGCTTATGTAAAATAGTTTCATTTGAGCGACAAAAAACTCTGGTGGATTTTTGTGTGTTTTGTATTCTGTGCAACTAGTGAAATAATGTAATTAGAAAATAAATCAAAGTTTTGTAATCCTAAAAAATAATGGTACTTTGAATACAGTGCAATCAATATGCATTTAATTGATTTTGTTTGCTGTGTTTTGCAAGGAATCGTATTTTAAAGCAATGATGTATCTTGGATGTGGCAATTCCTGGGCTTTGGCTCTTTGATAAATATTGGTCTTGCACATTTATGAAGCACCTTTTAGTTCTTGTCAAGAGCTATTTCATTATGCATTTTCAACCTATTACATTCAAGAGACAAGAGGGTTGAAATTAAATTGAAGTGGACTTGTCTGGGAAGTTTGAAATAAAATCACGAGCACTTTACATTTGTGGGAAGACGTTTGCATTGGTAAAAATGAACGTGCTATTTAAAGGTGCTTTGAACAGAAAACAAAACAGAAACATTGGTAGTGCGATCTTTAGTTCTGAAAAATACTGAATTATGCATGTAGTGGCAAACAGGATATATCCAACGATACTAGCTGTGGACTATGATTTTAAAACATCTGATTTCATTTAAATGAATCACTGGACAATAAGACATCACTCACGTATAAATGATCACAGCTCATAAACTCTGCTTCACTTTTGACACAACTGTACATGATTTGCAAAGGCAGGAGTATTTAAAAACAATAACCATAATGAATAATAATAGACAGTGATTCAGTATGTCAGGTTGTTTGGGCATATACATTGTATGTATGGGGTTTATACGTTTATACATTTATATGTTTTCCCCAGGTCTGAGTGGATTTCCTCTCAGGTGCTCTGGATTCCTCCATCACTCCATATACATATGGAGTGTTTCAGGTTAATTGGTGACTACATTGCTTGCAATGTGTGAGTGATTGTAGACGTGTAGCTACCCTGTGATGTGCTGGCATCTCATCCAGGGTGCTCCCATCTTAGCCTCTTACTCAGTGATTTCTGGATAGACTCTGGCCCCTTTGACCCTGACTAGGACAAGTGGTTTACAGAAGTAAATAAAGTATAAGAGTGTATCAGTGTGTGTGTGTGTGTGTGTGTGTGTTTGTTTTTTTTCGCAGTTTGGTGAGACCAGCATATTTCAGTTTGCAAGGTCATGTCATAATATAACAGCGCACCTTGCTGGGAGGCAAATAAGTTTTTTTTTCTTTTCTTTTTTAACTCATAACAAGGTTGTAGCAGTTGGCTAAGAAATCCCTTTGGTCCTTTTTGCGTCCTGACTAAACCAGCACCCAAGCCAACTATTGAAATGATTCCCTTTCTTGTGACTGTCAAACAGAAATGCAAAGCCTGACTAAAGGGAGGATTACAGGCTGCTGTGAATTAAAGTCAAACACGAAGGGCTGGCTGCTTCGAGTGCATGGAACACAAGACTCGGATTAAAATGCTTTTCTAATGGAATTACTGCTACCCTATGATACTTCCAGTTCAGCTTGTAATTAGGTGTGAGTTCCAGATGGAAGAAGAAATAACCTAAACCTGCAGTTTACTTTTGTCAATCTCATTTTAAATGGAAATATTCCATTGTACTTCTCTCTATAATAACCAACAGCAATAGAAATGCATGACATTCCTAACTAACATTCTGCATAACAAAGTGTGTCCCATGAGGAGAAAGAACACACAATTCTTCACACTTCACTACAGTTTATTCTTTGTTCATTACAGTTGCATATCAAACACACCACTATACATAACCCACTGCTGGATACCATACCAGTTCTAACACATATGCTTAGTTGTAAACACATAGTTGCCATAATATCTCTATTTAATCCCTTGTTACCCATGAGATGGGAACTTTTCCTCTGGAGTAACAGACTGAACATGTAGATCCATAGAACAAGGCAACTGTGACTCCTCTTGTCCTACGAACTGGCGCAGTTGTCACACGCATTAAGGCAGTGCTTCAAGTTAAATGCATGTTCTATCTGACTAAACGTATGACAAATTACATTTTCTGTTTGCCACTGTATAAATTGAATTAAATCACTTTCTACCCCACAGCAGCTTTGCCCAAATCTGCAATGGCTGAAGAACTCAGCTCATGTAAGGTCTTGTACAGTCTGAAAGGATGTAATTTACACCACTTGCAACTATTTTGTTTTGGCAGATATGCCCATCCAAAGTGAGATGTACAGGCTGCAATGTTCTTAAAAGTACAACAGCAGGATCTGCAATGTTATATTTAGTTGTCTTTACACTGATCCTGGAGGGTTTTTTAGTAGTGTTCATTGTGTTTTATAGTAGTTATGTTTTAGGCTGGAAGCTCATAAGTCTTTGGTCTCTAGTCTTATAAGAGTAAAACTAAGTATAAGTAACATTTTTCATGTTAGAAAGTCAAATAGTCAAATATGGTACTTTCATAAGATGACAGCAGAAGTAATACTGATAGTGACCCTAACAGTGAGTGTACACAAATAAACTAAGCTGGGTGTGGTAAGATTCCACGTTAGGCTTTTTTAGTAAAGTCACTGCATTTTTTTCATTCAGATGTTGTACCCCTGTTACCATGGCAGTTTGCCAGAATGTCAGGTGGTGTTTGACTGTGATATCAAAAAGTGCTTCACAAAGGTGGGCACCTGGCGGGCCATGTGCAGAGCAGGAGCACAGGTAGTTGGGGAGATTTTGGGAAGCAATGTCATTGTATAATATCTTTAAACATTGGTCTCACTCAGAAGACTCTCTCACCGTCCATAACTGCTTGTCCAGGTCAGGTTCACAGTGGTCTGGTGCCCATCCCAGAAGCATGGGAAAGAAGGTTAAGTAGAGTATCCGCTAACTCATTGCACGGTTGCCATCCACACTTATTCACTCACACTTTTTGCAGTTTATACTTCACTTGAACCACATGAGTTCGGACTATATGAGAAAACCAGAATGTCCAGAGGTAACCCACACAGCACATTATTGAACCTGCACAAAATGGGTCCTTGCAGTATGCTGTGCTATCATAAGCTTCAAATCTCACATTGTTCACAGAATAACATGTGAATCTGTGAAATTTGAGTCCCTTATCTTATTTTATTCACTCTTCACACAGCCAGCAATATATTCCTACCCCTAAATTAGATGCTGAGTAAAATACTTAGGCTTCACTTAGCCTGCAGGATTAACTGCCATTTCTTATTTCATTTTGTCATATTTTAACAATAAATTCCATCATAGAAAGTAAATTGAGCTGATTTGGGGTTGGACCCAATGATAGTAAAGGTTCTCTGGCAAGTAGAGGTACAGCAAGGTTATATTGAATGTCCTTGAGCTATAGTGGGAAGGTGAACCCAACATTTTAGCTTTATGCACATGAAAAGGCAACTAAAACAGTGTGGTAAGGCGCCCTTTTGAATATGTTTTTAATTGTGCAGCTGTCTTGATTGCTATGTTAGTTTTTATATATAATGTGTAAAGGGTGCATGTGGAGTGCATCTGTCATATAAACAACTGTTGTATATAGAATTGGAAGAAATTTTGGAAGTAACTTACAGCTGACAGTTAGACAGCTTAGGGGTAGTTTAAACAGTGCAATAAATGGAAAATCCCTATATATGTGAAAGTGATGGACCCAGACAGGTAGCAAAAACAACATTTATTCTTGAGCAGTCATTAAAAAATGTGTTCAAAGTTGATGCAATCATCTTTGTAGCTCGATTCCAAGATGCTACATAAATGCAATTTTCTGAAGAGGGTTGTGGGTTGTGTTTGGATGCAATAATGATGGTAATGTGTTGTCAGAGAAGGTGTTGGTGCTGTGTGCAAACAGTGCACACTGCACGTTTTTAGTGACCTTGGAGGTTGATTGCTTTGTTTACCCCTAAGAAGTAACTGCAGATGAAATTTTCTCTATCATTAAGCATTATGCTGGAAACAGCAGCAGCAAGAACAATAAGTGCAGGAAAGTATTGTCTTGGAAGTTTAAAGCTTTTTCAAAGCAAAGTGACAGACTTATGCTGGAGTCTGGTAATGTTCTTGTATCAATTTGCATTTTCCTAAAACATCTGCTGTTAATTAGAACACTTTTATAGAACATAAACCCATGTAGGGACTCCCTGTTTCCTGCTGGTTACTTTTCATCAGACACAAATTGATTTGCTCTTCTACATAGGATCTTTTTTTTTATTTCTAGACCTTCTTTTATCCCTAGATCATTTATAAAGGTCCTTTAGCTCTTTATGGTCCAACATATTAGTACAGTAGATACTTATTCTTTGTAAGTTGTGAAATTTACAGATCCACATTCCTGGATAGTGCATGAATTAAAAATTTATTTCCGATGCACTCAATTGTCACAGTGAATGAAATAAATTTAGTGTGATGGAGAACAGACAAGGATGAATTTCTTGATGAAGTCCAAAATAAATAGCTGGAACATATTGATTTGAATGGATTTCTTTTGGATTTTCACAAGTCAGATTGTAGAAGAAGCCAATATTTCATGTTTGTGTGGTATTTATCATTGCTAGAGACCAGGTTTAATTAAAATGTCTTGAGATTCATCACAAGCAACTTATTCTAACCCCATAATGCATATCGGTGTCTTAGTGCCAATACCGTAAAGGTTATCTAAATTATAACAAAAATATTTGAGGATAGTGCTCTGAAGCCAATAATTCATTACTTTTTTCTGCAGTTGGTTTTCTGGAGAAAGATGTCCACAGGGTATTTCTTAAAAAGAAATTTCCCCAAATCCTCCTTGGTGTACTATACCATATAATATTCTTACAGAGATTATAGATTATTCAAGAGACAGCTACATTCTGTTGCATACACAGGTAGTCAGTCATTGTATAAGCTAAAACTAAATGTGAGTGAAGCAAGGTAGCCTTTCATTGTGGGTTTAGACATGGGTTTAAATCTGAATCGCTCTATGTTGAGAGTACATTTTGGATAATTTAATAGACATTTTTCTGAATTATATAATTAGACTCACTTGATTGTTGTTCATACATGAGTTCACTTTATAGCAGTTTGAAGAAGCCATCAGTGAAATTAAAAAAAAAAACATTCAACCCTTGAATTTTTTAAAGATTTTATTTCTCTAATATCTCCGAATTTTAACACATTGAAATAATCTACTTTCACCACAATAAATTCAACAGATCAATGAATCAATTCAATTGAATTACTTTATTAAAGAACATCTTTGTCCAGCAAGAAAGGCTTACATTTTTCATTTACAAAAGTATTTACAAAAATGTTTCGTGTTTCCCATTTCTGCCAAAGGGCTCCCCAACTCTGTTAATGTTGTAAATGGTGTCTTGGTCACTTCTCTGATAACTCAGTTTTTTTTTTTTTTAAATTTTGGATACAGTTCTTAAGATTTCTAAATGCTTATTTCATTGTAACATTTTAGAAAAAAAAATCCCATTTAAATATGCTTTAATTTGATTTTGCAACACAGCAGAGTGAGAAACAAAAATCAATGAGGGTGAATACGCTCTACTTTGGATATACTACCAATATATTAGCAGGCTGCTTTTATGTCAGCAGCCCGAACAATTCTACAGCTCACCAGTGAAATTTCTCATGTGGCAACTGTCCTGTTGCTGCACAGAAAGTTGCTTTAGTCTTACTTTCATGTCCTCAGTGACATATTTAGTTGGTTTATAATTCTATTTTAGCTTTTAATTATCTACCACGATTGTTAATATTCTGCCTTTTTGAAAATTTACTTCTTGGTAACTTTTTAAATAGTCATTGAACCATACATGCTGTTATAGTTCAAATGTGAGTCTCATAATCTCAAGGGGAAAATACGAAATGTTCTTTCAGGAAATTCTTTACCTTCATTATTCCGGAAACATGATTTATTTGCCAGAAGCTTGAAAGTGACCAACAACTAAGTTCAGTAACACTACAAAATGTCCCACCAAGGTGCATCTGTGATGTTTGCATGGTTTGCCAAATATTCACTGCAAAATATTGAAATGGTAATTATTTACTTTCAATGAAATGGAACAGAATCACAAAGCAGGCTTACAAAGGGAACATTCAGCTAAGGAACCACAGCTTCAAATCACAGGCAGCACCCTGCCTTTGTACTTGTGAGAAATTGCAGAGTTAAACATCTGTAGCTGCTGTAAATTGTGAAATCATTTAGTTACTCCTAATAAAAGAGTCTGGAAGCGCTGCGCATCACAAGAAAATTACTGCATAGTGAGAGAATTTTCCTGATTCCAAATGTTACGTGCATTTGACCTTAAACATATGTGGCCTGTGGTTGACTGTGCGGTCTGAAAAACTCCGGCTGTGAGACATTTGCTCGTGGTCCTGCGTGATTAACTCTCAGCTGAGCGGGACTATCGTGCGAATTAGTCAGTGCCTGGATCCCTCTCTTAATACACACTCAAACTGCCACTGACAGCTTTTTAACACCTCTCTGACTCATTAGGAGCTGCCAGCAGGAGATTATGTGATGCTTTGTACAGCTTTATTTTTGTGCAACTTTGAACATGTCTTAAATAAAGGGTTTACAGCTGTATCATAGTCACAGTGTACACCTACAGTGTACACTGAGACCAACTGTATTTTGCTTACACTCTCTTTGGACTACTCACTTCACCGTGCTGCAAGGTAATTTTAAAATATATGTAACTAGGATTAATTTGTCCATATGTGCGACGCTCTGTAATTTCAAGGTGAAGTAACATATTCACACGTATTCAAATGCTTTTAACTATTAAAAAAATAGAATGATTTGCTGACCCTGTATTAACAACCCAGTTTTCTTGAGAGGTCAGATTTAAATGTAAATGAGTGCCATCTGTGGTAAAATTAAATCCACTTTGTGGGAAGTAACAAACCAAGCAGCAGATGAGATTGGTTGCACTGTAACTAAGTTGGGTTCTTTGGCCTGAAGGAAAAATCCTATATTTTGCACTAACCAATCACACCATCTGCACTGTCAACCATGATGGAAGCAGTGGGATAAGTGGTTGATTTTCTGTAGGAAGAAGATTATCCCCATGAAAGGCAAGATGGACATGGCTAAACACAGAGATATCCTGCAGGAGATTGTTTGATTTGGCAAAAAATGTGCAGTCTTCTAACACTTTTTTTTTCTTTTTTTGACAATCGGTTAATCTGTTGACAGCATACTTACCGGGCTGTTTTTATGCCTAGTGAACAAAATGTCTTTATATTCCTTATTTATTTCCATTTAAGGTGTTACAGTTGCTCAGTATTATTTGTACAACAATATTGGAATGCAGTATCGATGTTTACAAAGCTGCAATATGAAGGTACCTATCCTTGGCATCTCTGACAAAATGTGTAACAGGAACAGGTGATATGTGTATTAGATAATCTGACTGAAGTACAAAACAATAGTAGACAGTAATGGGAGGCAGTCTCTACCAATGAAAGGTTTGCCTCCACATTGGGCATTTTGTGAGTTTTTTTAAGGTATTTTTCCATTTACTGACCCGCTGTTGTTAGATAAGGCAGTGTCATCTGCCCAGTAATCGCCCATTGTGTCCCTTATTGCTCTCTGTTGTGGGAGATTCAGCTCAAGATACTTGTCATCTAAATTGGGAAGCAGAGAGTTGTCCACATGTCAACTGGATCGGCCTACCAAGTTTTTACTGTCATCATTTATGGAAGTGCCAGGAATCACCATAATATTGCAGGGGTGAGTGGTGAACAAAGAAGGCTGTGAGCCATCATCAGACAAAAGCAAAAAACAACACATGACAGCTCTTTGATTTCCTTGAAGTTTGAAGCAAAAGTGCTGTACTGTAAGTAGTGCTGTAGGGACAGACACCGGGCCATTTGCAGGCTGCCGAATCACAGGAGTGATGATTCCATCATTTGTTAATCTACCGGGTTCTGTTACAGGTACAAAGGTTCACCCCAGGCAAAAGCGGACATAATGTACATGCAAAATTGCATTAGAGTAATATATTGTCAGTACAGGCTAAATTTTTGAGTAATTGCTGATTTCTAAAGATAGAAAATGAGTGGTGCACTGGATGTGTCCATTTATTTTCATGTTAGAACTTTTGGCAAAAAAAGAAATGTTTTGCTAAATCAGATAAGCACTGATTCTGGCCCTAGCTTATACTGTAGTAATATTGAGTTTTATTGAAAAAAAGGTGGAACATCTATTTCTTTCTATTCTGTGATAATTCAACTTTATAAAATAACCTTGAATGACTGCTTCGATGTTTAAAACAGAAGAACCAACAAAAATACTCCAGAATGTATGCATTCATGATGAGAGGGTGCATTACAAAAAACGGTTCCTTGCCGATGATGCACACCCCAGGGACATTATATTGCAGGCAGGAAAACTAGACAAAAAAGATGATATTGAGGTTGGAACTGCAATGAAAACAAGCTTGGAAATCTAAAGAGTCGTAGAACTTCTTCAAATTCTTTTTTATTTGTGTGTTTGGAACACAACCTTTGCTGACATTATTGAGATATGCAGTATGATGTAGAGATGAAAAGTAACAAATGGATAAAGCAGACAGACACAGATGAGTAGCATTTGACCCTAGAGGAAGGGCAGAATTTTAGCTTGCTCCAATAATATATGAATTACTCTGAGGGGATATAACTTGCATGCACTTTCTGTACTCAATTTATGCAAATATTTCTGAATTGTTTTGTACGTTATATTGATGCAAATGATTACTCAACATTAACTGTTAAAACCTTCTGTAATGCTGTAGATTTCAAGTAGGTCAATATGCATTCAGTGCTGTCTTTCAGTCGACTTTAAATTCAAGCCAATAAATGGTAGCTGGCTGTTTCTCTATTTTGTGTCCCTAATTTCATTTAAAAGGTTTAACTCATTTCAGACCAAATCTTTGTGCCTGAGTGACTGCTGCATTGGTTCTACAGACTTCATTTTCATTGTATCGATTTTGGATGCAAGAGACCATCACTAGCATTTTTAGTTGTTTGTACCTGTGCATGCAAGTAACTGCTTGTTTATATCATTAGGTCATGTGAAAAGTCCTCTACCTACTGGTGTCTCTCTCCCTTCTTTCTCATTCCCTTTTTGACAGAAACCATGTCCAAGGTTGACAAGGGAAGAGATACAGCAGCTCTGATTCATTTCAGGGCTTTGGTGAGGAAATTCATCCAGCTTTGCTGGATCTGACCACTAGGACTTTTGTGGGGTGTATGTTGGGAGCACAAGAGTTCCTCCCTGAGTCTATGATCTGCAGCCCTCAATCCAGGCTGTCACCTAATAAAATAAGAGACATCTGGTGCAAGGCTCTCCTGTCCAGCAAAAAGAGAGCCCCCTCTATGGCCCAAGTCAGCAGTTTCTCCCTATCATGCATCCCAATAGTTCCTAGAACCTCAAGGCACAACTTGAAGTAACCCCCCTTCTTGCTGAGATTATACAGCATGTTGCTTATTAGAGTTGCCTGTGCTGAATTTATGGTTGGATGTGAAAACAAAAAATCTTTAAAGATATCCCCAAAGAAATTAAGACTGGCCTATTTTATTAGGATTCATTCAGAGCAAATTCCCTATATACAATCTATATCTTTGCTTGTTTTCAGCTCCCTCCAGTCATTATACCAAAGACTTTTCCATTGTGTTATAATTTCAAAGTGGTACTGTCCTAAACAAACAAAAGCAAGTGCAATTTTGTATCTTGCTTCGACTACATAACGTGCTTGTTGTTCTTTTCATTTTGCACTAAACAAATTCCATTAACACTTGAAGCCGACGTTTTAGTGAAAGGTACTTTTACACTGCTCCTCGGTGCACTGCCAAAAGATGCTATGATCCTTTTTAATGTTTCAGGGGTAATTGAAGGTTATATACACAAGCTCTAAGCCATAAACAGGAAAGCCTCCCTTTTAGAGCCATCAGTTCTGAAAGTACCTGTTAGGTGTTTATTTTGACTTTTGTAATTATGTGATGATAGCAGGCCCTTCAGCCCACGAATCTCATTCAAAACATTTTAGCTTCTTTTTTTTGCTTCATTTGACATAGCTATTAAGAATAGTGAAAAAACAAATATCAGTATACCTGTTGATCTGATCAGGAACATATATTGTTTTGGGGAAAAAAATCTGCAATTCCTCTGGAATTGTCTGAATGATAGTTTTTTTTTTTTAAATCTATAGATGAAGCATTTGACAAAGACCATACCAAAAATTATAGATGGTCATATATTTATTAAACATATTTTTTAACATATCATTTCTATATTCAAGTTGAAGGATTGAAAAACAAGTGTGATCCCTATTTATTAACAGGTAGAATATTCTATGGGAACCTTTCTGCAGCTATTGAACAGACTGCTACAATGGTTATGAGGTATTTTGGCCTCCAGGAAACAACATTTAATTGTTTTTTCTTCTGATTAACTTTAGTTCTTGCATTTTCTAATGATTTAAACAAACACAACCAAGAGTAAAGTTGTTTCTGAGAGACATTTTTGGGTAGTGATGCTGTTCTGTAATCGCTGTTATCTACAGCTCCTTATTCTTCAGGTGCTGCTGACTGGGGCTTTTTTGGAGTCTTATTTGGACTCTTGTGATTTCAGGGTCAGAGGTGATAATACAGACATGGTCAGAGGTGTCCCAGGAGTGAGCTGCTGGTCAGATCTGTAATTTTCTATAAAGTGTTTTTGCCATTATATGAATCACTGGGTAAGATGACTGCTGGTGGGCTGGTGTCAGCCTATCTCGTGACACATGGCTCTGGGAGGTACTTCTACACAGCATCACTGAGTTGTTCATGCACCTAAAGATGTCACACTGTAATTTACACTATGATAACCAGGCTTGAATATAGCATTGCTCCCACCTTCTCAGACACAGCTGAGTTCACTGTTACAAAATTACTATTCTGTACCCATTGTTAGGAAGGATGGCATCCAAAACTAGGGCTGTTGGTTTAGAATTAAAAAACACTGGATTGTTGTTTCTATAAATACAGAACTCATTTGCATGGTGATATAGCTCATCAACAATAAGATGGAACTTAGCTGAAAAGGCAACAGGATAAATTGTTTTCTTTTTGGCAGATCCTTTTTTAGTATTGTCATTAAACACACTTTCATTCAAGCCAAAAGCCATTCTGTCTATAATATTGTCTTGAATATAAAAATGTTTTTTATGTGTGCACATGCATTCATGTTTTTATGTTTTTTTCAGTTTACCTAGACATCTTTTTCACATTTATATCCCATTTCTTTATTTTGTTCCAGACTTTACTAAATTTATTAATTCAACAGGCACTTTTATCCAAAGCAACATCCAATGACTCATTTATTGTGTTTAGCTGACACCTTTATCCAAGGCAGCTTATAGTGCCAGTCACTCTACACTGAATACCCTACAGTTAGTTATTCAATTAGATATACACCAAAACAATTTAACACACATACCCACTAAAACCAGTTGTACAGTCACCAGTTCACCTCAGATGTCTTTGGATTATGGGAAGCGCTGACACACACAGAGGGAACGTTTACCATGTAAACTTGACAACACCAAGCAAGACCATTCAGGTGTCGCATGGCAGCAGTGCTATTCACTGCCACCATACCATCAAAAACCTTTGTTGACTAAATTTTACAAAACTGATAAATGGCCATCCAATGTACTGTACATACACTCACTGGCTATTTTATTAAGAACACCACTCTAATACTGTGAAGGACCCCCTCCCCTTTGCTCTCAGCACTGCCTGAATTTTTCATAGCAGGGATTCAACAAGGTGCTGGATACATTCCTTAGAGATTCTGGTTCATGCTGACATGATTGCATTACATAATTGCTGCAGATTTGTCAGTGGCACATTCATGCTGCCAATCTGTCATTCTACTACATCCCAAAAGTATTCTACTAGATTCAGATCTGGTGACTGGGAAGGCCATTGAAGTTCACTAAACTCATTGTCATGTTCATGGAACCAGTCTGAGATGACTTGTGCTTTGTGACAAGACACATTATCATGCTGGAAGTAACCATTAGAAGATGGGAAAATTGTGGTCATTTTGTGTCTGTGCCATTCAAATGATGATGTGTGCCAAGAAAACATTCCCCATTACACCACCACCACCAGCCTGCTGACACAAGGTAGGTTTGGTTCACGGCTTCGTACTGCTTATGCCAAATTCTGACCCTACCATCCACATGTTATGGCAGCAAAACAAGATTCATCCGAGCAGGTAACATTTTTTCCAATCTTTGACTGTCCAGTTTCAGCGAACCAGTGTCCACTATAGCCTCACCTTCCCCTTTTTGCCTGACAGGAGTGGAACTCAATATGGTCTTCTGCTGTTGTAGCTCATCTAACTGAATGTTCAACTTGTCATGTGTTCAAAGATCCTTTTCTACCCTCCACTGTTGTAAAGAGGGAATATTTGAGTTACTGCAGCCTTCTTGCCAATTGGAACCAGTTTGACCATTCTCCTCTGACCTCTCTCATCAACAAGGCATCTCCGTCCATAGAACTGCCGCTCATTGGATGTTTTTTGTTTTTCCCACCATTCTGTGTCGACTCTAGAAACTGTTGAACTTGAAAATTTCAGTTGAGCAACAGTTTCTGAAATACTCAAACCACTCTGTCTGGCACCAACAACCATTTCACGGTCAATGTCACGCATATCACATTTTTTCCCAATTCAGAAGTTTAATGTGAACATTCATTGAAGCTCATGACTTGTCTCTGCATGATTTTATGCATTTTGCTGCTCCCACATGATTGGCTAATTAGATAATTGCATGAACAAGCAGATGTACAAGTCTTCCTAAAAACACGCACACATACGCACACACACACACACACACACATATATGTACTCTGAAGCAAAGAATTTGAGGTCATGAGGAGTACTGCAGAAAGCATACAGCAAACTGGTGCCACAAGCTGCTCAATATTGAAGTCTCAGTGTGCTTAGAAGCCTTGGATGAAATATTGCTGAAAATATAGTAGCTCCGTATGAACCCCAGGGTGCTGATGGGTAATATTAGACACGTGCAATTCAGAATGCTTTATCAGATCACTGAATGGGTGCTCAGTTTTGACCACCACTCACACATCAACAGTTTCATGCCACATTATCAGAGTGGGAAGGTCCAAAATTAAATGTCAAATTTAACTCAAGGCTGGCCATGATTTCCGTGCTGATTTTTAATGAGTTTGTGCCTATAGACAAAACAGTAAGTCCTCTCAGAAAGCTGGAAATTTATCATTGGAAACCATCATACATCATTAGACACCCCCTGGCCCATCAAAAAGAAGGTCCAGAAGTATGGCAGGGTGATTTTCTCCCTGGAGAAATTGTTTAAAGATATCCTATTAAGTGAGGATTGGGGGGGGGGCAGCAATGCTGTCAGCATTATTACTTTTTCATTTATTTTAAAATGATCATTTTCATGATGATTTCTAGACATTTTTATTGTCCAAAAGAACAGAATTTAATCCTCGACCTTTTTGACAAGCTGGTAACATTAACATGTCATCAGATCTATATGAAGTACTGCATCGCACGCACCTGTTTTGTCTGCTAGAATCACCCAAGAGAGAATCATGTTGAATATGGTGACATTACCATTAATGATGGATTTCAAATTATTACTCTTAGGTTAATGTAAGATATTCTACAAGAGTGTTTAAACAGAAATGATTTATGTCTCCTTGCTCTCTTTTCTTAAAGAAACAGTCCCAATGGGATTAGTGCTACCCAGCTACAGTATTTAACATGTTTAGTATAGATAAACTGGTGTGACCATGGCTGTGAATCTGTCTACTGTTGACAAGCACGTGCCTGCGCTGTACCCTGTGACTTTACATGAATTTAAATAAGTAGGATTTTCCATGCCTGTGCCCTTAAGTATGTTTATCTCCAAGCAAGGCATTTCTGCTATTCATTCACTTTTAAGATATTGCATAGAACTATGAAGGAGTAACATTGTATTGCTAGAAGCTCCTCAGTGACTCAGTGTATCCTAGTGTCAGTATGCCATTCATTTTTTTAATCTGTCTCTGTTGTACATTATTATTATTATTATTATTATTATTATTATTATTATTATTATTATTATTATCTTGTTGTTGTTGTTGTGTTCTTTCTGATGCAAAAACAACTTTTTTATTAGGAGCTGTAATCTAAGTGTGTAACAATAGCCAGAAACCTGTACATATTAAACTAAATTACAGATTTCTATCGCTTGACTTTTTTAAACTACATGGGGCAAAATTGGTTAAGATGCAAATTAACATCTCAGCAGGGAAAATGGAAACTGTAACCTTGAGCAAGGTACTTAATCTTAATTTTCCTTACTTAAAATATCCAGGAGATATATATATATATATATATATATATATATATATATATATATATATATATAGAGAGAGAGAGAGAGATATATATATATATATGTGTGTGTGTGTGTGTGTGTGTCTGATAAGTGATTATATCATTTATGATGACATTGTTATGGCCTCAGTGGAACAGTGCATGATGAAATCCAATGACAAGGAATGATGAAATGTATATATTTCATCACTTTTGACAAGGTCATGATGTTAAGACACATCTTATGAGTCTCTGGTGATTAACCTGGCAAGGAAAAATATTCAGATTATTCAAATCAACTTCAGATTTATTGAGGCAAATTGCAATTTCTGTGATATAATTTTTACACCAATGAGATGTGAGACCATTTGTCGTAATAACTGTTCTGTGCTAGTATAATGCAACTATTATACTTGAACTTGTCTGTCAGTCTTGGAACAAATATCATTTGTTTAAATGTATTTCTGCTAAAATTTGACTTGCAGTATTGTATGATGGTGGATATGTAGTAAACTTGCTTAATAGGAAAGAATTTCCTATTACAGCTTTTTTTTTTTTTTTTAATGCTTGCCAAATCTTTAAATTTTCCCTAGAAAATTTTGTTCTGCTGAAAACAAAACAGCTCAATTTGGATAAATATTTAACTGACTTGTGCATATTGTAGCATTTATCCAAAATGTGAACCATATATCATCTTCAAATGTACAAAAGTAAAAACAAAAGAAAAAACAACTGAAACAGCTCTGAGTTCCCTGTTGCAATGGGATGCAAGACATTACCCAGCATATCTCTTATTTAACTCAGTATTTATTTATGGGGAGGAAGACATAAATATGTGGAAGAGGATGAGTGATGCATGAAATCAGTTTTCACCAAGGGCAAACAAGTCATGCACTAGAAATAGGGTTGAGTGTGCATACATTTGGGCGCAAAGGGGATAGGAAGTTTATTTGCATTCAGCCTGCACAGCTAAAGCACGCCATTCAGACTGTGACGAATGCACTGGATGAAATGTGACATCCAACTAAAACGGTGTCCCATCGCTTTTATTTATTTATTTATTTAGTTATTTGTGCAATTTTTTTGTTTGGTTGACAAGCATCGTCATCTAGAGCGATTTGAGAGGAAGATTTTCTGAGTGCACATGAACACTGAGTGAGCAGTCAGGTAATGGAGAAGAGAGAGAGCAGAAACATTCAAAAACTATTGGTAACTACTATCCGGCACGTTACTTTTATGGGCTGAATTTTAGCAAATAAATTCAACCCAAAACTGTTTTAATACTCTTGCCTGAGTAGCGGTGTATCCAGCAATAATATGGGGAGGTGGAGTTTAAGTGGCCATTGACAAAGTAGGGAGTCCTAACAGTAGCTGGTAGGTCATTGCAATATGAGAAGATTTGCTATGGAGGGGAGCCTGCCAGACAGGGGAGGTAAATTTGAGGGTATAATGAGGGGTGATTGGTGTTGATTGAATATCATGTCAATGCAAGAAACTGAAAATGGACTAAGATAACAGCCAATAAATAATCTAGGGTGGTGTGTGGACATGGGACAAGGACACTCTTGAGGGGTTGAAAAGTCGTTGGGCATCCTCTAGATTAAAGGTTCCGGCTTCCTGCAGAAAAGCCCATCCTGTTGACTATGGTAGCGGTCCAGACAGGGTAAATTTATGATCTCTTTTTTCTCCAACATCCATGTTTTTTTTTCCTTTACTAGTCACTGTTACTATGTCAAATACACATATAATTCTTCACTGTCATTGTGTTAGCCATGGGAAAATGAATAGCTGCAAAATCATTCATAGACCTGCACAAAACAGGCCTGTCACGTTCTATTGAGTTGATCGGCACCACCGTCTTCAACATTAATGGATACTACTCAAAATCCAATCAGTTATGATCTAGAGTTAGAAAAAAAATCACCTTTTCAGTAGAATGACTCTGGAATACGATTCCATGTTTCGGAGTACATTTTTTATAGAAACCGGGCTTCATAACACAGATCTGTTGCAGATACTGTATGAATTGGATTATCTGTAATAATCCATTATTGAATAACTCATCTCATGCCCAATCAGCCCCAGTCGTTTAATCACAGTCGGTGGGTCTTTATCGGTCTTACTGTCTGTGGCTAATCACACTCGTGTACTTGAACATCTAACCGGCCGCCATTATTTAATTGAATTTTTTTCACAGCAGCAGCCCATGTTGAACAGTCACGCTGAGGCATCCATGGAATAAGTGTCCTCTCAAACACGTTTTTTTTGGTTTACATCCATGAATAGCACTGGTTGGCCTTTGATCATCCAGCTCTTGCTGTGCTACCCAGCATTAATGCTCTTCTGCCCTGAAGAACTGAGTGTCCCCTTCCTTTTCCATTTATTTCTGAACCTTTCTAAAGGCAGGCAAAGTGTGTCTTTTTAGGTTTTTAAAAACAATATTTAGCTGTAGTTAATATAGTGTGACATGCTTTTTTAATTTTTATTTTTATTTTTATAAAAAAATGACCTTAGAGTAGAGTTGGAACAATACAGGTTAACTGCTTTTCTCAGGTTACAACAACAGGGCCACTCCCAGGATTCAAACAGAAAACTTTCCATTACAAGGCTGGGTCCCAAAGCATTCTGTTGCCTACTGCAATGTGGTATTAAGAGAGATAACATTAAGATGTAATACACCAGTGGACATATATGTTATTCTATATATAGTTAAAGCACTTTACTAAAAATATTCTAACAAAGACAAACAGTACTGTGTTATTTTTTGCTGTGGTATGTACAGATGTGATTGTGGGAAACTGCCCAAATAAATTAAAATGTAATATGTAGATGCAAAAAATTTTCAGTTTTATCTTTTGAATTATGTGTCTGTAATCCTGGGTAATAGTGGTAAAATACTCCTTCAATACAAGTCACTTAATCTCTGGGTAATGAGGGAGATATGCAAAACAAGCATGAATTTAGCCTAAAATAACTTTGTTATATAACGCTTAACTCAGTAACAGAATTCTCAGTTCTAATCTGCTTTTCCTGAGCTGTAACAAGAGATTTCCTGCACAGGCATGGGACAGACAGACTTGACATACCTGGTGCTGAAGTCATTTTGACTGTAGCACACAGAGTTTGCTGTTGCTCAGCACCAACAGAGGGCCGTCACTTTGACGTGGCAAACACTTGATTCTGCTCCACCAAACAAAGAGGGAGATAAAATCAGGGTCCGACACACAGAGACCTGCAGGAGCCATTTATCAGATAAAGCTGAACAACTGACACTGACTTTGAACTAACAGGTTGATCTGTGCAACAAATAGAAGAATGTCTTCAATGTAATGACTCTCACGTGTCACAGGGTCACCTCTGAATTCAGGCAGCAGGTATGAGGAGAGCCTTCAAAGACAGATCTGTCTGGAGATCCACATCTGCTTTCCTCCTTGGTTCCTTCAAAACACACTTAGCCTTGTTCTGGGTCATATCACTTGATAGCAAGCAGTTAAGGACCAAACTAAACTAAATATCTGGAAAACTCCTTGCTATAGAAATTTGTGGAATTTATTTGTTGAGTTCAGTTGGTCCTGCATGACCTCTGAGTTGAGCTGAATTTACTGTATTACTTATTGGGCAAATAATTACTTGTTGACTAGATCATTGTATTAAAATAGACATATGTATATACAGTTTTACTATACAATGACTTCCTATTTCTGTGGAAATGTAAAAGTATAGATAAATTGGTGCTGTAATGTTCTTAACATTAAGCTGCCCAGGCCTTCCATCTAAGAAATCATCTCTGTTGCCATTAAACTGCTCAGTGACATTCAGCAAGGATCACAGCACTTGAATGACACAGACTGCCTTTTTAACACTTTTCAGGGAGTGCTTGTCTCACCCATGTGGCCTCCTGCAAGTGAGTCTGTACAACAGGCACAATCCCAAACTCAGAGTCAATGAGTTTTCAAGCCTTGGCTATCCTCGGACTGCAATTGATGGCCCTGTAGCATTTTCTCTGGTCCCCATTCACCAAATAATTTATTGCATGTGAAATAGACAACAGACATTTGTGACATTTATGACTCAGATTATTTAAAAGAACGGTATATATTCACTTGTTATACTTTACTAGCATGTGGTTATAAGTTATTTTTCAGAATATTACAATCGTTTTCTGCTTATTAATGTGTAAATAAGATTGGGAAACTGGTGGGTTTTAACTGGAAGATTCAACTTCATGTTGTGATCTGTCTCTTATTTTTAATATATTACTCTATCTTCCAGCAATGACTATGAAGGTCAAACCCACCAAACAAGAAAACTCAGCCTTAAACTCTTTAAAAATACTCATCCTTGCTGACAGCAAGTGAATCAGATTGTAACTGTAGAGAAAAAAAAAAAGTTTGGTTTGGGAATATTTGGGATTATTTATACTGCATCCATTTTGAGCAGCATTTAGGCTAAAAGTCAAGTACTTTACTGACTTGGTACCTATTGTCTTCCAAAACATAGAAATGTCAAACAGCTAGAACAAGTATTTCAGTTGAGTTTTGCATCTCAAAGCTGTAATGAAATGATAAACATTTTTTCTTTATTGCAGCAACTGCAGTAAAAACAGAGAAACAAAGTTGTAACACAGAAAAACAATTACATCCAAGTGCAAAGAATCCAAAAATGATCGAGTGTCCAAAAAAAGTCTGGATGGTACCTAGGAGAGATACAGATAAGATTTTAACTTTATTCTATGAAAGAGAATATATCATGTCAGTCATCTGACTAGAGGGAACCTTGAATATAGACCACAACAGTAGAATGAATTATTTAACTTAAAAAATAGTTACTAACAAAGGTTCTTATTAAATTTAACAATATTAATTAAACCATCTAGTTTCACTTAAGTATAATTTTAAGCATGTTTGTCTTCTTACCTATAATTATATTGGTACTGCAAGTTGTCACGGGTCAGAAAGGTCGAAATCTGTTTAATGACAGCGGTAAATCCAGAAATGTAGTCAGCGATCAGGTGTGGGTCAAACCAGGAATCAATCCGAAACAAGCGATGAAACAGACAAGGAGTAAAACACAAGACTAGGTCATGGGACCGAAACAGGCCGATAGCCGAAGTAACCAGGAGTAGTAACGTTCAGTATGCATGCAATGAACATGGCAATACCTTGCAAAGATCAACTTCAGACAGACAGGTTTTTATAATGACGCAACGATAGCCAGGTGCACATGATCAGCAATTGAGACCAGTGGAGTCAAGACCAGGGGGCGTGACAGTACCCCCCCAAGGAGTCAGAGCTGGCCGAATGACGAGGACGGCCACAATGACCATCCTCTACGCCACCAGGGGATGACATCTGGGGCCCAGGTCCCAGGGCTGTTGCAGTTCTGGTCCAATGATCTGGAATGCCGACGTTCCTTAGTGGTCCATCGGGGGGGGGGTAGTTGGGGTTCCTTCTGGGACGCTTCTTTGGATGCCCCTTTCTACGCCTCCTTGGCTGAGAAACTGACTTCTTGGGATGGGGCTGGTGGGAGAGTCAGACACCAGCCCTGGATCCAGGTGACCAACGGGAATCTCCTGGTGGTGCTTGTCCGTGCAGTTGCGAGGGGATTAGTCAGTGTTGTTCTGCTCGCTAGGCACCTTCCTCTGATCAGCACATTCAGGAGGCAGAGTTACAGGACTAGAGTAGGGAGTCTATTCTAGTAGAGTGTACTGAAACAGGAATGCCTTGACAGTTCTGGGAACAATAGGGAGACTGAAAAGTAATATTTAAAGCAGATCAGGTGATGTGAGGGTCATGCTTCTGCAGCCATGGTAGACCCAGTACCACCAAATAGTCTGCTTTGTCCACAACAAGAATGGATATCTGTTCTGTGTGCCCTGCACTGGAGTCCATCCTCACTGGGTCGGTGACAGTGGATACAAGGCCCTCACCAATATGTCCTCCATCCAGAGCAGACAGTTGCTTTGGTTCCTGGAGGTTCTCAGTGGTGAGACCCATCTGTCATGCCAGTTGGGCATGAGTGAAGTTTCCTTAGGCACCAGAGTCAACTAGGGCTGGAATGGAGACAGGTTTGGGACAATAAAAGGTAATTGGTAGTGTGAAGGACCTGGAGACTAAGCCCCCTCCCCTCTTGGGCTGACTCACTGGGCTGGTGCTTTGGGATTGGATCACTCGTTGTGCCTTGCATCGGGTCTGGGAGCACTGTTTATATTCCCGAAGGACATAGCCTGTCTGGGCGTAGTACAGGCACAGACCTTCTTACAGTCAACACAGCCTCTCCTCTGGGGACAGGCGAGTGGAGTCACACTCCATGGGTTCTGGTGCTCTAGCGCCCATTCCAGCCTCTTGGCAGTAGTGAGGGGGGGTATGCTTGGGATCGCTACCCCAGGGGTCTTCTGTGCCTGTCTCTGTGAGCACACAGACAGCAAGTGATCGTCAGATGGCAAAAGCAGTCAGGTCCTCCAATGCCAGATCTGCATCCTTACAGGCCAGTTCTGACAGGATCTCAGCCCTTAGACCATTTTGAAATGCTACCAATAAGGCTGTCTCATTCCATCCACTTCCTGCTGCTAGAGTACAGAACTCAAGCGCGTAGTCGGTCATAGAACGGTTCCCCTGTCGCAGCCTCAAGAGCATTTCACCAGTACTCCTACCCTCATTAGGGTGGTCGAATACAGCACGGAGTTCATGCTCGAACTGACTGTAAGACATCCTCTGGATTTTTGGCCCAATCTAGAGCTTTCTTCGTCAGACAGGAAACCACAAACAAAATTCGCGCTAATTCAGAGCTAGGGGGTTGGTTGTTAAAGTAAAAGGAACACTGGAGGAGGAACCCTTTACATGCTGCAGGAGAGCCCTCAAACTTGTCGGGTTGAGTCATGGGGAATGCGGTCTCCGATGGAGGGGCAGAAACTGCCGGAGAAGCCCGAGAGTCCCCGATTCTGCGGTCCCCCTTTACTGCCGTCATTAGTTCGTTCATTCGTTCCGTGAGCTGAGCTATTTGTTCTTGTTGTTCGCGTTGTTGCTGCATGAGGTTGTTCATGGATTGTGCGAATCTCTCGAACAACTGTTGATGCCACTCAAGGACTTGTCCTTGATCCGAGACCACAGCATCCAGAGCCACCGATTCTGCCATCTGCATGGCAGCAAGGTATTCTGTCACAGGTCGATCAGGACGCAGACAGAATTGAAAGGTCAAAATCTATTTAATGACAGAGGTAGATCCAGAAACGTAGTCAGCGATCGGGTGTGGGTCAAACCAGGAATCAATCCGAAACAAGCGACAAAACAGACAAGGAATAAACACAACACTAGGTCATGGGACCAAAACAGGCCAATAGCCAAAATAACAAGCAGTAGTAACACTCAGTATACACACAATGAACATGGCAATACCTCACAAAGACCACTTCAGACAGACAGGCTGACAGGTGCACGTGGTCAGCAATCGAGACCAGTGGAGTCAGGACTGGGGGGCGTGACAACAAGTGGTACATTAACTGGAAAGTTTCACTGTAAAGCAATTGTAACTTCAATTATACAGTCTGAGATACATTGCTGGAGATAATGCAATATTGTTACTCAGTAAATATTAATGTCTAAAAGGTTCATAAAATTTTTCTTCCGCAGTTCAGACCAGGACATGTGACCCATTGCTTTAGAAAAGCGAGAGTGATCAGAACACCAAAAACAAAGCCAGAATATAAACAAGGTTTTTATTAATGCCTCTCCCCTCCCCAACTTAAAGAGCTGGTCAGCAACTGACTATATTTACAGGCGACCTGATGATACCCCCTTGACATCCAGGGCTGTATCTCTCCACCCGCCAGAACTCACAATTGGTGAAACAGAAAGAGCAGAATCAAAAAAATAATCAATAAACCTGGTAAAAGACAGGAACGCCTGTAACAAGAAACAGAGATACACTAAAACATGCAACATAAGCATATAAAAATAAAAAAGTAACTTTAGCTCTTCCACTACATTTATGTTCACTGTCATGTCACAGTCCTTCAGCTTATCAAACACATGGATCCTCCTTTCATGCAGACATCTTAGTTGGACTGGAAAAGTAAACTCTTGGTACATTTTCCGTTCTTTCAAAGCTCTGATGACTTCATCAAGAAACATCTCGTATTGGATGATTTCAGCTCGTACATTCAGGTTCAGATGCAGACGGGAGCCCTTAAAGATGATACTGCATTTCTACACTGTTGCTTTTAGATGTTTTCTTTGTCAGTGTTGTGCAAAAACCTGGTTAGGATGTCTTTGTCCAGTCGGGAGTGGAGTCAGGGAGTCACTAGGAAAAATCAATCTCACCAGGAGTGGATTCAGGCGACAACTTGACCCAGGAACATAGTTCTTATTGCAGAAATTGTGTCAGGGAAATATTACCTTCAGCATTCTGAGGTAGAGCCATAGTTTTCAGATTTTTCCTGCAATTTTTATATTCTATTTCATTCAGTTTTATTTGCTGCAGCTCTGCCTTCTGTCCCTATTAACTTGGATTTCAAATTCAGCAAAACCTCCAGTTGGAAGGTCCTTAATTCCACTACCTCAGTCAATTAAGAGTTTTCACTGGACTCTCCTTTTGAGCTTTTTCATTTTTTAAGAGTGAGTTGAGGAGAAATCAGATTTTTTTGCCCTTAGAGTGAGACATTGCAGTGTTTCAATTATAGGAACCTAAGATAATTTGAAGAGATCAAAAATGTAAAAGAAGATATAAAAGTTATAGGTCTCTAGGGAGGAGGCAAAATTTATGCAGCTATTTTGGAAAATAGCCACGTGACCTCCCATGAATAAAGTATACATTTTTACAACTTTTTGAATGTTTGTAAAGAATGATACTTGTAAGCCACATTATTAAAATTTTAAATCTCGCTTTGAACAGAAAGCTCTTTTTGGCCTATGAAATAACTGAAATGAAGGTCAAATGAAAAGCCAAACCAAAGAAATCAAATGCAGGGGTGGTGCCATACAGCAATGGTACAACATCAAAAATGAATCAGAAAAAAATGATCTTGGCTCTGACCAGGAACTTCGCACCCACAGATTTCAGAAACAACAGCACAATGGCTCCCCACACATCTGACTACAGGAAGACAGGTGTCTGAATTATCTACCATCTTTCGGCTCGGACAAAGACGTACTCTGACTTCTGTAATTTTCAACTCCATAGGACATATTGACACATCAAGTTGAAAATTGGCTAAAAAAGATGTTATTTTTTGTGGTGGTGTTTTCTTTGGCAAGTAGACCTAGTGGTGACAGAACAGGTTGTGCGCAAGGTGTTAGATTCACTTGTTGCTTGTGTGAAACGTATCTATTTTCTAAAGTAATTTCCTTCAAAGTACAAAATTAAGGATATATTTGGTACTACAGAATCACATCATGTTATTGTCCATTTATTCAGCCAGAGGTTTGATAATTACTTAATAAATACTTAAATGCTTGACTTCCTCTACATTTGGCCTCCTTTAAGTGATGGTAAACAGACCTATCCATGGTTTGAACATATGGCTTTATTTATGTGTGTTTTTTGTTTGTTTATTTGTTTGTTACTGTAAATGGGAGAGCTACACAGTCCTTAGTTTGGAATTTTAACCATTGAATATTTAATGCCAGGCCAGTCTAACAAACTTTAGCGAGAATCAGGATGTCAGTAAATGTGATTGCAGCTCGAAAAAATACAAAGTGAAGGTCACATTTGCAAGTATTATAAGGGAGCCTTTAATTGGGATCTCATAAATGTCAATGAACCTTTTCTTCTGACCTCACTCTCAGCCTGCAAAATACATATAAAAAACCATGTGGCTAGTGCCATGATCTCTATTTACCAGAGGTTACAGCCTTCTCCCTGTGAAAGACATTATATAAATGTCGTTGTGCGGTGAAGCGAAGGGCGAACGATGCGTGTCACTTCACTTGGATTTTGTCAGTAGATTCTGGGCACCTGTGTTCTCTTCTTGCAGATGGATATTCTGCAGGCTAGGCGGGAGCTATTTGCACTGTAACTGGGAGACTGAGTGAGCAGCGTCTCTTAGCAGGTGCAGAAGTTCTTTTCTGGTTGAAATAGCATACATTTCACATCCATGCAATCAGGCATCTTATGCAACAAAGCAGTTCAGGCAAAGTATGGCACATTTATTAATGGGCATGTCTTTATTACGCAACCTTTGGGTTTTTACTTTTTTAGGTAGTGAGAACGTAAATCCAAGGAGGCAAATTTTTTCAAGGCTTAATCTACATTAAGACAGCAGTCTCTTGTAGAAAAGCTTTGGAATTATGTCAAATGGTGATTAGAGACTTTGTATCCTCTGGCACTGTACTTATGGTTAATTTGTTTGTTATATACATTTGCGACTGTATAAATGTGTAAGCTGAACAAATTTTACATGTTCCGCTTGCACTGTGCTTCAGTGACGTACTGAAAGTGAAAATGTTTGATGCGCCATCCATTCCCATGTCAGATGGTAGTAAGTCAAATTTTCACAGCCTTCTGTAGTTAAAATGTGCTGTCCAAAGTCTGCCCGACAAGGACACAGATGCCCAGCATCTTCACCCTTCAGTCCACAGTCCACTAAGTGGATCATTTTAAACTTTTAACTGTGTCAGTTTTCCTGTGTAAATGAACAGTGCCAGGAGCACAGAGCATGTGGTTCTTATTCCACTAAATTCATGAAAACACAAACTGTAAATATGTGTACATACCTGTGTAAAATATGGATGACAATGGGTAAATGCATTGTCTGCCTCCCCCACCACCCCCACCCATCTTCTTGTTCCTGTGCAGACTTCTCTAAAGCAGTGGCAGGGAGACCAGCTCCTTATGCAGCTGTGTTGAGAATGAAACCGGACAGCTCCTCCTCATCTCTTGGCTACAGGGGCAGGTCTCACCAGGACCACAGGTCCAGATCACTGGGAGACCCACACTGGGCTGGATTTTCTGAACATCACCTGTCACCCCTCAGTGCTTTTGGTTCGCAGGAAGAATCCACCAGTGAAGGTGAGAATAGTTTTTCCCATTTAGTGTGGACAGCTGCACAGCTGTTTGAAAAAAGTCCATTCTGTGTTTGTTTTTACCATTATTGTGCAAGACAAGGTGTGTCCCAATTATCTTCTTTCTTGACAAATAGTTTTTCAGAAATGACAAATTCTGTCAAAGAAAAAAGTTTGCTGAGTACACAATATTTTTACTAGTTACAGAATACTCATAAAAAAATAAGTGTAGCTAAATAAGCTTGTTTTATTGTATGGCAAAAAGCACCTGTGATTTCAATTTTTCAGAGATTAAACATGAACCCCATTGCCCTTAGTCTTCAAAGTATTGCACTATTTAAGCAGTCCTTTATAATTAAATTCTTTTTCGTTTATTCTTTAATTATTAAAAATGGTCAGATGAACACAACATTATTTTAGCTAAACACGATACTTTTTGCCAAAATTTTCATTATCATACATTTTCCTTAACACTAATTCAGTTTAACATGATAAAAACCATAATGGCTAATATTAAGGCAAGAGGTTCACCATAACATGGTTTTAATCATGTATTTTGTTTTGGCAAACAGTAATCAGAAGAAATTCATTAAAATCTCAGCTGGAAAACACAGCCACAGGCATATGACTGGTTGGTATCAGGAGTGAGAACAACAGATTCAAAACAGACGAGCGATTTCATTTATAGTCTGACACTAAAAGATAGCACCATTTGATTCATAGAATACAGTGGTCTGTTAAATCTGACAAGAGCTATACATTTGTCTCTTTGAGGTCATCTGGCTTACATGAGACTTAACAATCTGTTTTAATGCTTTTGTTGGGTTTGGCATGACAAATGAAAAGTATCTTTTTTGTGTACTTAAGGCCTTCAGTACTATCATTGAAAGATCAAGCAAATATTGGTTGTTATGAGAAAAAAAATGTATTTTCATGGATATATCTGTCAAGCAAAGATTAATTTTTTTCAGTCCAACGGGGAAAGGTCGCTACTAATAACTTTTGCAAAGTCAGTGCTTGTCAGCACCTGTCTGACTTGGAAAACGGAAGTGCTGGTTTCATCCTTCTTAGCAGTAATGCTGCCTTAACTTATTCAGCATTTTGTCAGCCATGGATGTAAAGTTTTTTTTTTTATACCCTCAGTATGTTGAAATTTAAAAGCCTTTTCAAAGATCTCAGCCCTGATTACATTTGAAGCATCAGAGCTTTGGATTGTATGATTAGCTATCCCATGGATATATGTGTAGATGGAGCCATACCAAAATCAAGCCTGCAGCCTAAAACCTGGCTGATTATATGCTGATATGGGGACGTTGGCAGCGGACCCAGTTGACCCATCCCTCTACTCCTAAAATAATGTGAATGAATGCAACTAGGCTGACTAACATAACAAGTTGAACTCAGTCACTGGAAAGCTACTCTGTTTCTGCATTATATTTATGATGGATTGTACCCTAAATGTGTTTCTGCTGAACTACAGGTACAGCTAAAACCTTTATTGAAAATAAGGTTGTGATCATATATAGTTGAAAAGTTGAGATGCTTCCTACCTGCTGTCTGTTTTTAAAGTTCCATGTTTTAAACATTCTGATGTCAATAAAACATGCAATCAGTGTTTATTTAAAACATTAGCAAATGTCTGTTTAAAATTCAGTGTCGTGCTGTGAATTTTCAAGGAAGAAAAACAGATGCTGGAACTTAAGCCAGCTTTAAAGGCGTCCAACATGGGTTTTAATGTTTACTGCATTACATCTTGCAGCTGCTGATACGAAAAAATCAAAAAATCAAATAACACTGTGAGAATAAGCCCCTGCTTGATTTGGTTATCTCAGTTGTTAAATACGGCCGCTGTTGTTAAATGTAGATTTGAAAATGTATTAATATGCTTTCTTGTAGGATAGCCTGGTATTCCTGCCTGAACATTCATATGTACTGTACACCCCCGACTCAGAGACTGACAAGTGCACCTGGAAAGAGCTCATTGTAACGAAATAAGCACCAGGTGCACACAGTTAAACAAATCTGGAGACTCTGTTATACACAAAAGATGCTGTTAAATGTGGCATTTGAGTTTGAGTGTGTGAATTTTTTGGTGAAAAGCGGTTTTGCCTGTTTTCTTTAAAGATTTTTGTAGTACTGCCTTCTGTCTTCATACCTTTTTTCTGTGTTTCCATTTTGGTGGCACTGTAGCTTTTTTGTCTGTTTTTGGTGCTTAAATATTTTGTAAATGTAGGCAGTAGGTTACTGAAACGGTTCCTGTTGCTACCTCATGCTTGATTGGTGCCCAGGCCCCACACACACAAATATAGTAGAGAGAAGGATGGGAGTAGAGGGATGGGTCAACTGAGTTTGCTGCCAACATCCCCACATCAACATATAATCAGCCAGGTTTTAGGCTGCAGACCTGATTTTGGTATATATATAATATTTATATGTATGTATGAGTGTGTGTAGATAAAATAGTTATTTCACAGGCTCCACTATTTCACAGAATTTAGGGTTTCTTCCATACTTTAGTGTAAAAACCTAATTATGTAATCGCTGAACTAAATGTAAGTACATACAGATAATAACTGACATAACATGTGACTTACAACAACCTGGACTTCATTTTTTTTGAGAATATTCAAGTTACTTTTTATTTGCAACAAAGTGTGTATACTGGTGGTGCTGAAAAGGAAAAAAGTGAAAGAAACTGGAACTGAAAATGAAAATAGCAGTGAAAATAAAATAATTGTGTACTGTATATTACTATTCTTTATCAATATAAATTTGAAATAAATAATATGTGAAATAGCAGAAAAAACTGAACAAGCTCTATTGTACAATGTAGATGCAAGTGATTGTTTACGCGTAATACAGTAAAACGGGATTGCGACTTACAAAACAGATGACTTAAGATGAGGTTGATGAAAGGGAACCTCATTGTAAGTTGAGGAGTACCCGTATGGTCTAAACCATGACCTCAGTACATTCAGATTGGTAAACAAGTAAAAGTGAATACCAAAATGCTGTGCGCATACAAATTTTATCGTGTTTTCCAAAGCATCACCAACAGCACTAACAAAAAGATTAGCAAAGAGAAAGCCTGCCTCTCAGACCTAAGCAAACCCTCCCGAATGCTATAAAACCCCACGGACAAATTTTGTTACTGCATTATTTAATCAAATTCTACATAATTCATTATTGTAAAGTAGGAGTTTTTTGTCATGCAAACCTAGGAATCCCTGCTTGACACAGACTGAAATAAATAAATTATACATGTTGTGGTTCATGGTTTGACAGAGGTGATGCTGAGTGCTGACATGAGTTATGGTTTCACATGTCATGTTAATGTGCCAAATATTCTTGATGTAACTGATTCTCCCAGCTGGAGTAACTGTCAAAATAGTATATATCTGTTAAAGTGTGTAAACGTTTCAGATTTGCTGCATGTAACTTTTAGCCACAGTTCACAATTGTAAAAGTACAAAAAGTGAAATGTGGGGCATTTGTGGTGGAATAATATTTTTCGGGCTCAGGTTGTTTTCAAAAGTTACTTTTTTATTGATCACAACATACAAGCAGAGACAGTGCACTGAGACACTAACCCTCGATCTACATACAACAAGGGACTGAGAGTCAGATGATTACAGATCATCACAAGTGCAGTCATACAACATTGTCTAGTAAATTCCAGAAGGGTGTCCAAACGTTCTTACATAATTTTAAATTATTGTGTAAGTCAAATGATAATTCTGTCATCAGGAAGAAGTTAAACTTTTAGGTCATCCACATTCACAAAGGGAACTTCAGCTGTAGACCAGAGCTTTAAAATACATTTCTTTTCCAAGTATGTCAGCGTGAACAGCCTATGTTCCATGGCTTCATCAAAGAGAGAGTTTGGGTTGTGTTTTAAAAACACAATAGAATGTGACAAATCAAACGTTACACTAAAGGTTCAGTGAGCTCCCTTGCATTAAGTATGTATGCTTCTGGATGCCTAAGTGTAGGCTGGGAAAACTTTTTTGCATATATCTGACCTTTCATGATCACTGAAAGACACATCAAGGTCATGTTCTCATGTCTGCTTCAAAGCACCGTGTTACAACCAACACTTGTTAAAATGAAGAAATCAAGCATCTGGAGTTGTTCACTGCCATGATTTGTTTCTCTGTTTCAGTTATTTCTGTCCAAAGTCTGTTCTCTTTGTCTGTGGTTGTAATGAAATGTTGTAGTTGTAGATATTTATAGAAGTCTGTGCTAAGTAGGCCAAATTTAATTCTTAGATCTTCAAAGCTAATGATTGTTTGGTTTGAAATCGTACAACATTGTATGTTGATAAATGTTGATACATTTTTTTATCAGTAATCTTTTCTATGAATAATGTATTGTTTATTGTGCCTCTCAACAGAGTTGTGATGCAGTACATAGTTAAAATTATGAATTAGCTATTTGTTTGGTTGAGAAGATGTGTCAACGTCGAACTGCACATTTTTATTATTTTTGCCTGGCATTATTACGAAGCTCTTTTTCTTCCCTTATTAAGTCAGGTTTTCTTGCCTAACCCTAACCCTATTTTAAAACAGCTCTGATTTGAGATTATTGACCTACTGTAGGGAAGGGGGCATAAAACTGTACTTGATCCTTTACTGACATAATGCATAGAATAAAAGGTTCTCCTAATGCACCCGGCTGAGTCAAGGCAGAAGGATTACACAGCTTCTTGAAACCTGCAGGCATCCCTGAAATACACTGATATTGTTTTCTTTGTTTTATGCAAGATAACTTTGTGTTAAACAAAATACCAGGATGTTCTTCATGTCCAATTCATACAGTTCACTTGAACATTTAGTGAATATTTGTATATCTTGAAGAAACTAGCCTTAGAGAGTTCATTGTACTCTTCTTCATGTTTATGGCATGAAGAATGCTGCGCTGCTATGGAATGTGGAAAAACAAATATACTTATAGTTTTGATGGCCATTTTCGGACATAGTTTTGTAACGTTAGGCATTTCTTGCAACAGGGCCATATCTGTTTCTATAAAATAAACAATAAAATTTTGTTTCAGCCCCAAATTCCATATTTTGCAAGCCATTGATTTGTACACCTTGAATTAGTCATGAAAAATTGATTTTTTTTCTATAGTGCTACTGAGACTCAAAGCGTCACTGGGGCTAAGAATGTTCTTCCCTATAACCCTAAAAATATTATTTTACCTTACTGTATTCAGGATCTGTAGAAGTTTCCCTGATATAAGAAAGAAAGTCTGAATTGGTTTCCCGCTGCTTCACTGTAACATCCTGCAATTTTTCTTTTAAGATGCAAAAGAAGCCTAAAGTGTCATTAAAACAAAAAAAAAATTGTACTAGCCTTATTTCCAAATTCTTGGTTACATATATAAACATAAATATTTTTGTAATTATATTTTTTGGACGTTGATTATTCAACACATTGATAGCATCTTTCAATGATTTACCCATTTATACAGCTGGATACTCTGTACTGAGGATTTCAGGATACTTTTCTTAAGGGAGCTATAGCAGGACCCCTCTTGGGACTTGAACTTTTGTTTAATATATCAATGCAGAATCTTTAAATGAAATTGCTATTAACTTTATATTATTCTGTTGAGTGCAGCTTTTCTGAAGGGATATTCTGTAACAGAAAACTCAGTAATGTCATTTAAATATGTATCAGTGGATACACGTGGCTGTGCTCCTTTTGTTGCGCTTTTGATATTGTGTGGTTTATTGCTGTAATATAAAGTTTAACTTGAAAGGAAAGAACAGTTTGGAGAAGTTATTTATTGTGCTATTTTCCTTCCATCAGCCAGTCTTCCAAGCTACCCCTCAGAATTCACACATTTCAATAATGTACAAACTGGGCACAAGAGATACGCCACAGGCATTTCACAGATTACTTGGATAGCAAAGATAGCACCTCGGTGTGCCGGAAAAGTATTTGAAACTTGCCTTAACAAGAGCCGGTGCCGGCATCTCAGTTAGGGGCTAATTGCATCTCATCAGCCATACAGCCTGTTAATTCCAGACTTCATCTGTAAGGAAGACGTCGAATTGTGATGTCGCTGTGAAACAAATTATCATAGTCACATTAAATTAAAAAGGCGCCGACATAGAAAACTACTTTCTCATAGCCGTCATGCCTACCTGTCAAAAAACAATCTGCCCTGCCATTGGTCACGATCTTCCGCAAGTAACTGCCTTGCTGCAATAATTATAATAAATATTAACTTTTTGTTACTGATTACTTTGGTAGATTACTTTGTGCTTCATGACTTATAATGACAGAGGTACACACCTGAATTGCTCCAGTAAACATCACACTGCTTTAGAAATGAATGAAGTAATGGACAAACGGGTTTTTTTTTTCAAAATAATAATGATAAAACTTTAAAGTGTACTTTTTGCCAATCCTTTCACTGATGGTTTGTTGTATATGCAGGGCCAATAAAGATTTGGACCGCATTAGATTTGAAGTGCTGCTGGTATATGATATGGTGGGTTTTTGTGTGTTCTACCCTTCATGTGCATTTGGAGACAAAGTATAGAGTTGCATCCTTTTAATTTTTGCTTATCCTATACAGATAGTGCTAGCTGAGACTGAGGACATAAAGCACAACTATAGTAGAAAGGAGAAATGCAGAAGC
Source organism: Arapaima gigas (assembly GCA_900497675.1). Classification (NCBI taxonomy): domain Eukaryota; kingdom Metazoa; phylum Chordata; class Actinopteri; order Osteoglossiformes; family Osteoglossidae; genus Arapaima; species Arapaima gigas. Next base: position 757,023 of record UFQX01000027.1, read on the forward strand.
TTTAAAGTGTTTTTGCCCAGAGGCATGTATGACAATACGGAGAGGTGCAATATACCAAGGAGTCTGTAAAATTCCAACGTAAGGAGCCTGTAGTGGTCATCTTGAGGTAAAAGTCTATTGGAAGTTGATGAAGCCTTGGATTATTATAAAGGTTATCAGTTTCCATTCATTTTGATCATAATGTTAAGAGCCCGCACAAATACTGTAATATCAAAGCAAAGCAAGGAAAAGCATCAGAGAGCTGGTGTAGTTTTCTCTTTTAGAAAAAAAATGGAAATGCCAATATCCTGATAAGTGGTGATCTTTTCTCGGAAAGTGTTTTCTTCACAGATCTTTTCTCGTACAGTCACACAGACAGGCCAAAGCAGAGTCTGTGTTTAAGAGTTTAGAGAATGGAGAATGGTGCTTTTTGTTGTGACCTCTTTTGGGTCCTTCGGTGGCACTGCTCTCAGATCTGGGTGAGACAGCTGGCTCAAGGCCCTTCCTCTCAACCACACAAAATCGGGGGTCAGCTTCTGCTGTGCTCGAGATCTGCAGCCGCATGGTCTGCTGTTTCTTGCTGTACTTTGGCGTAATTATTTGGATGGAACAGCAGATCACCTCACTTCAGCGGTATATAAGTGCCTAAGTGAAATGTACTGTATTGCACAGCCTGTAGGACTACATCTCCAGAGGACTGAAATCAGTAACATCTGTACAGGGAATTCCTGCTTGCATATGTGTGTTTTGGGGTATTTATTGATTGAAACTTGTGCTATACACTGTACAGTGCATGTGCTCTGTATAACACAGTATCAGTTAGTTCTAATGTCCTATACTGTCATTGACAATCGTATTGCAATTTGTAAAGCAATTCCAAAGAAAAAATGTACAGTACACTAAAAACTTTTTAAAGCAGTTAGCTACTGCAACACTGCTGTGCATTTAAAAGGATTTGGGGGAGGACACATATTTTTCCCCTTCTTTTTGATCTTGCTTCTGATTTATGTGTAATGTAGAGAGCAGTTAATTTCCCTGTGGATCAGCGATTTGCTGTCAAGAACCCACTGGTATTGCAGGAGGCAAATGCAGGAGGTGTCAAAGGCCCTCCTTGTCTCCAGATATGTTATTTTTTCCTTTTTTTAAACAGTCTGGGACACTCTTTGACATACCCCTCAGCACTGGTTTTGATATTGTTCCCACAAAGCCGCTGAGGAATCCATCTCTGCAACACCTGCTCATTGCTTTCATGGGACACACATCTAAAAGTCGCCAAGCCTAGCAGGTGCACAATCACGGTCCTCTGACATAGTGTCCTTCTTTGTATAAAATGCACACTGGAATTGTTTTTAAAATGATCTTTAATCTGCATTACCCTGCAGTTTAAAAAAAATTTAATTCAGCACTTTGAAAATCTGTTTCAGAAGAATACAATTAATTTAATTAAATAAGGAACTTTTTGCTCTTTTACCCTTACTGTTGTAGTATCCACAGTGAACACAGACCATGGTGACCACAGACCATTTATAACAACAAATTTTATTTATTTTATACTTTTTAAATTTAAAATTCCAACTGCACATCACCATACTGAAGCATTAAAAAAACTAATAATTAAAAACACGAATAAATTGTTTAAAGTCATTTTTTAAACTAATTTTTCAGAAAAAACTCAAGAAAAAAACATAATGTATAGTTTTTCTTGGAATATGTTGGCTGCTTACAGCAAATTATTTTGTTACAGAATTTTTTTTTAAGTAGACACAAACGTAGTATAACAAACCAACTGAAAACGGAGGCAATAAATTAGACTTTTTTTGCAGCAAATCAGTGCTGAAAATGGCACACAGTACTTTAAGAAAAAATATTCAATCAAAGAACAACAAGAGAGATTCAGATATTTTAGCAATCCGCATAGAGGTGTACACAAGCCCTGTTGTGATATTTTGCCTGCTTCCAGTTAGCCTTGTACAGCATGTGTGAATGTATGTAGTGCAGTTCCCAGGCCTCATCCTTGGGGGCGAGACAAAACCTTGGGCCTTTGATTAGACATGTTCCCAGCCTACATGAAAGGCGCTCAAATGACTTAAAGCGTGTGAATTATTTACAGGGGAGATGGGGGCTGTAGTGGTGGCCATTAGAGAGAAGGCAGCAAACCACAGAGCACATGAGTGTGTGGGAGTAGCTCTTTAATCTCACTAGGTAGAATTTCACCGAGCAACAGTCAGAGATACACATTCTGATGCCCTTTAGACTGGTGTAAAAACAAGGCTCTTTTATAGCCTGACTCAGACTGTGAGTTTTATTCCAAAAGAAAAGCTGCTAATTACCAAATGCATCACCTTCAGTTTATAAATTTCCACCCCAAACTTAAACTGAGCCATTTTTCTTATGCCTTTCTCACACAAGCTTAATTTCATTAAATTGGCTAGTTTTTAAGGTGGCTTTGTTTTTGACTGTAGTCGTATGCATATTCCTAATGCAAAGGGTTTAACAATGCAGCATTGTCAGTTGAGCCTACTAAATCTGCAATTGCGTACAGTAAAATATTAAAATAACTAAGCCATTTTTAAAACTGACATTGTTACTCTTTGTGCTTAAACCCGGTGCATGCTGGTAGAACTTATACATTTACCTAAGAGACCACAGTCAGTTTGTCACCAGAAGCAAAAACATTTTTTTCTGCAACAAAAAGGCTTCACTGTCACTCTGGCCTATATATCGAGAATATCCAAAATATCATTCATATGGGGTGGGAGGCCAAACATACAGGCTGTGGTTACTTCTTCCATGACCTTTTGACAGTACAACTGTAGACCGGCAGCCTTTGAAATTAGTCCACTTTTTGTGTGGTAGGGGTCCTCATAGCTTCAGAACCTTGCTGCAGCCTAAGGGAAATTTTCAATGATGGCACAGCAGACGAACCAGGCAGAGTTCGACAGGTAGAGACTCTGCTCTCCAACCTGATTCATTTGGTATGCTGCAGAGACTATAAAAAAGGCACCGCCGACCTCAATTGTCGAATTATGGTTTCTGTACATATGCTTGAAATAGACAAAAGGAGAACAAAGCTGGCATTCCATCGTGTGACTTACTTTGTTCCGGTTCCTGGCAGGTAGAGTGTCAAAGGGCATTGAGTCTTTCAAAACCCACCTTTTGTTCATGGACGCACTGCAGTGACTAACTGGGGACAAGTCCAGAGTTATTATCACCACTGCACTTCTTTGTTTTGTTTATAGTAGGACAGTACTACAATTTCACTTGGAGTATGCCTAGTCCTGAATAGTTTATTCAGCATTTTCCAGTATTTGACTTTATTCAGAGTCTCCCCTAAGCAGACTTAGATGTTTACACCTGTAGCAGTGTATAGCAACGGGTGTTATTTTTCATAAGGGAATATATATTTAGCCAACTAGCTCACCCCACCGCGCATTTGTCATTTATTATTTATAGTCATATAAATACGTTTTGACTAGTATTTCTTGTTGTGAGCTGCGGATTGTTAACAGGTGAGAAACATGGAAGAGAGATGTTTCATTGCTTTGTAATGTTCTCTTTGCTCTCCAGAGAGTGAGGAGTTTGGACCTGTGTTTATCCAGGAGCCTGATGACACCATCTTTGCTTTGGATTCTGATGAGAAGAAGGTGACTATGAACTGCGAGGCACGAGGCAACCCCCAGCCAATGTACAGGTATGTCACAGTCATGTTTGAAATGCACAGAGTAGATGTGGAAAGCTTAGTTAAACTTCCATCATTATAATGTGTTAAACTTATGTCTTCAGAGAAAGTGCATGAGGTATGCTGAGGTATGCCAGGTCTGCTTAAGGAAAACATGCAGGGAACAGGTGTGGGAGGATTTGAGGTGCTTTTTAATTTCTCTTCCCTATGCATAAGCCAAAATACAACAAAGCATAACACAAAGTCTAACAAAAATTATAGCTAGTCAGCAATGCAACAATAAAACACAAAGCACAAAGCAAACCTAAATGGAATCATGGAGTCATCAGAACAGGCAGATTACACCATTCTCCCTTCTTCCCCACTTTCTCTCTCAGGGTCTGTGCTATTAATAATTAAAACGTTTTTTTTTTTTTTTTTTTTTTTTTTTTTAAATGTGATGGGCTGGTCTTGGGCTTGTTAAGTGATTACCAGACTACTCCAAGAAGCAGCTGTCTATCTTATGGTTCGGGCATGGCCAGGCTTTGGCATTCCACAGTGCACTGTAAGGCATGTTCACACTTTGTAAGTCTGTATTAACTGTAAAAGAGATCTGGGTCTGAATAGCAGCTGTGCTGCTCTAGTCTTCTGTGGTGAGGAGGCACAGCAAACACAAATGACCCTGTGGGTGAGATGTCCGGGGTTCTCTTCCCCTCATTGCTCACAGCAGCACCTAAGGTCAGCCTGCAGGGCAATTGAGGAAATTACACTCTCCTCCCTGATGAACCGTGCAGTCCAGTGAAAAGTAACAGGTGACTCGCAGCAGGCACTTCGGAGGAGTTGTGTGCCTGTGTTAAGCCCTCCCAGGTTGCCATAGGAAGAAATATGGGAAAACATTTAAAAACGGGATGGCTCAGCCCTTGCGTTTTGCTGAAAGAAATTAAATAACTTTAGTTGAAAATCCCTTACAATGTGTTTTATAGGTGAGACAAAATATGAGCAGGATATAAGTCCTGAATAAAAGCCAATGGTGAAGACTGACAACCTGCAGTAACCTTTCAGTGTTGCAGATCATAGTAAGAAGCTGTCAATACCAAGTTGATACTGGAATGAAGAAGCTGCAGATGCTTGCATGCCTCATCTGCTATGAAGCAGGTCTTCGAGTGAGCATGACAAAGTGACAACCCACATGCGTCCCATCACTGACTGTGTCATGGTGTTCCCAGATGGATGATCAATGGAACAGAGGTGGATCTCAGCACCAGTTTCCATTACAGCCTGACGGATGGCAGCCTGGTCATCACTGAGCCCAAGGAGGAAACCAACTCAGGCCGATACCAGTGCCAAGCCTCCAACAGCCTGGGTGCCGTGCTAAGCAGAGAAGCCGTGCTGCAATTTGCATGTGAGTATACTCCAATGGAAGAGACTTCTGTATGGAACTATACAGAAGGAGGACAAGCTTACAGTAGGTGACTAACAATTGTAAGAAAATTAGTTTTAAACATTCATAAATATGGGCAATTTGCAAGAGTACAGTAATGCATAAAACCACAAGGTCCCTTTTAGAATTTCAGGCAAACACCATCAGATTACAGGAAAATGTTTTTTATTACATGCTGTCTTTTCTCATGGCAGTCCTGAAACAGACTTCACTGAATTGCAACTGCATGTTTTATTGATTTATTTATGTAAGTTAGCTTAAATGGAAGTTAAGCAATGTCCTTATTATATACAGTGTGATCACAGAACAATCGGAAAGCACTTTGCCAGTGAAGGCATTTAGTTACAGGGGTAAACACTGGCATCTTGGTGTCATCCACAGCGACTGCTGGAGGAATCCCAGTTAGTCGTGAGAGTCCTTATTCCAGTGCACTGTTCTTCAGAAGTGCATGAAGACAAGACAGCCATTTCCCCTTAAGTTGATCCCCTGGTCATCATCAAAATCTAAGAAAGTATACAGAGGGAAGCTGAAAGCAGAATGCTTGGCTTGAAAATAAATAATTAAATAAAACTGTGTTAGTTGTGCTAGCAGTTTCCCAGAGTGAAGCTGGCCATAATAGCCTCACTGTCACGCCTGAGGGAAGCATATGCTGCAGTGTTTACAGTCTGCAGACTGTTCCTACAAAATAAATGTTATATATTTGATGCCTGCAGAATAAGAGAAGAGTTATGTTTGTGCTCCAGGGCTGTAAATATGTGGCTAATGGTGAAGAACTATCTTTTTAAAGGCATCTGGCTGGTTCATAAACTCTTATATTTATATAAAGCCATGTTCTCTGACACAGTGTCCATGTTCAAGCTCTCAGTGCCTGTGTTACATTTGGATCAGAAGACCCTTGAAATATTCACAAGTCGACACAGTATCTATGCCATCTATTCTCAGAAAGAGTGAAAAAGTATACTTTGTCTTGTCTCTGTCGTATTTACTCTTATGAAGGGTTTATTTTCCTCTGCCTTGTATGTCTTGTTTACTATAACTAGAAAAAATTTAATTCTTCTGTAAAATTTGCAATTAAGACACATTCCTGAAACAGACAGGGTGGCATTGAACCCCAGACAGAGTGCTTGTCCTGAAGCTGGTTGGGGTCACTTGTTTGGATGCTGTCAGAAATCAGTGTGTGTTTGTGCTGTGATTCTATCTGGCATCCCCTGCTGGAGGGAGGCTCTCAGCTCAGAGCCACTGTGACAGGAGATGGCTGGAGGAGCAACCGGTGCCACAGGTTGCCAAGACCAGGCCGCTGGCAGGTGTCTGTCTGCCTTGTTGATGTGACAGAACTTCCTAATGATTTGTGTCTGTTTGTGTATGTGCATGTCCACCCATGTGAATCTCTAGCTGTATAACTAGGAATACTTTTAGCATGGTAACATTAAGGTGGTCTGCAGATGGCAATTTTAAACCTTATTTTATTACTCTTCATAAACTCCCATAAGGTGGCTTATCGTTATCCAGGTGTAGTTTTTGCTGTGTGCGGATCAAGGTTTTTCTCTCCCCCTCCTTCTCTGCAGTGAGCACCAGTCAGCCAGTCAAAACTCTCCTGCTAAGAAACAAAAGCTAAATTCCCGGCAGCCGGTGTGGGAAACTCTGGCGTCCGTCTCTGCATAACAAACACTGCAGATATGGCACGGATGGGGACCTTCCAGTGTTTTCTCATGTTGAACAGAGGATTAACTGTCTGCTGTGCTCTCAGCAGTTTTACATTCATATATACAGTGAAATATTTTGTTACTGAGAAAGATGTCAACATGCAGATTTTGAAGCCTTGTTTAATCTCTGCAAGGTAGGGATCGTGCTATGCCTTTTGAAAATAACATGATTAATGTGTTTAAAATAGCATGTGGCAAACTAACAGTTCTCAAGAGCATTAGTAATCCTGGCAATGTTACTAGCACAAAAAAAGTTTTGTGCAAATTTTTAATGCCAAAATACTAATCTGTACATTAGAGGATCAGTAAAGAATGGCAGTTTTCCACCAGTTTTGCAATGTCTAAGTGATTCACAAAGAACTAAAAAATATAAATTAAAACACTCAATATGTGCTAATCTGTTATTTTTATAGAGGGTACTACTCACCATGGTGACCCAGAGCGATGAACAAAGTTTTAAGGAATCTTATAATGATGAAAGGAATGATACAATAAAGATTTTCCATTTCTAAGGCAATGGAGATCATTATCTGTTTATATAAGACAGCTTGCAGCTGAGGAGAGGAAAACAAAATACATCTCACTACAAAAAAGAAGGAAATCATATCTTAGAGGTCCAAGTATCCGTGGCTGTCCACCCTTCCTGTGCATTATGATGTGGTGAAAGGGGACCTGTACAGATTTGTTTAGTACAAAGGACTAATGTGTCCATCAAAACAGAGCTACAGTCTGAAGACATTAATGTTATAATCTAAGCTCATGGAGGCTGATGCATTTTTCACCATTTTCTGGTGGGCTCCCTACCACAAAGCCCAGTGATTCTCATTGGTAGTCAATAGTTCAAAGTAGCAGGTGATCTGTCCCGGGGACAGCAGTCTGGGCAGCTGGTACTATATTATGTCGATACATCTGAGGGCAAATGAGAGAAAAACTCATACATAAATCAGTTTGGATCAACTACTGAAATGCAATTTTGAAAAATTTTACTTTGATAATAATTTTAAACATTGCAAAGGACAGGTTGTGTTTCATTGTGCCACAATCTAGGGTCTCAATGGCTAAACACTCTGCCACCCCCAATGCTCATATGTGAATCTCTAGGACTACGAACAAATCTGCATCTTGTGAATGTAGTCTGTGATTTGGCTTGTAGTTAGTGAGAAGATTGGTGATCTAAAGTACTGCCAGACCCTTGAGGTTAAAAGCAGTGTCTTGAAATTGCAATTGGTAGCCAATGAACAGATAAATTTGGAGTAATGCGGAAGTACTTCTGGGACCCAGTGACAATCCTGTGAGCAGCATTCTGAGGAAGTTGAAGCATGACAGATGAAGTAGGCAAAGCAGTTAGAAAGCAATGAGTTGCAATAGTCAAGCCAACTAAAAATGAAGTCATGAGCTAAGTTCTTGGTATCTAGTCTACAGAGGTAGTTCTTTTGAGATTAAAGGTAGAGCATTTGAGATATTTCTCAGTTGCAGGAAGCAAGTCTTACTATAACTGAGTTGATTTGATGTTTGCAAGACAATATAGTTGGCACCCATCTAGGCCTTAATGGTGACACAGCAGGGCAGGTGCTTGGTAGCAAGCTTACCGGGAGATATTATTTACAGGTAAAGCTGAGAAATGAAATAAATGAAATAGAATGAAGCCAAGAACTGCCACAAGAAATAAAACGAAATGCATGTCATACTTAAAGTTCACACTGAGTTCACCTGAAAATGCAAAGCAATTCTTACTTCTTGGATTGTAGTGTTAACTTTCTCAAATGTAGGTTCAGCTTGAAAATAACCAATAATAGCCACAGATAGACCATTTCGCACCAGCACAGGCAGAATAAAATATATTTGTTGACCATCACCCTTAAAGGGCTACTGAATCACTGCTGTCAGTGATTCATAAAAAATTCACCTAGATTAATGAATGAGTTAGCTGGACTTTATGAAATCACAGATTTAGTATATTTAGTACAACACGTACATTTTAAAAAATCACAGTTAGTTTCACTTTTCTAAAAAATCATATGTTTATTTTTTAATTCTCCAAATTGATCAAGATGTTTCAGCAATATCCTGGTTAAAGACAGCAACTGCCATAATCTGACCGAAATGTAAAGTGGGGTTGAATAGGTGTACCATATACATAGAAGTTGTGTAAAATGTGAACTTTTTCAATAAGGTAGCCCTGAGCAGTGCCCTCTGTGGTCAGTGGAGGCATTACTCTTAGGCATAGTGAAAGTAACCGCCCCCTGTATCAGCTTTAGCCACTATATGTTGAGGGGAAGGAAGACGCCTCCTTGGGCAAGGAGCCATTTGGTCTGGTTGTTCCTTGTGGAATTCCTCAAGATGGGTTCAAGATATCATGGGTTAGTACCCCGTTCCTGTGGTCCACAAATCTTCCAGTCCACCACAATATTCTGAGTCACATATAATTACATATCATGTCAAGAGAAAACTGCTTCTTGTAGGTGTGCATGTGCAGATTCCTAGACAGATTCACTTCTCTTGTTCCAGTCATCAATGGCAGGAATATCATTGCATTCAGCAGTCCATGGAAAGAGAGCTTTTTTTTTTTCTAGAACACACCGGGAAGGGGTTAACTTGTGGAGATCTGGATGTATGCTGCCTGCAGGACAAGCCAACATCGGTTATGCTGGTTGAGCACAGTAACTCTGCAAGTAATGCCCAGTTTCCTGGGTTAAATGTGCCACCTGCCTTTTGGACTATCTGGGGTGATTTCCAAAAGTAAAGCTGACTTATACCCCAAGGTGAGAGAAGAACTCTTTATATACTCTGTTTCTGAACCAAGGTTCTCTTTGAAAAATGATGTCCTCAACTCTGCTATACAGTCGGAAGACCTACTAAAACAACAACTCTGTTATTTTCATGGATGTAAGCAGCTTCTCACGAATCAACCAACAGACATTCAAGGAATGAGAGTGTTTCCAGAACTAGGCGGATTTGTGATAAGATCAGTGGCAAAGTGTGACTGTGAACTGGCAGGGATTCTAAGAGCTGAGCTAACATCTGTCAAGGAACTTTTCAGCACATGAGGTACAGGCCAAGACATAGACTCTCACATCTTATTCATTTTCAGTCACCAAAACCTCTCACCAGCTTTAAAATCTTTATCATTCCTTGGTGCCTTGTCCTGAAAAAACATGGACCCATTGCAGTAGCTGTGAGCGTACTGTGATGTGGAAATTATCCTTGTTTGGTGGCTGTTTGGTTGATTTTGCAAACTTGAAAACCTTTCTGTAACCTTCAAAGGCTTAGGCAGTGGCCAGGTTACAACAGCAAAGACCTTCTTTGGATACATCTCAACTTCTTGGGAACCTAGGACAAAACCCAAGTAGTAGTTTTTGCTGGAAGTGTATAGATTAATCAAAAGGAGGATGAGGAGGGAGCAGAGGACTACAAGGGCATGAAACTAAAGACCATAGCTGAAACCTCAAAACTCCTCCTGCTTGAACATGAATAATGCTGTCAAATTTGAAAATCCAAACCTGACCCAAACCCAAAATCAGCCGCTCTCCTCTCAAAATGAGGAAAAATACACACAGAGATACCTTCTCACAGATGCACTTTTACAATGCTTTGCTCATCTGCTATGCTCTTAAGTTGATAGACAGAAAATGACGTGAGATAAGAAAAACGAGTGTTGTATAGATCTGTAATACTTTTGAAAATGGGGACAGACTGATAAATGTAATAGGAGCACTAAAAAGCAATTCTTATATGCAAAGTGAATTTATTTACTGTCTTTATTTGTTTTAACTCGAGTTTTGGTACATTTTCACTATGGATATTTGTTCCTTGATCAGTGTCCCAGACAACTTTATTCACAGAATCAAATGCAACCACAGGCACAAGCTGTTGCTGTAAATCTCTCCATATGTTGTCACCAGTTTTTGCTAGGTGGGGCATAGCGGTGGCAACTTTTTTTCTGGTGTGATATAATGCTAAGTAATTTTCATGTAAATGACTTTAAATTAACCATGAAACCACAAGTCAGTGATTGTTTGGACATTAATGTCAGACCTAATTTGAAATAATTCTCTGACCAAATTCTCTTCCTTCATGACTGCAATCTCTTTATATTTTTGTGAGAAAAGCATAGGATTCAGTAACATATGTTCAGCTGAAACACAACTACGGCTAGCTTCAACATTAGTAATCGTGTTACATATATTTTACTGCAATCATTTGAAAGGGCCTAATATTCTGATATTAAAGCTCTACACACTTGTCTTGATATTTCTCTGTGGCTGGACACTATTGCAGAACAGCCAGTTCCCTTGCTATCATAAGTCAAAAGAGCAATGCAATCCCTACACTGTATGTGATCAGTGAGCTTTTTGTCACCACTAGGTCATAATGTTTCCATAACAAAGCTGTCCCTGACACATCTGGCATTTTGAATACATCTCCCCTTGTGACTTTTTGTTTTATTTTATCCATTGTGAACAGTCAGCTATTTGGGCTCTGTTACATCCAGACAACAGTGAGAGAGAGCCATTAACTTATTTTACTAAAAATAAACACAAAAATAATAATAATTCATTTACAGCAAATTTTGAGAAACAAACCCAACCAAGTCCAAAGTTATACATGAAAAACTGACCCCAGCTGAGCATGAAACCCAATACTTTGTGGTTAGGTAGGAGACCTCTAGAAGGGACTGGCTCTGCATGAAAGAGTAAGACATGCAAAAGAACAATGATTTCCCCCTGCCAGCAATTCACCAGGGTTCTTTGAAACTACAAAATCATGGGTGACTGACTAGGGATATCCTAGAATCACTGGCATACAAAGGAACTTGATCAGATAAAACTGAACAATTTCAGCATGATATAGCTCCATCTAGTAAGTGATTGACACAGTAAACATATTCTCCATGCAATAGGTTCACCATCAAGTGAGAAGATGTTCAAATTCTGTTCACATGCTACATGGGGTCCATCCAAAGTCCTACCTAGTATCTAAAAACTTTCCCTACAGCTTGTGAATCATTGAACACAGCCAAGACATTTGGTAACTGGGTAACTGGGAAGCCTGGTTAAACACACTACTCAACAACAGATGCTGGTCAGAGGTGGATTGTGTTGTAAAAATGCCTGGAGGTGGTCTGATGCACCACAATAAGAACACAGCCCTTGAATGACATTATTTGTCCTCCTTTGTCTAAGGTCCCCTGCCAGTCGATGCTGTTGCCACCTCCTATTGGCTCCGAGACTAAACGTCTTTAGTTTTCACTGATAGATTTTTTTCCCCATAAAACCACGTGAAGAGACTGAAATACAGGAGTGGACTTAAACTATATGGTGTTTGGAGGGGCCTGGGGATTCTGCTGCTAACAAGGTTCCACTACTTGACACTTGCAATACATAACTCATTGAATTAGTGACGTGCTGAAGCTCTTTTCTGTGATTTTCAAGGCAAAATTAAAACTCAGACAGATGTTTTGTTTTGGAAGAACAATTTGTAACTAAGATTTTGATATTCTTTTAACAACTTGCTGATTCATCAAAAGGTACAAGGTTGGACGTCTGCTTTTGAGTTCCACTTAAAGTCTAGTTTTGTAGCAGAAATATATGTAGAAAGCACAGATAAACATCTAGTTGTGTGTGATGTTTATATTTCAGTCTCATGATAGTTCAATATCCTGTCTATGCTAACACTATACTGGTATTTCATGCTACCTTTGGTGTAGAAGTTGTGTGTCTTCAGCAGGTGTATCAGGGATACTCCACTACGATTAAACGCAAGAGCAAGAGGAATTATTGCCTTCTAGTACTGCCCAGATAAACTTGGTTATGATGGGAGTGGTACAGAAAGAGCAGTTTTTGGACCACTGATTTTTGGTTGATTGTTGCAGTCTGCTGCAATACCCTGTGACTTAAGACATGCTCATACTCTGTATAATGATGAATAAATGAGAACACAGTTCTGGGGATGCTGTAAAATGATTCAGTACGTGCATTAAATTGCCTTCCCTTTTTAAATATATTCCTCTTCTTTTGAGACAAACTCTTTGGTCCTATTGTCACCAGGTATTTAGGTAAATTGCCATGGTAACTACAAGCACAACTTTTAAAATGAAAAATGTGGTTGTTCATATTGGCCAAGTCTAATTCATCCTCTTACAAGAGACTTTAGGCCCTTGCCATATTCAAAACTCAATTTGCCATTACTCCTAAAACATTAATTTTCATCATTTCGTGAAAATGGCATATTGGATTTTAGCATACCCAAAATGTTTTGCGCTGCAAGGTTTACCACTGTGAAACTACAGAACTTAATAATGAAGGCAAGTTTTTTTTACTGTCTGAAATTGGCATCCTTCTCTGTGTCCCAGACTCCTTTACACACAATCACTTGATCTTTTTAACCCATCTTTCTTGAGAAAAAAAAAATATTGAAACAGCCAAGCTTTTGTGAAGCCAACCACAGCCTTCACTGCAAACAGTTTTTTTCACCAATTTACGTTGTGGGCAGTTCTTTTCAAGGTCGGCTGCAGTACGAATCACACTGCATCTGCCGATTCTTTGAAAAGGGAAAAATACAAGTAGTTCTGTTGTGTTCAAATGAAGGCAAAGCATCCCTAAATCTACCCCATACTGAGCCATTGTTGACTGACTTACTGAAGGATCATCACTTAGCTACAGCTACAGCTCTATAGACAACACAGTTTGCATGCATATATTTATATTTACACATATAATATTTGTTTGTTTTCTGCCAATATTTTTTCCAAATGTTCCTGACAAGTATTTTTAATGTAAGATTTTTCATTCCTTTCATGTTAGATTCATGACAAGAAATAAAATACAGTCAAACCATGAACTGTAAAATAAGACAGACTGCTGATAATCCTCAAAGGAACAATTTAAATGCCGACAGCAATAATAGGTGTTTGCGGGGCCCATTAGCTGTTTGGTGTCATGTAATATAGCTCTGCTGAATACCGTTAGTTACCAGTCATCGTTCTAATTTGCATGAAGAATGAGCATTGTTGCAGGAAGGGAACAATCGTGGTTACAGGCCAAATTACTGCAGTTTCCATGTTAAATTCAAGATGCTCACTATGCTTGAATAAATGTCAGGATTTGCTATTTCAGGGCAGTTAGGATTGCAAGAAAGCATTTAAATTAGTCATAAAGGCTTTTCAAAGTACAGTGCTCCAGTTGTATGTTACTGATCTAATGAACCCAGGAGACCATAAGGTACATATGGTACAACCAGTTTCAGTTTAATTGAACACTTTTTTGTTCAGTAGGGCCCTTCCCAAGATGTCGCCTCAAGGCACTTAACACGGAAAATACAAATAGCACAATTATGTGACAATTAACAAGTAATAACAATTAAGATGCATGTTTTTAAGTGTAGGGAGAAAAAAAGAAAAGGCAGTAAAACAGAGGAAACAAAACTTTGAAGGCAGCTGCAGGAGGACAAATACTCAGAGGCTGAAGGCCAACTTGCTGTCCATCTCTTTTGAGCATGCACTTGATGTATGACTGGATGAAATAATAATGTTCATTACGCATCTTCTGGAATGATCGAGTCATCTCCTCGCTGTCTCTTCATCTGGTGATCTTCAGTTAGTCAGGCATTATAGTAGCTGTGGGCCTTGGAGGAGTAAAGTTACCTTTAGACATCCTGTGTCCAAGGAGCTGGAATACGCAAAAGTGACCAAATATGGTTGCTAGAAACATTGTACACATGGGTAGCAGTATAGAACAGTGTACAGACAGCAGCTTTACTCAATATAGTAGAGAAAATTACTAGGCCATAAGTTTAGTATTAAACTAACTAAGGATGTATTCAGAATATTATCAGGCAGAATATTCTGCAGTTTAGGGGCCAAAAAACTGAAGGCTTCTGGGCCAGCAACAGATGTATTTATTCCTGGAATTACAAGAAAGCCTCCATTCTGTGATTCGCGAGAGTTTTCCAGTTTATACATACTAACAAATTTTGATAAATAAACAACAAATTTACAAATGACTAATTTAATTTTTAATTGTGCCTTACAGTTTATTGTGAGCCTGTACAGCAATTAAAAAAAAGGTTTATATTACTCTTTTTGCTATTTGCCATCATTTTTGCACATTTATTGTTACATGGCAAGAGTGGTATTTGGAACTGAAGAGTAAGGCATTGCAACAGGCATCTGCTACACACACATTAATAAGTTAATATATTGTGATCAGAAAGAAATCTTAAGACTGCAATATTCAGCAAGTAAATCTAAGACAGAGATTTCACATAACTATTAATGGATGGGTCCTGGTTTAAAGTTATGCATACATTTTCAGCTGAGTTAAAGTTGAAAGAGAATAAACAATCATCTCTTATCTACCTTATTCACTTCAAACAATGTCTTCTGTTTCAATGTTCAGAGAGAGAATCGTTCATCCAATTTTTATTTTGAAGAAAACAATTTGCTGACAGCTGCAGACAGAAAATCATCCCATTGTATTGATAGATTTGTTTGTCATTGTCTTACAACTGATGCTCTGTGCCTCTATAAGAACCGTGCTTGTGGTACCAGGAAAAAAAAGCCTAGGTCTCAGTGAGTACATTGCTGAGAGGAGGACTCTGGTGAGAGTCAACATATTAAAGGCTGCAGGTCCTGATGGTATCCACAGCCATTTGATAAAGGAGTGTGCCAATGCCATCCACTAACATCTTTAATACCTTCTTGTCTCAGGTTGTTGTCCCCAAGTACATCATATTTACTATCATCACCTCAGTTCTCAAGAAATCATTGGTGTCCTGCCTGAAAGACAACCATCTGCACACCCACACCCACACCCTGTCACATTCACCATGCGCATCTTGAAATGCTTTTGAATGCTCGCACTGTTATTCAAAATTAAGTTCCAGATCAGAGAGAGATTCGTATGACACCTTAAGCTTTATAAGACTGTCCATTAATTTTTCTTATTTAGTTCATTATTTTGGAGAGCTGAGAATGATGTAAGGCCAATGAGGAACACAACAGTTATGGAGAGTCACGTTTACTGAAATTCAGGCTATCACATAAAATTTCACCATTTAAATCAAATCTTCCTTTTTGACATCCTCAACAATGGCATAACCAACAGCAGTAAAATTAGGCTGACTCACACAGAGCTCAGTTGACACTGGCACCAATTACAAATGTTTTCCAGTCTTTCAAACATGTCCAATTCCCAGATGTCAGGAAAAGCATAGTAATTATTTTAGCATAACTGCAATTGCAATAAATATTCTTTCTTAAACTTATTACATAAACATGTTTTAGGCTCATGTTTTGCCCACACATCTTTTGTATTTTGTTCTTCAAAGGGGTTTGATGGTACAGTGCAGTATTTCTGCTGTTCCTAGGACTGTGGTCTTCTGGACTGAGACCAGTGTTGTCATACCTGGTATCTGATGGAGCCACTCCTCCAGCTTAGGAGTCATGGCCCCATATTGTCCTATCACCAATGGGACAACCTTGATTTTCACATTCCCTCCTGTTTTTCTTTCAAGCCTGCCATTTCTCCAGCTTCTCATATTCCATCTTCCTGATGTTTCACCTAGAATTACCACATCTATCACTACTGATGTTTTCTCCTCTATCTATTATGAGTATATCTGGTTGGCTGCCCAGTACCTGTTTATCTGTCTGGATATGGAAATCTCACAGGATCTTGGCCTGTTGTTTCCCTTCACTTTCTGTGGCACCTCCTATTTAGATCTGGGAGTGTCCAAGCCATATTCTTTGCAAATGTTCCTGTATATGATCCCTGTTACTTGGTTGTACCTCTCAGTATGTGCTGTCCCTGCCTGCATCTTGCAGCCGCTACTAGGTGCTGGATTGCTTGTGTTTCTGCAGCTGGGCTTGTGTCTGATATTTTAGACCTCTTTTTTGATTGACCTAGTGCTGAGGTTTGTTCTTATGCTGCCATGATCAGTGGCTTTGTATTGTCCTTCAATCCTACTTTTTTCAGTCACTGCTAAGATCTCCTCAAGTCAGCGACCTCTGCTAGCTGTTGGTGATACATTCCATGGAAGGGCTTATCCTGCCATAGAATCTCATGTACTTCCCTATTATTCACATCCCCTATATCTGCTTTAGCCATTCCCCTAGTAGATCATCTTTAAGGGACATTCTTTGGATATATTCAAGGATGTTCTGTATCTCATTCAGGATACTAGTCACTTTCCCAGGCCCTCTTCTGTCTAAGTGGTGTTGGATTTTGCATGGAAGGTTTGGTGTGTTGCAAGGAGTTTTCATGTTTTGTTTCCATTTCCTTTCTTGCCTAACTTACTATGGCACCTGGGTATCTGATGACTGGCAGGACATATGTGTTGATGGCTCTGATCTTGTTCTTTCCATTTAGCTAGCTTTTTATAACCTGTCTTATTCTATGGAGATATTTGGATCTTGCTATTGTCCTAGTCTCTTCCTCATGGCTTCCATGTGATTTGGAGAATCCCCAAGTACCTATAGCTGTTCTTCACAACTGTTATATAGCCTTGTAGTAGTTCAACTCCTTCTCTTTTTATCACTTTCCTACTTTTTACTGTCATCCTGTTTCACTTCTCTAGTCCTCTGTTGCTGTGATGATGACTGGTTCCTGTTCTGAAAGATTGTAGCATTCTCAGGTCTCAGGTCTCTTAACCACATTGTATTGGTGTTGTGTAATGGTTCGTTCTCTCATGTGTTGTTCCAGTACTGTCCTATTTTGGCTCTTGGTAGATCTGTGGATGATCTCTTGTTGGACTGAAGCTGAGAGTACACTTTAGCTGATTATTTGCAAAAGAGGGCATTTATTCTTTTGGACTCTGCTTCTTTTGTGTATCTCTACAATCTGGTAGCCAGTGCAGTTAGTTTTTGTTTAGCAGACTCCAGGCCCTCAGTTATGGATATGCCTTTTTTCTACTTTCTCAGTAGCCAGGACCTGTCCTTTCTCATTTTATCCTTTCATAGTTCAGTCATTTGCTCACTTCCTTCCTTCTTTATCTTGAGTTCCAGTCTTAGCTTCCTGAGGTTGGATACCTAGGATAGGTTCTTCTTCTTGGGTTTTCTGGCATTACTGCTGCTGCAGTATATACCAGATCCAGACCTGAAACTAGCGGTTTCAATCATGTTGGGTGATGGGATTCAGGATATTGCGCCATTCATATCTACTAGCATGCTGTCTGATGATAGGTTGTCCCCAAGTCTAGGAAGCCTACCAAATCCAGCAGTGAGCCGTACAAGGTGTGTGGCATGTGTTCTGGCACATGCTCATATAGCCCATTCTGTGTTCTACTTGTATGGGTTCTGAATGTGGTAGCACAATATTTCCATCTTATGCCAATTTGGAGTCTTGACAGGAGGCTTCTTTTGACCATGTTGCCTCTCTCGTCAAGTTTGCTGTTGTAGTTGCAGTCCATCAAAAAAAATGTTATCATCTTTTGTCCATCTATGAATGGTTCCAGTAGCCCACTTACCATTGAAGTGTCCTGGTTCCCCAACATTTGACATGGACCTTGTTAATCTGGGCAACGTCTGATCTGGCCTGACTAAACAAGTATAGTGTTAGGAGTCTTGCCTAAGGGCTCTTGTTGAACCCCAGGTTCCCACGTGCTAGGCAGCAGTGTTATCTGCTATGCTAACCAACTAAATATATCCAATAAAATATGTATTGTAAGCATGCAATATATTGTTAGTTTATTGTAGCCAAAGGGAAAAAAATAGATACCCTGAGTGGTTGTTTTAAATATCCAAAAGACACAAACTATTTTGGCACAAGCTTAGTGAGCAATCTTACAGCTATCCTCCACTCATTTTTTTTCTTCATAATCCACACTATATTAGATATGGGGGATTAACTAAATAGTTTGGAGGTCACTATGAAAAGAATCTGCCTACACAATATATACTAAGCACAATATGAGCTGTATAAGCAAGCGTGGTCTGACGTCTAGTGAATTACATTTTGTATAGTTTGTCAGTTGGCACTGGTACAGATAAATTTTAATGTATATATTTTCTTTTTACAACAAATCAGCAATCATTGTTACACATACCAAAGACTCCATTAAGTGAAGAAACATATGATGTATAGGCTAAGGTATCTATGATATATGCATAGTGTTAGAGTTAAAAACTACTGGATATCACTTTAAACATGTGGCTACAATTTGAAAGATATGTCTCGGTATGCAACATACAGAGCATCTAAAAGGTTGTGAAGGACAGCCTTATTTCTGGTGCAATAATTACAGCTTTTACTAAAACTCAAGTGTCAACTCCCACAAAGCGCTTGGTGAATTGACCTATAATTTTCTGCCAGAAATGTGTATGTAATTGGTGACCTCTCTCATTTGTCAATACAGTCTAATCATATGTCATCCCTGTCCTTGCATTATTTAAAGTACACGAATATTGATTTGTGCGGTCCTGTCTGACATTATATGTAGAACAGAAGAGATAGGAGGGCAGGAGGAGGGTGGGAGAGACAAGCAGCCAATTACAGCCTTCAGTAGTGATCTTACTGACACTTCTGTCAAACAGCTGCTGTGTCTCCTTTGTTTTATGACAGAACTGCTTGTATAAGCGGCCTCTGCTGAGCATGTGACACATTCATAAATTATTAGAATTTTTACAGGTTTCATCTGTTTCTGCAATTTACAGCACAGTCCTAAAAAAGAAATGCTTTTGCTACCTTTGTGCTGTTGTTTCAAGATCCAAGTTGAGATCTTATTTATTTATTTATTTATTTTAATTTATTTATTAGATTTAATGCTGTCTTTGTGGGGCAAGCGTGGAGAAAAATCTATTTTCTCATTTAGACTACAGGACAGGGTATTGATTAACCATAATTCATATGTCGTCTGAGTTGAAGAGCAGCTGGGGTAAAGTACTGGAATGGGGAATAAGGAGGTGGTGCCGATGGGGATTGGTAAATGAATAGCTGCCATGGCGACAGTGCATTCCAAGGATGTTCGTTTGCTGCTTTCGTCTGACAGCCTGTTAGGGCAGATCACCCTCTAGAAGACATGCATAATGAACTGTTTTTTTCTTCACTTCCCTGTGATAGGCTGAGCTATCGAAAATGTCACCAGGGCTTTTCACTCTATAACAACACTCGACACAACATGCAAATTCATTGTTTCGCTGTCCACTGCTGTTATTTTTTTGTTTGTTTGTTTCTCCTGACTATATGCCTCCTAAACTGTGAGATTTACCCTTTGATCTTAACGTTCGTCATGGTCACGTCACGTCAGAGGAGGGCCTGGTTCTCATTGGTCCTCTGACTGAGACAGCACAGTGCTTCAGCAGACTGCACCTTGGCACCCTTCAGATTCACAATGTTTACTTGTGCAATTCAAGCTAGCAAAAGTGACCTTACAGGCAAAAGTTTCATCCTTTGAAGGTCCATTGAGTCTTGACCTGAAAGGTGGATTTATTTTTCCTCTGTTTCTGCCTGTCATAAATACACAATATATTTTATGTCTGGTCCTCTTAAACACCAGCTAGTCTGCACTGTGTTTTCTGTTAAGCATTTTACACATGATGTAATGTAGGTGTTTTGGCTGCTTTCCTATACTCTAAAAAATGCTGTTTGACAAGGCAGTACCTATGTGTCACCCATCTGACTCGAAAGGGAAACCCATTTATCAGATGTGTGCCTAACAAAACGTTTTATTATGAGAAAAATACTTCAGGGGTTATTGGCGTATATGTCTTCTAAAACACATAGTGAAAGCTTAGAAGGTGTTAGTCCTGAATAATTTTAGGACTATTTTGATACAGATCATATTTTATCATAACACAGTTACACACTGCATTTATTTAAGAAGAAACCAGTAGGGAAGGAGTGAAGCTTCATATCATTAGGAAAAGGCTCAATCTAATGAAGAAAAAACAAAACAAGCAGGGTGGTGTCATTTTCAGTTTCCTACAGAAAAAAAAAATGCTGTATGGTGGGATCTGAGTTAATCCGATACTCAGGTTTAATTAGACTGGGTTGCAAACATGCATTTTGCAATATTTCCAGTCCTACTTATACACTCCGTAGCTGAATTCATATAATACAAAAGTTCTTTAAACTATATTTCACAATGGAAGTCCAACACAGGCTTGTCATTGTAGTGCATGTTCTGTAGAGACACCATGATCCTGCAGTGTTTCTACATGAGGGGTTTAATCCTGCATTCTGTCTCACCATTTGAAATTGAGTGACCTGCGTCCCGAGGCATGTAACGCTTTTGGCGAAACCACACTAAAGAATGCGAGGTCTGATTCAAGCCAGCAGCTGCCAAGGTGCCCATCCCTTCAAAGCAAAGCTGGTGTGGCGAATTAAACTTTTTTATTTGCCCAAAATCAGCTAATCGGCAGTAGCTGGACTGTCTTCCCAATTTTTTCTGACACAAACACTTCTTCTGAGAGATGGCAAAAGAATACCAAGTTGGCATGTTGTTTTATTTTTCTACATGCCTTCCTGCTGTATGTGTTGATTGGACAGAGAATTGGGAACTAATGACCTAGGAGAGAGGAGCGGGCGTTCTTGGCATGCCTCTGATCCAGGAGGTGGAGAAAACTGAATCTCACAAAAATTCATTAATATTCACTGATATTTGTAGCTCAAGTGTTCACAGCCTCCCTTCTCTTAAAGGTCCTTAAGAATGGATGAAAAGAGATTGCTCATCCCCAAGGCTAACTGAGTCCAACAGTGACAATTTTTTTCCTCGATCATGATTGCTACTGCTGCACTATAACAAATATACGAGAAAACCCTATGTATTATCGCTACATAGTTGCTTAGTGGCTTGTGCTTGAGGGAAAAAGGCATCCCCTTTATATCTGCAGCGTTGTAAATCTTTTTATTTACATGCACACTGGATGCATGATGAGTCTGTACACAGGGCAGGTGTGCTGGTCAGTGTGATCTCCAAGGAGCTGTTTTGGCCAGATTTAGTAGCATACCATATGCAAGGGGGAGCTGATTTGGCAGCCCAGCACCTGGTTAGCAATGGTGCATGGTGCTAGTGCTTAGCAATAGATGTCCTTGGAAGGATGCTGGCCTTGTAGGGTGATTCTTCTACAGTGTGCAGGTTTAAAAAAAAAAAAATCACAGGTTCCTTCCTAAGAATCTCAGACATATATGACTCCTGGGCATAGTTAAGGTTCTTCTTTCTCAAGCCATCAAAATGATGTCTTTTGTGACTGGTTTGCAAAGAACCCACATCTTCCCTTTAATCCTTCTGACTTTGGGGTGAAAAAAAATTCTGTCAATTATTACATGATTGCATTTACATGAACTAAAATGAGACACAATACTACATGTATGCTGTGATAATTTTTAAAGGGATTTCATGTAAGAAAGAATGATGATACTGCCATATGTTGCCTTCATTGTAGGGTGGCTTTGGCACACTTTTGAATGCAAGTGTGTATTTTAAGGAATAAATTCGGCACATTTGCTTTATTTAAGAGGAAAGCAGCAGGCCCCTTTGCAGGACGTGAACTGTCAAAATTGAGGTTACAAGCCTGTGTCCTTTACCACTGTGTTTCCTGCTGCCTCTAGGCGCATTTCCCCTAACATAACCTTGCCATTTCAGAGAGGAAGGAGTCCCACAGGACATGCAGCAGACACACCTTTTGAAACCTGTAAAACAGGACTCCTGAAAAGTCACTGTGCAGCAGGGGCCTGGAAGAATAATTTGGTGTGAGTGCATCTCAGGATCCGTGCTTGGGCTGAGCTCAGGGGAGCAATGCTGGGCTTGGGGCAAGGTTAACTGCGTTAATTACCACAATGCTTTCGTGAGGCTCCAGGCATCCAGAAGAGGGCACAGACCTGAACGTGGCTGGAATTTACACTCAGGCCCAGAGAAGCCAAAACTTCATGGAGGTGGTGGGGGGTATGGGTAGGAGTGTGGCTTAATCTGACCAGTGGAAACCGATGCCACTGGATGAGCCCAGCGGCTCCTACGTCTTAGGTAGCAGAGCCTTAATGAAGACCTTGATACTGTGCAGTACCAACATTCGCTACCAACTGGTATGCGTTGATGAAAAAAATGTACTCTTTATATGTTAAATAAATGTTTTTTTATAAACAAAAAATGCAGAATTTCTTAATATTAAATTATTACTTAATATTGTGATCCTCCCTGTTTTCCAGCATCATTGCTATATACTGAAATATAGATTCATCTGATGTAGTATTTTATGAAGGGAAAGTGCCCGCAGCAAGCAAGTACCACATTTAAAATTTGACACTGTTTCATGGTAGGATAATGGTAGTGGTTAATAAAATATTAAACCAGTTTTAAACAGTCAAAGTATTTATTTCCTTCGAGAAAAGTCCATTTTAAATGCAACATTCCAAGCTTAGTGGATATAGAATCTGTGTGTGACAGAAGAGAATGCTTATTTTTTCTGACTGAGGTTTGCTGGTCATAAGCATAGATTTCATTGAGGCTCATATATAGTCCAGATTCATATATAGGTTACATAGGTTTTAATTGCTCTTTATGTCCTCACAGATCTGGGCAACTTCAGCAATCGGACAAGAGGGGGAGTGTCAGTGCGGGAGGGCCAGGGAGTGGTCCTCATGTGTTCTCCACCTCCTCATTCACCAGGTAATGTTCTAAAACTGGACAAGAACCTCCCACCCCTCCAGCCCCTTTCCTGGATGCTGTCATCATAAGGCGGTCACTGACAGACTGTGAGTTATAAGTCCTTAAGCTCCTGTGAGAAAGATGGTTTATTTAATGGTCACGTTAAATGGATTTTTGTCCAAAATGACTTTGCGACAGCAATCCTCCCTGGTTACAAGACAGGTTCACATAGGTGGTTTACATAGACAGCAAAGCTGTGCAACTGTTCCAGGTAGGACTCTGAATTTTCTAGGTGGGCATCATCTTCCTGGCGCTAGAAATAGAGACTAATCTATCTAAAATAATGAGGTTATGTCAGTGTGGTTTGGGCCTACCAATGCTGTAGGTATAATCACAGACAAGGCTGCAATAATATGCTAGTTGGTCTTCAAAATCATGTTCACATTGTTTTTAATAACACATTTAAGGCTGTGGCAACATAATTTCGACTTAGTGTGATTTTGACGATGCTAAGATTAATTTAGATTGTACCGACTGCACCAAGAGCAATTTCGCTGAGTACAGGCCAGCTGAACTTAGTGGGTATCATCTAATCATCATAATCCTTCATTTCATTGTGCTGCTTCATTCTCTGGTAAAGTGTGATTGATTTTTTTTTCTCCTGTTGCCAACAGGAATTGGGTTTTTAAAAACATGTTTATTGCATTTATCCAAATTCAGATGGGTCTGATTTAGAGAGAACACTGTTCAAATAAGGAACGACTGCTGATGAAGATGCGGATGGAGCAGTATGAAATAATTTTGAATATAGAGCAAAAAAAAACACTGCAACTTCTTTGAGAATACACTAATGCACTTCACAGACACTCCTTCATTAGAGTGCTCCTACAGAATGGCATTAGTGAATTTTGTTTTTAATATGCATTAGATATAGTGACCTCCATTTCAGCAGAGGTTTACTGAACTGCCATATCACTGAATCAATTTAACAACTCAACTGATCATCTGCCTTCCCCCAACAGGTTTATGTTGTGTTTCAGGTTGAGGCTCTACCTCTGTGGGCAAATTTACTGTACTATCGGAGCCAAAAAGAACCAACCCAAGCAATTATTTACTGCAGTTCCAGCAGCTTGCAGCAAAACGTTTACTGCCATATTTCAAGGGCCGCCATAGGTGTCCTCTAATGCAACTTCTTATGTGTGAGCTGTTTCCAAGGCAATGAATCACCTCAGTTTTGTTGACATCAGCTCTGTTCCACCTCTGCTGTGCTCCCCAGAGAAGCCGGACCGAGGATTCGTCAGCCGCCAGGCCCTAGGACCAGACCCCTGATTATACCATTCCCCTCCCAACCCTGCCTCACCCCATCCTCTTTTCAGAATGCCATATCGGTTGTCAGTTTGTTGTTGCTGGTGGAGGAGCATTGCATGAGGTGTGGGGGTGCAGATTGTTCCAGCTGCACAGCTGTTCAAAGATCTTGAAATGTGTTTGCCTTGAAATTGTTCCTCCATCGATAAATCACTTTCCAACAAGGCTGAGGGCTCACAAGCTGAGAAGGTGAGGGATGGATGGTGGTAAAAAACGAAATGCATTCTGAACTTCTTCAGTGCAGGCAAATCACGCAGGTGGTCCACTGCAGTCGCGTGACATTTCACATGACATTTAAAGCAAAAATTTAACTGCAGGATAATGGCGGGTGGAAAAAAAGGGCGGGGCTTTGAACATCAGGCTGTCCCCTTCACATGCTGGGTCACTTTGCGGTCTCTACAATGTCAATGATGCCAGTTTCCATTTTTAACAGTTGTAAATAGGGGCATGGCCCTGAAGTAGTTGTCTCTGAATACTTAAAAAGGGCCTAATGCAGGACCCTTATATGGTGCTTCGCTTCCACTCATTTGTCCGGTTTGTTACACAGAAGTACAGTATTGTAGTGTGTACAGCACAGTACTGCCCAAGTTGCCCAGGAGTACTCACTGGTATTATGTATATGAGGATTACCTGTACCATATACATGTGTACACATCCTATAAAGCAAAACTGGTTATATGTACAGGTGGTCATTGACTTGCAGTGGGGTTCCATTCCAGTGACCTTGTTGTAAGTCACCTTTGTTGTAAGCTGCATATCCCATATAGTGCAGTACATATAAGGATATACAAACACAAACATATACCTCATATTATCTTGTACAGTATGGCTTTGTTATATTTTTCTTTTTCACATATTTAAAATTAAAATAAAAGTAATATGGAATAATAAAACCAAAAATG
The DNA here is from genome assembly GCA_900497675.1 of Arapaima gigas. Lineage (NCBI taxonomy): Eukaryota > Metazoa > Chordata > Actinopteri > Osteoglossiformes > Osteoglossidae > Arapaima > Arapaima gigas. Next base: position 782,649 of record UFQX01000027.1, read on the forward strand.
TGTTACACTATTATATTTTCATCCTGCACTATTATTTTGACTCTCATTTCTAATTTTTTTGTTTGTTTTTTGTTTCTGTTTCACTCAGTAGCCAATGATAATAAAAAAAGGTAAATTGAATGGAATCACAAAAAAAATTGCTAGACATCCAAATTCTTACAGAGACCAAACATTACAACTAAATGTCAGAACCAAATAATATGCTCTAATGATTCTTAAATAATTCCAATAAACAATAATAGCAATAAAAATCCCTGATAGACACCCAAACAATGGCTGAGACAGCAGATGTACAACAGATGGAGTGCTTGTCATTACACCCAAACACTGGGACTCCAAAATAATATCATAAGGTTAATGGAAAGGCTGTTGTGAGTCCAGGTCATCATAAGTTACATTTGTATGTCATAAGTGAGGGAGTACCTTTATATAGTACGTTGTAATACAAACTTTATGATGTAGCTTTGGAAATTAACTACTGTCATTTGAATGTGACAATTAATGATTAAACAATGAGTAATGCTCCTGTGACATATGTAGATCTTTCTCTATAAGCATGTGAAGCTCTTCTAAATGTATAAATATGAGAATAAAAATGCATGTTCTAAAAGAAAAGTGGAAAGTTGAACCATCTGTCCTGTAAAAATGGTATACACCCATCAATCCCGAAGGGTTAAGTGGGAGGACAACTGTTACACGACGGCTATCTTGTTGATTCTTTTTAGCCTCTATTTTAGTGCTAACTTTTCATATTTGAGACAGCCAGCTATGTGTTATTGTCAGTCGTCAAACAGCCGGGGATTCTGGCTGAGCCCAGATTCTGCCTGCAAGTTTACTTGCTGTGATTATGCCAAATGTCTGTAGACTTCAGATGTGCCCCGGGCTGCTGCCAGCTACAAATCCACCTCACTTCCAGCATATCTCAGCAGATTCCCTCTCTGACTCTTACAAGGTAGCCTCACACCCTTCAGTACTTAAAGAAATCCCAGCATCAAGTGACCATTTAACATAGTAAAGCTTGAATAAACTGCAAAGCCATCATTGCCCATTTTTAGATATTTTTGTAAACAATACACAGTTTTTTTTTTTGGTGCACTGATACATAAGTGTTGTTATTTTCAAATTTAGCGCATCACTCCGGTGCAAAATAAATGCAACGTTTTGTTCTCATTAGCTATGGATATTTTGGATTTTAATGAGCTGAATGAATCCTCGCAGCCTTGTGTTTTCGGTCTCACTAGGAAGGAAAATCGACATACAGTTCTATGAAATGGTGGTCAGGCCTATTATGCATTTGACTAAAAGTTACCCAGAGTCTTACACCTAAAGTATCGACTACATGTCTTAATGGGTAGTTATGTGGACAGGTGAAGGGCTAATTTTCTCCTCTCCTACTATTGCTAAATTTCTGTTTCTCTCTTTCACTCATTTTGTCGCATTCTAGTCTTTGTAGCTTTGTCTCCAATAATAAGCATATAGTATTCTAGCAAAACCAGTGTGAATCATTAATTGACATAAACCCATAAAAATCCCAGCAACCCATAAAAATCAATTGTGTGCCTTTAGCAAGTGATGTCTTTCCTAGAAACAACTTAATTATATTAAAAAAGGACAGACAAAGCTCCACAATGAAACCAACGAATGGTGACATATGGAAATGGCATTGTGACTTTTCACAACTAATAAAACAGATTAACAGTGCAGGTTAAAATATAATTGATGTGTTAAAGTAAGTCCTGAGGGAATGTCTATTTGGGTGACGAACAGACCGGACCGCAAACGGGCCGTTGCAATTAATATCTCATGACAGTTCATTAGGAGTTTCGTAAAAAACAAAAACAAAGGGGACTTAACTGAAAAGATAAATATTCATTGTTTACCCTGTACAGCTTTTTCTGTTGTTTGAAAAGTGAGGCATGAAACTATAGGAGATGCAATCCTTTAAACAGCTTGCAGCAGAATAATTGCGCATTTTAAAGGGCACAAATTTAGCAGGAAAAAATTAACCACAAACCACATATTTGACTGGAAAAACATTATTGCTCTAAATGTGCACCTTAATTGATCAAAATCTAATGACTATGTCCTTACTGGTTCAAGCCCCCAGTGTGCTTTAATTCATCACAAACTAGTTTATCTGCATTCATTTCAACCGATGTGATGAGGATGTGAGTAAAGTCTTGGCACCGCTGGCTGGATTGCGTGAACATTGCTTGCATTAAGGGTCTGGAAAGTGACAAATATTCTTGGAACTACTCATGCTGGGACTCACTCTATCCTTTAATTTTTATTTCTAATAAACCTGCCCACCGTACATTTATTAATGACTTGTTTACTCCTACATAGCAGCTCCTGCGTGCAGCCGAGATGCAGGGTTACGCGTGTGTTTCCCCCCCGTGTCTCCACAGAGATTGCCTACAGCTGGGTGTTCAATGAGTTCCCCTCCTTCGTGGTGGAGGACAGCAGGCGCTTTGTCTCCCAGGTGACCGGGAACCTGTACATCTCCAAGGTGCAGCCCTCGGACGTGGGCAGCTACATCTGCCTGGTGAAGAACACAGCGACAGGTGCCAGGGCGCTCAGCCCACCGACTCCGCTCACGCTCAGAACAGACGGTGAGCCTCAGACTCCCCCGACCCTCGTGGCTCTGGGGTTGCTCCTTGCTGCCTGCCGCCTTGGCTAATAGATGAGCAAGAATGATGTCTGCAGATAACCTCGTCCTTGTAATGTGCACATACAAATTGCAGCGATTCATCTGATCGTTTTATTTTCTGCACATTTGTGATGATAAATGATTAAAACTAAGCCATTTGAACATGCCCAGAAGATTTCACAGAATATTTACATGCTCAGAGGAGGACGTTCTGTCTGGACAAGAGTTCAGTGTGTCTGTTTCTGTTTCCTTTTTGGCAGTGTGTCAACTAACTCTTCATAATTTTACAATGAGATATGTAAATTATGCTTAATTTAAACTGAAACGGTGGTTTAATCACTGCTTTGCAACTACTTAGCTTTTTACCCTAATATTACTTCTTGTAAAGGCTGCGTTTTTCCTTGTTTTGACATTAATTATGACACATGTAATTACGTAGGCATTTAGAGCGACCTCCAGATGACCTACTGCACTTTCACAACAATTACACCTATAAACCAGTAAAGTTTGACCAAAAGCCTGATACATTTTCATAATAGTATGCAATGGAAAACAATAAATTATGAGGTCATCGTCTGAATAAAAGACAATTTATTAATTAAGTAGAGGACTATTCTGTTGTTTAAATTATTGAGTTATGTCATGCTGTGTTAATTTCAGTCCTCACATTACGTTCTCTGAATACACAGCATGCAAATGAGAGAATGAGCCAGATTGCCTCAGGTACCATACCTCTGTCAGTGGTCTAATATTGTTTTAGGAATTACATGTGTTCAATGTGTGCTCTGTTTTCCCAGGAAGGTCATTATTTTTTGAGAGGGGGCTGTTTTCTTTTCAATCCGGGGTGGGCTTTTGAGCCAAGGAGCAAAATTGCAACAGCATGAGTTCTAAACATACCCCCTAAATAGATACTGAAAAATGCAATATCATTAATTCAGTGTCTTCTTCTTATGTGGGGTACCGCAGTGAAGCTGGCCAAAAGGGAAATCACTTTTCTACCTGAAATTAAGCGAATTGGTGATACCCATTCTAAATGGAGCTGCGGTCTTTTTTCGCGCCCTTTTGTGTCGAAGAATTTGGGAAAAGACCTTTTGGTCCCTGTCCTTGGATTGGCAGTACATTTTGGTTTTCTCTACAGTTGTAGCCCCCATTGACCTCTGTAAAGGTGGCCCTCCTTCCCTCTTCATTTGTTTCAGTCCTTTCCCCTTTGCCCTCAGTATTCCCGAGACAGTGTTAGGAGCATCTTTCACACCGTTGCTAGCAAATGGGAAATGAACAGCTTGTCAGCACTAAACTGCTTCTGGTTTAACCTGTTTCAGTCTGGTGGTATTGTATGACCAGAAACTAAGTCTGAGGGCAGTAAAGGAGGTTTGCTCTATGTATTCCTCTATTATCTATAACTGCTCCTAACAAATGATTTACAGAGAAAACTTTTTGGGATCAGCGGTTATAATTTCTCTGCAACACATAACAAATTGTACTCAAATGGTTCCATCAGGAGCGTATTTGAGAAATTTATACAGATATGTAGAATATTAATGTGTGAAAATCAGTACTTCCATGCATGGCAAATATGAAAATGCTATCATAGCATACCAATAATAGTTATATCACACGATACACTGCGTAAATATTATTTTAGAAAATGTCACAGATATGAGAAAGAATATATTTTATGTAACTAAATAAATAACTATGATATTAAAACTAAAATTAAAATAAATTATTTCAGCGCAACACCTGTAAATAAAAAGAACTTAAAATTAATTCATTCGAATACTGAATAACTAAATATATCAGGCGTGATAGTGGTTAGACTCATTCCCTTGCAATGTAGAGGTTTGAGTCCCACATCCTGCTGTGACTCCTTTGATCAAGGCGATGTTATTTATCAGTGGATGTGTAAATAACTGTAGGTAGCTGAATATACACACCTCAAATTGTAAGTTGCTTTGAAGACATGCATCAGCTAAATGAAAACAATAATAAATAGTAATTCTTAACCAGAAATTGATTCCTGTTGCACCCATCCATCAGAATCCTGAAGAAGCTCAAGGAGGAAAATGTGCATCCAAAACATGTTTGTCCTGCTTCACAGTTGTTCTCACTGTACTTCAGACTTCACTAGAGTGCGAGCAGTTCTTTCTGAGCTTCCCTTTCTGAAATGGCCCACAGGTCCTTGAGCACTTGCATCTGCCAGAACCATTGTTTCTATGGATTTGTAACTGTGCGGAGTTACAAATGGTATATGGCAAACCTGACACATCCAGAATATGTTTTTTTAATAAGGAACCACCACTTAGCAGGAAATTCATCAGAACAGTCAGAGGCGTCCAAATCCGTTTGCTGCCATATGGCTTTTGGCAGGTCCAGGTTGTCATTGTCGAGAGACAGTACAGACCCCGAGGACAGTTCAGATCAGTGTGCCTTCCTCCGACAAACACAGCGTAGGTGGGTTAATAAGTCTTTCCCAAGTGGCTATCTGGATTCAGATTATAGCGTCAATTTCCCTTCAGGGATCAACTGCCTATTTCTTATTTAACAGGATGTTATTACTACTTAGCACATTTTCATATATTCAGACCTCTGGGCATGCAGGCTTTAACCAGGTAGTGACCCATAGTCACTCTCTCTCTTAATAGCCAGTTAGGCAAAATTTGATTGGTTTCTACTTGTTTTACAATGTTTTAAGGCAGTATGTGCACCTTATGTGTATGGAACCATGATCATAACATGAAAAACAGACGAAGGGCTGTGATTATCTGTCTTATAGCAGCAATCTTGGTGGTTTGTCTCAAAAACATCAATAATGATTTGTCGTGCCCCTAACAATGAGTCATCTTGTCTATCATAATTTAGTTTTTTGGAAAGCTTGACAGGACATGTGTTTGAGGGCAGCTCTTCCCTAAACAAAGACTAATATGGTTTTTATTTCTATTCCCTTCAGTCATTAGAAAACCAATGCAGATATTTGCAAGAGCACGTAACATATAATTGTCAGTACTTCAACAGTTTTAAAGGTTATGGATTTCATGTCATTATTATTATTATGTTCAAGTTCAGTTAATCTAGCAGAACATTTTACATGATAATAACAATGTAATAGATAATGAGCACAACACACAGTTACACAGATATCATGTTAAAGAAACTAAATAAGTCAAAATATTATTCAAGCACATTATTCAATCTGATCTGGGTTCATGGTTTGTCATATAAAAGACTGAAATACTGTAAATTAAATTGATAGCAAGGAGATCCTTGTAATAATAGTGTAAATGAATACAGTGAAAAGTTGTTTAGAGAAAAAGGCACGAAATCCTTTTGGTAGCTGTCGCATCATTTACCTTTAACTGCATATAAACAGATTTTAAAACCAAAATGAAAAAGTGCACATTACACCATACTTTTCAAATATATTTTAACTCGTGGTTAATATAGGCAGCAATAGAACAAGTAAAAAACAAGTGGGTGGTAAAACACTGAAATTTTAAATGCAACATATATTAAAGTGTAGAAGTTGCTGTCAAATGTCAAATTATGATGTCAAACATAATTTGCCTCAACAGTGAACCCTTCTAAGTGAAGAACCACTGAAATTAAGTGTCCCTTTATACAATGAACTCTATCCAATATTAAACTATAGTATATGGTGGGCGTACAAATGTCGAATCCGACAGAAGCCTCCATCCAAAGTTGATCTTGTGATTTGACTTGACAAACTACAAAAAGGAATCTCAGTCGATGCGTCGGTTTAACTTGTTGAGTTTTCTTTCAGTGGAATAGTTGCCGTATGACTGTGGAATTTTTTTTCGACAGTCAGCGACCGTGGTCTGTAGTATCTCAGTCAAATACGTTGGTCAAGGTTTCAAGATCCTTCTGGGACTTCAGCCTGTAGTTCAGATATCTACCTACTACTCTGTCATCAGTGTTTTGCTCTTTGTAGACCACAATTAAAAAGTCTGGAGCTGATGTTCTGTACATTACTCATCAGTATAAGGGACCACTGGGGACCGCTGAGACATCTGCAGTGCAAGAGATAGAGTTCCTTATCACTTCATGCAGGTGGTTGACCTTTCCACTTTCACTATTGTGTGTTTTTGTTTTTGTGTTTGTTTTTTCAGGCATAATGGGTGAATATGAGCCAAAAATTGAGGTGCATTTTCACCAGACAGTGATGGCTGCCAAAGGACTGACTGTGAGGCTAGAATGCTTCGCATTGGGAAAGTAAGTACACTGGCAAAATCTTTCATAAATGCTCAACTGCTGAGGCAACCCAAGAAAAAAAGCCTACACCAGCGTACAATGCATGCCTTCACCTTCTCCATGTAAACACAAAGGTGTGGGCCCAGTTTTCAGTGTTATGCATAGGGCCATTGAAACACCGGGGATTTATATTGCATCTTCTGCTTCACAACTTTCTTACCTTTAATTGTTCAGTTGTATAAATTATACATTATATTTCTTAGAGTATAACTTCAGCTAAGTTTGCTTGGTCAAATAATGGTTAATAATAGTGTGAACTGTCTTAACCTGTCATCCTCTTCAGCTTCCACGTCCAGACTGTTACAGCTTAAAATTTTTGTACACAGTCTATACCATTTGTGTATCCATTATACATTTGTGATGTTATAAAGTGAACAGTGTTACAAAACAAGGTTCTTCTTTAAGGGAGGGAATTGGAAAAGTTAGTACGCCGTTGGGAGCTGTGTATTCAATAGTATTGCAGGCAAGAGTTGCATGTCACACTGAGGTGGATGCTTTTGCTTTTTTTGGATGCTTTTGTGCAGCGTTTGCCAAGGACTTCTGCAGGTTCAAACAGCAATTAACCTGGCCACTTCTCATTGACAACAAGATGAGAGAACCTCAATCTCACTTATGCAACATGACTTCAATACAGCCACAGTACAGTCCAGAAATGGAGTGTATGCTGTCCGTGACTGATAGCACTTCTTCTATTTGTTACTCAGATGTTGTCAAGTTTATAATGAAGAACGTGCGTTTATATTTTGTTATGAATTCTCACAGCTGCTTAACTGTATTGTTTCCTAAAGACTTTATCACATCATCCTAAACAACAACAGTAATTAACAGTAAATAGCAGTGATTGTAGATTGTAAAATAATGCATTTTTGCTTTCTTTCTCATTTTAAAGCATTAGAAATGTTGCCTTCCTCTGAAAGAAATCAAGATGATTAAAAACCTTTTCACTTTTAAAAACCTTTAATAGTATTAAAAAAGTTGGAATAGATATCATAAAATGCACACACCTTTAACATTCCTATTTAAAATGCCACTTACTATTTTTCATTTAGAATTGAACTGTACTACAGAATACAATCTATAATTTATTTTCTCTTCCAACCACAAGTTATTCAATAATAAATCCTGACGGCAAATAACCACTAATCTATGAAATGGTGAAGATGCTGTTTACACTGTTTTAGAGTGGGATTTTTTGTAAGGGGAAAAAATCATTTAGAACCAATTATCTGTGTTTGAGTACCAGCTTTCCCCTTTGCCAGCAGACACCGCACTGCATATTCATCCCTTTCCCTCATCAAGTCTCGGCACACAAGAAGGTGCTCGTTGCTCAGTGAGCAGATGAATGATTTCAGACCCTGCCTTGTTCATTCCCTTTCAAACGAATTTGATCATAATGGGCCGTGGTGCCTCAAAGCTGCACTGAAATCACAAGGTATTTTTATTTGACCTTCCCCTCCTCTTACAAATGATTGTGTTAATGTGAAATATTAGGACACTTCAGTCTCAGAGCAACATGGTACAAGTACCACTGCTGCCTCACAGTACCTGGGCTGATCAGGTGTGAGTTTAAATCTGGCTCAGTCTCTCTGGAGTTTGCTTGTTCTCCTGGCTTTTGTTTGGCTTCACTCTGGGTGCCACACTTTAGTCCCGAAGTATAAAAACACGCATTTCAGACTGATTGGTCACTCTAAATTGCGCGCACTGTCTGTGGACCTGGGTTCCATTCAGTGATTCTGGGATAGGCTCTGCACTGCTTGTGACCATGACCAGGATAAACTGTTAATGATAATGGAAGGATGTATCAGTCTTCATACACTGCATGTCAGTCAAGTTAAAATCTGTTTTTAGATTTTTGTATCTTCTTGATCAGTGTGAATTATTATCAAGTACAGTTTATTTATTCATTTAAAGTGAAAGACATTTTTCTCAACACTTAAGCTATTTACAGTGATTTACCCATTTATATAGAGGGATAATATTTACTACAGCAGGAGATTCCCTTCCAAGGCCTTGAACTGCACTACATTCGAACACTTTTATGTGTGTGGGTGCAAAATGTTGCAGCCTTGTGGGTACAATCTAAAAGAAATCAATTTGAGAATAATTTATTTAAATTGTGTAAACGATAAGGCTCTCACAGTGGTATGTAAATAAGAAGAATGTGTATGTTTGAGAAAAAGCTGATGTATTCCTTCCCGTTCTGAATGCAGAAAACAAAACCTTTTCAGCCATTTTCTGTGCTGACGTGTTTGCCATAGTTATTGCACGCTTCTGAATCTTTTTTTTCCCTTATTCGTAGGCCTTATGATCAAAGCTGATATGCGAACAACTGAAGGTGGCTAATAGATTGTCAAAGCACACTATAAGGGTGCCTGATATCAAGTATTGGAGTCTGAATGTATTACATTGTCCTTTCCTAATCCTGTTACCAGTTGAGCCGAATAGACTGACTTTAAAGCATTGTTCACTACAATTACCAGAAGAATAAACGACACAACTCCACAGAGAGTACAAAAGAATATGAAGAACTATGGCTTTCTCAGTGTTCTTGTAATATGATGAAAATTGGCGTATGGTGTTAGAAATTGGGACTTGTCTAATTTTGGAACAATGTAAGCAGCTAATTATGGTGTTTTTTTTGCTTTTTTGTTTTTTTGTTTCACATAATCTTATCAGCGGCATCATGTTGTGAAAGACTCTTGTGAGGGCTAGACTTTTTCATTTTTTTAGAACAAACCTGTCTTGGAATTGATCTTTTTTGGTCAGTTCAATTTTGTTTGGAATTTAAAATGAAGAGGCACAACAAGCTTAAAAAACGGTTTAGTAGAAACTCATCGGATGTTACCATCACCGATGTACATTCGTGCATGTCTCACTTTTGGTCTTTTTCAACTTGTACCAAAAATCATGATAATCCATGATCTCTAACCAAGTACATTTCTAATTTCTACTTTAATAGAACAATAGTGTGGTAATAACTTTTTTTAATGGGCAAATTTGTGGCTTGTTGTTTTCATGGTCTTTCATGAGCTATATTTCAAAATTTTGAAATTTCTGGATTTAGCAGTTTGGATGTGTTCAGTCGTTTGACTGAGGGATAAGGACTTTGTATGTGTACTTAAGGCTGCCCTCTTCTGTGATGAGAGGACATGCTGCATTGTCCCAAGAGTTTGGCCAATCATGTTAATTTGTCTAAGTAATTAATTTCATCCTCGAATTAGGTTTTGTTTCCACACAAGCCATTGTGTATCATCCTGCTATTCTGGATTACATAGTTATGGTTGAAACTACAGATTTTAAAAGTTCTAGTTCAAAACTAGATGGAGGCCACAACCACAAAAAGACCACTCCAAATTCTCTAAGGGTTGTTTACAGCTTTTTATGAGATTTCTGTTTGCCACGTGATTCTGAAACACATTTGTCTGTGTTTTAACATCTTTACCTCATTTATAGCTAGTGAGGAAGACCTTGATACCACTATGTAATGTGGTTCAAAGCATGGGGGGCCAATGTCATTTCTGCATAGCCAGTCAGGTCATGTGCCTCATAGTGGAATATCCTCCTAAATTGAATGATCTCCAGGAAACAGCACACACGTCAGCAGTATGTCACCATATTCTTCGTGGGAAAAAAAAAAAAACATGACAAGGTACAAATAAGATTTGTTGAAACTGGAATTAGTGCCTGAATCCTCCCATGCTTTCTTTGCCTCATACAGATAATGTACGCAAAAGCTGTAATAGAGGAAGTTGACACCATCGCTTGAACACATGCCGCGCTGTGTTGCACAGTCGGAGGTCCCTTTTATTCCTGTCTGGAGCAATAGAAATTCTTAATCACGATATCCCCCAGAGGGCCTGGCTCACTAGCATGCTTGCTCTGATCTCATTTTGTTATCCTGTCAAGGTGACATTAAGTACTATTTTTCATCACTGGGTGTAGATGTACAGCATGCCTCCTCCAAGTCAGCTTGCTGGCAGCTGATTTGAGGAACACCAGAGTGCCTCATGCATACAGGTTTGTAAGGAAAAGAAATTATTTTTTTCCTTCCTTCTGGAGATGTCATCATCAGTGCCTGGGACAGGCCTCCGTCTGGAGTAGTCATTCTGCACAATGTGTAAATGTTGCCTGACTCTTCCAAACCCCCTCCATGTTCCATTCAGTCCAGTCCCCACCATCACTTGGAGAAAACTGAACGGCAACATCCCCAAGAAGGCCCGTCTGCGCAAATCCCAGGCTGTCCTTGAGATCCCCAATGTCCAGCTGGACGATTCCGGAAGCTACGAATGCAAAGCTGAAAATTACAGGGGTGGGAATGCATTTCGGGGACAGCTGCAAGTCTACAGTGAGTGTCATCTGTTCTTCTTTTGAAAGATGCTTTTTTTCATCGCTTTTAGTCTGCATTTGTTAGTTTACCTACCTGTTTGTTTTCATCAGCATAATTGAAAGGATCAGAATTGTGAGAATGTAAGCTCTTTTTTACATGAGTAAATAATTTAACCCAGTATTGCTTTTGATATAATGTAATTATTGTCAGAAAAAACTTTTCTTTTCACAGGATCATTTTACCCTGCATTGCCATTGTTAATTGCCATTGGTCTCGAAGGACCTTGGTGTTCCTGAATGAACTATACCTCACTGTTGTCAGTCTACACTTTTGCTGTCTTTATCTTTTTGGCAGAATAAGCCACTTAGCTCATCTGATTCTGGGGTTCTGTGATAGCTCCTCTGCCTCTCCAACATGGCATTTGCTGGTTCTTATCTTAAAGGTTGTGTCACTCAGCTAGATTAAGGTTCCTTTTTACCACAATACGTTGCCTGCATTCTGACACAAATCACTGTATACCTGTCTTGGTTACAAATTGAATTCTGCATTGTGAATGCACTAGTGAACAATACTGATCATCTTGCTAGTATATCCATTGAAAACATTTTTTTTTAGATTATGCTTTGACTAATTACACTTTATTCCTATACAGACAAGATTTTTAAAGTTTTTTTAATTCACTTTTAAAAAATAATGGTGTATGCTATGTAACTTTTTGCAAATTTTTTTTAAAAATGTGCAAATTAACTTTTTCTCTTTAAAGTTATAAAATGCAAGTGTAGGAGATGCATACAGCATTATTTCTCTACCTTTGACCAACTAGTGAACCCAATGTCCCTTTCTTTCAGTGGGTACAGTGAATAAATGCAATGGTTATGCTGTGTACATGCTTTTATCAATTCCATCTCATTCCAACAAATGACTGACTCAGGCCTTCAGTCGTAACTAAAAAATCCACACATATGTCAATTCTTTGTTGCTTCACAAACATTTTGATTTCTCTCCAGCAGACACTAATGAGATTTGTTTTGCTGGTAAATAGAAAATAGCACTTTCTGAAATCAGTTTGTCAGGGTTAACTCTGAATGCATGAGTACAGAATCATATGTGCTGTCCAGGTTCATTTTCATTTTCATGTTTTGCCAAATCTTGTCAGATTTGTGTGTTTGCTCTTACTTCACTGAAGACAGATTCTGTTTGGTGGTTTAATTGATTTCATTCTGGTTTCACTGATTCATTCATACAGCAGTATTTATCTTATTTAGAGTTTTATTATACATATGTTCTTCAATCTGCCACTCTTTACCTTTAATATGTCTGTCTGTGTGATCCATTGTGTTTTAACATTCCTACCTCATCATTTAGTAATTAAAAAAGCACAATTTGTAAGATATAGTGGTAGTGCAATGAAATGAATGGACATTTCAATGCTGCACCTTTATTTAGCCAAAGACTTGTACTGAATTGGATACAGCTTAAGAATTTATTTATGTGTTTGTTTGTTTATTGATTTAATATCAGCGGGAGCTGAATGAGGCAAACTGATCTGAGCAGTGGAGAAAGCTGATGGTCAGAAAGTAAACATGCTTAAACTACATCAGAATTGCATGCCTAGAGAAAATAAAGATTGACAGCTCAAATGAAACAATTTGAAGAATTACATTTCAAATAAGTATGAGATGATGAAATATTTAGCTTACAGTCAGCAGCATTTTGTAACATGATGGAATTGATTTATTCACATTTGTATGGACAGCATTAACACTCTATCCAAGCAGTGCAAAACCCCAAATCTGTGTTGATCTCTGTGCAAAGTGCAGCACGTCGACCGCCCTGAACACCGATAACCAGCATTCTCCGGTGGGAAATCTGCAGGTCTCTGCATGTCACATGAAACTGAGCTGTGGGAAAGAGTTTAACACACTGAAGATTAAGAGGGCCCAGCAACAGCTGTGAGCCAAAGATAAAAAAATAAAAATAAAATAGCTGTATTCCGTAACACCAACATCATGAAGGCATTTTATTGTGTTATCGCAGGCTTTTTCTTTGGGGCCACTGCTGACTTTAACCTCAGGCTCCTTGGCCTTCCATTACTCACAGCATTTGGTGTCCTCTGTCTGACGGCTCTTTTTTTTGGATCACTCGCTAGTAGTTTGCCTGAGAGATTAAAGTGAGCAAAGTCCGTGTTAGAATGACAGTTCACACAAGGCCGACCACTGGAGATTTAATTCAGCGTAAGCTTCTGAGAAATGACTCTCTTCTCTGTCTGACATGGGGAAGGGATAATTTGGTGGGATTGCTACAGCTCGCCAGCTACGACATCTGCCGAAACGGGTGCTCCTTACTGTAAAGTACCTGGGCTCAGGTGGGGGAGGGGCTGCGCTTGGGGAGGCTGGCTGTCGTGTTACCTGGCTGTAAGTCAGGAAAACACTGTCTTTGTTAAAGGTCACTGCACCTATTAGCCATCCTCCCATTCCCTGAACCTCAGATCATTAAATAACACACAAAATTCACCAGGGCCTCCATGGACACGTGGAGGTTGTCTCTGTTCCCCTGCGATGTTATTAAGCATTTGAAGCAGCTCTGTGTTGTTGCCACCTGGTGTTTTCCTGACACATAATGCTTACTGCCATTCCCTTCCAAGCCTGTGATGTTAAGAAAAGAAGGACTTTGCCCCACATTATTTTTTGTTTACACGCCAGGCATAGAGCAAAAAAGGGGTTTGGAGGATATGTGTTTAATTGGCTTAAAATAAAAACAATTGCTAGGCCATGTAGTTCTCTAGTCTTTTTTGTTACGAAAAGTAACCTCTGTGAATTGAGGATGTCAAACACATGTAGGCTGCAGCTTTGTCAATTTCATTAAAACTTTATTGCTCATCCATCCATTGTCTTGTCAACCAGAGATATCACAGCTCTTAATTCGAAAACGGCTAGTATATTTTGTATGTCGTGGTTTTTCTGTTGGATATGAAGATATCAGCCCTGTTATTTGCAATACAGGAACACAAACAAAGTTAACGTACAGTTGGTAAAGTTGTGATTAGACACCTTGCTGTCAAAAAGACCTGAGTTTGAATCTCTTAAGCAAGGTAAGTACCCTCAGTTGTGCATTTTAAAAACTGACCAGCCGTTCTAATAAGGAAATATTTAAGTATGTTAATACTCTAATCAAACATTGTATGTACAGTAGTTCAGTCAGCTGTTTTTCCCAGAGTGAAAGAACTTTTCCAAGATAGCCCAGTTCATGCTTGAGATGGTGAGGTTTCTATGGCTTTCTGAAAAATTAATCATAGCAATCAAACCATAGAATAAGTGAGTAGGTAATTCAAATGACAAGTAGGCTTTCTATGTAATGGAAAGTGTATTCCAGCGTAAACAAAAGCTTAGTGTTCCCAACTATATGGAAGATAGGGTTGCTTTAAGTCATTGCCATCTCTCTCTTTACCACTGGAGGTAATTAAAATTCTCAAATGCTATATCATCTATATAAATTTGAGCATTATATCAAGAAGACTGAAAATGTTTTAAATTCTCTGTATTCTGCCAACTGAGAATAGTTTACATTTTCATAAAATATTCTTTAATACAGCCTGTTTATATTTATAATTTGTTTAGGGCATTTCTTGTGGGTCAACAACACAGTCTAATATAAACCAAATGCAATATACACTGGTATAAATGTTTTTAAAGATTTATGTTAGCACGGTCACAAGCGTGACCACATCTGCATGCAGCGGTACATTTATTTGTACCTGTAAGTGTTAATGTAGATGTGCTAAGTGTACGTGTGTATAACCTTAGCACTTCCCCATCCAGCCTACCCCCAGTGGACAAGTGTTATTAATGATACATGGCTGGACAGTGGAGAGGAGCTGCAGTGGGAATGCAAGGCAACGGGAAGACCCCGACCCTCCTACCGCTGGCTCCGCAATGGCTCTCCCTTCCTCCCGCAGGTGCATACACATCTTTAAAACACTCCCCAGCTACCCCACAAAGGACTCCATTTACAACTTGCGCTTTCTTTGAAGCAAATTAAAGCTTAATTAAACAGATTTGTGCCATAGAGTTTTTCTTTTTTCCTCTATTACTTGAATGATTTACTTTTACATGAATACATGCAGTCATACCCTGGTTTATGTTCCTGAAAACTGGACTTCAGCTGGAAAAAAGTAAAGACCCTATTTCGCATTATTTCATATAGGAAAAAATTGCTCTCTCTTTCTCTCTCTCTCTCTCCCCCTTGTAGACCAAGGGACACTTAGCAATAGTGGCACATTGCGGAAAGATCAAAATGTGCATCTGATCTGTTTTGCACATCTGACTGGACACAAAGCCACAGCAGATCCCCTTCATTCATCCTTAAAAATTTCTCTGCTTGCAGTTCTGATGTTATGACAGGTTTTCAACGCAAAGATGGTTTAACACAATAAGTGAAATGCACACAGGCATAGGCAGGATAGACATTAGTAGACCAAATGTAATGGGTACCCGGTAGGGACAATAGAAGTAAGACACATAATGAACTGTCAGATGTCAAAATAACAATACATTACAGATGTGGAGTTTTTAATTGCACAGTTCAGCTGGAAAACACTGTATTAAGCATTCAGAGCACAACTGGGGATTTTTTTATACATGGTTAAGCTAAAAAAACTTCATTTAGGGATCTTAAAACAATTTCTTGTTAAATAAGGGTTACATAAACCAGGATATCACAATGTACGAGTGTTGATCAAAAAAACAAGGATTTTTTTCAAGGAGTAAAATTCTTAGTATTTTTTACATATGTTTTGATTCATTTTATTAAAGCTTCCCTGAATGTTATAGCATATATTGAAATATGTACCTTGCAAGGTGACCTAGTGGGGTAAAAGTACATTAGTTTATGATTTATATGATTTTATTATGTCCTATAAGTAGCTATTTTTTAAACTGAGCTGAATAATACACACAGCTTTATGGCCATTGCATGAATATGACAAAGAGCTCAATAGCAACCTTTTTGTAGTCAGTCCTTCCTTTTCTTACAGAGCAGGGTGGAGATGGTGAGCGGGGAGCTCATCATCCGGGCAGTGCAGCCGGCAGACTCTGGGATGTACCAATGTGTTGCTGAGAACAAGTACGGAGCCATCTACTCCAGTGCAGAGCTCAGGATCTTGGGTAAATGCGTCCTGCCTTGAATCACCTGAAAACAAAGTATGATGTTCCTGGGGCTTGCAGAACATCCAGATGTTGCTTATCACACTGTTTCCTCTAATTCAGACCCCATTTAGTATTTCAAGGAGCACAGATTGTGGATTCCAGCTGTTCAGTCGCAGTGGTAAACCAGGGTCATGGTGAGACTTGTGTTGTCAGAGCAGCATGTGTCCAACATTTTCCATATCTATTTTGGTCAGAAGGACTTCATCTTAATAATCTGTTTAATCTAATTAAAAAGTACACAGATTAATCAAATACTATGGCCATTTTAGTCTTTGTATATTTACTTATTTTAGTCAGAGAACATCTGGGTTCACCTTCACGAGATATTTTTTGCCCCATAAGAATGACATTGTGGAATTCATACAGTAATAGAATAAATAACCTAATTTTGAGAATACATTACATTTTCATAAAATGTTCTTTAATATAGCCTGTTTATATTTATAATTTCTTCAGGGCACTTTTTGGAACAAAAATACTGACATGACTGAATCTGCAAAGACCTGTGGGAGATTAAAGAAACTGAAAGAAAGAACCTTGTGATCACATTTAAAATATATGTCTAAACTGCTGTCCTACATGACAATAAGTGAAGAGTAAAATAAAAGTAAAAGAGTAAACTAGTATCTATCAATCTATCATTAGGCACACAGGTGCCAGGAGTGTATAACTCTGTCTTAGTTTTTCTCGTTTTCGCATTTTATTGCATTTGTTACGCCAGTTCTGCACAAGAAAATTATCAAATAAAAAAGCACAACTTTGTTTATAAACATGAAATGTGCATATTTTAAAATGCATGGCTCACAAACCGCCTCCTGCTCCTCCGCTGGAAGTGCTTGAAAATAATATATAATTTTATAGGTTAGCATTGAAGGTACCGCTGTGTCTTTATGCTGAGCTCATGGCAATGTCTCCAAGACAAAATGCTACACTCTTGTTTTGGGAACAATGGAGCCCAAGAGCTTCCTTGTGTTCAGCCTTGACCAGCACACAGAGTGAAATGTTTCTTCCTCCAAAGCTGAGAAAAAAGAGTACTGGATGTCAGTGGTGAATGCAATTGTAAACCTTGCACCCCTCAAGGGATGCCTGCCCTATGACCCCACCCTTTACCACATACTCGCAGGCATGTATTTGCTCGACAGATTACATGGTTAATACAGGAGTGCTTGCCAGGGGGTGTTCCTATGAACCACTTGTGTACTATGGAAATGTGGAGGGTGGGGGCTGAGAGTTCAAGGGACCTTCTGAATGTCAAGACCTCCTCTTCTGTACACTTCATGCCACCAACATAACCCCCCCCCTTGATAACGCCACCCCTACAGCTGGATTATATCAGAACACAGCAAGACACATCAGGATGACGTTCTGTGCCAGTGGAATAGGAGTTGGTTCCTATTCAATGGAACTTGTGCCAGAGAACTTGTGACTCGGGATGGAGGAATGGTTAGTTTAATCCTCTTGCTTCCCTCGGGGGCAGAAACAAGATAGTAGAGGAGGTGCATGCAGGAATGACGTTGCTTGGCAGCTGTCTTCAGGGACAGTAATGTCAAAATCTTGCATGGCAGGAGAAAACATTCAGTGTTTGACTAACATGTGGTGAGCTGGTATGCCGATTCCCCAGTGACCTCCTGTCGGTATGTTCTACATACATTCTGTCAGTCCATGANCATTCAGTGTTTGACTAACGTGGTGAGCTGGTATGCCGATTCCCCAGTGACCTCCTGTCGGTATGTTCTACATACATTCTGTCAGTCCATGATTTNTCAGTGTTTGACTAACATGTGGTGAGCTGGTATGCCGATTCCCCAGTGACCTCCTGTCGGTATGTTCTACATACATTCTGTCAGTCCATGATTTTCTCTTCTGCTATTGCATTATAATCCTGACAACCCAGTAGCATATTAGCACCCTTGTCCTGGAGGCAGTGTGAACCAACACCCTGTGTTGGAAAACATCTGTATGTTCTCAGCCATGTGTCACCTTTACATGGTGTGCCTCTCACTTCCAGCTTTTACGTAAATAAAAAACATCTTATGGTTTTTCCCTGCTGATCATTCTTACTTTGTGTTGTTGTGGTTATATTAATTATAGATGGGTGCATTGTTACCACAATTTGCTTTGGAGCATTTTGTCCAGGGTAAGGGTTTGCATTGTCTAAATTGTTGCTGAATTTGACGAAAACTAGGACAACAAGTTTCACTACCATCCATTTGTCCCTTATCATTAAAAACCGGATTCTGGTCAGAGTCCCTACGGTAATTTGAATTGCATCATTTGGTAGAGTTTATGCAAGGAGTACAGGGATTATTTTGGACAGATATGGTGCCATGGTCTAGATTTGTGTATTGGTGTTCTTCACCACTTCCCATAAAGCATTAAGCAGATATAATGCATGCACTATGCTTTAGCTGGTTACTTTTCACATACAGCAAAGCTAAAGATAATGAAGATTTGACTGAATGTCTCTGAAAAAGAGTATTTGACTTTACTGGGGCAAGCAGACATGAAAATATCTTCAGCTTGTTTTGTTTTGATGTCCAGGCACCAAATTAGATTGCATTCATGCATTCCCACTTCACCAGTCACAGAGGGAGAGAAAAATGACAATTCAGGCTGTTATTTTGTCATGCGTTCTTTCCTGATGTGATTCAAATGCTTTATTACTCAGGCAAGGTCATTGAAATTATGTGATATGGATTTTCAACAGGGTGTCTAGTTCAGTATTCATTCAGAAGGTTGCAAACGCTGGCATAAGGTTTGCAGGATACTCTTGCCAAAATGTTTGGCAACTCCTGGAACTGGACAGCTAAGCATAGATCTGCTATTGCTAAAAGACCTTGTTATCAATATAAACTGTGGAATATAATAATCTGTAAAATGGTTTCAAAAATGATAACCCTTTATTTTGAATTAAATTCCATCTTATTATTTCTGCCCATTACTTCTATGTAGACATATGCACTGGAAAATATTTAAAATACGCAATTCTCTTTAGTCCGTTTTATTTATCTATTTATTTATTTATTTTTTTTTTTGTGAAATTTGTTTTTCTTTGTTTTTTTTTTTTTTAATTAAGTGAAAATGTGTCTATGCTGGTCTATAGGGGGTGGTTAGGGTTAGGCAGAAACCACAGGGTGCACACAGATAACACAACAATCTTTGATTGTTTGACTTGACAACCTGCATTTCTGTGGCTTTCTAATGTTTGACTTAAGAGGCACAGAACCCTGGTACAAATAGGGTAATATACCTCCCCACCCATTTACATGTGCATACATACACCTGGCATAATCCCTTACTGGAATTTTTGAGTCATTGAATCATTTAGATCCCTCCTGTCTTTGCCACAGCCTCAGCACCCACCTTCCAGTCCAGTGTGGTGCGGCTTGTGGCCACCCTTGGGAAGGACGTGTCCCTTGAGTGCAAGCCAAGAGCATCTCCAAAACCAAGCATCACCTGGAGAAAAGAAGACCGGCGAATACAGCCCAGCAAGAGGTATGACAGGCCAGGTGTCTACTTTTTTCTCCTGGAAATATGAGGAAATACATGACACATTCTGGAAAGTGACACATACTCTGCTCTACCATGTTGTCTATCTCAAATCCTAGGTACAGATTGTCTGCTCAGATGTACTAGAGTTTATGTTGCGTGAAAATGATCCATAGTTGAAATGGTTTGATATTTAGGCAGGAATTTCCAACTAGTCACTAAATAACCAGCATTACAAAATAATATGTTTTTACATGATAATCAAAAATAAGCATATTTGCAGACTGAGATTCTGTGAGCAACAGTATGGTTTAAATAATTTATTATGATGCATAATAATAATTATTAGGAACTAGCTGAGTTACCTAAATAGTAATTGCATATTATGTATCACTGTAATGTAATGTACATAATGTATAATAAATATTATTAGTGCTGTAGAACAGGCAAATGTTGCAGAGAGTGACATGTTGATTGTAGTCCATTGGAAAGTTGGAAAGGAGAAAAGTAATAGCAAAATATGGATCAAACTTTATTACCCTTCTCCTTTGAAGTGTGTGTTAAGTATGTACAGTATTGCTAGTTCAGGTCATTCCTCCAGCACTTCCCCCCATTATCCCTCCATGGTGTGCGTGTGTGTGTGTGTGTGTACACCATCATCACCATCATCATCAGTTTTATGACGTTTTTCCAAGAGAATCTGGATTGGCCATTTTCCTCCAAATGCTGTGTCTCCAACTTTGTCAGTCTTGCATTTGTTCAACTGTCAGGTTCATGGCTCTCATATCCATCATATCCGCAGTCATTTCTTCAGGTCTTTTCTTCCTTGGCCTGCCTCTCAGTCAGTTTCTGTCAACAGCTAGAAAAATACATTTCCTGACCCAGTCATCCTCTTTTTTGTGCATTACATGGCCACGCCAGCAAAGGCACTGCCTGCATAAAAAGAACCCATTAAATTCCACATTTACCCCTTCCCACAGCTCCTTGCTTCTAGTCTTAATTATGAATAGTATACATTATATAAAAGTTTAATAATATATTTTGTAATAATAATAATAACAATCATCATCATCATCATCGTCATTATGATGACTACTAGCTCTCTAGAAGAAGAGCCTTCATGCATAAATTTATTGGTAGATTTATAGATAAATAGATACATAGAAAAACCTATTAAGGGCCCTACTGGCTTCAGTAAGCAGCATTTGACCAGTTAGACAAGTCTGTTGCAGAAGGTCCTAATCTATTTACCAAGTGTTACATGCGAGGGGTGACAGTCATTTTCCCGTCATGATTAGGAGTTTGATTAAAGCCATTTTCTCTACTACTTTGTGCACTCTGTACCATGCAAGGGCATGCCGAGCTCAGTGACTGACCAGCTGAGGGGCAGTGGGTAGATTTGCATTTTTTTCTCCTTGACCATAGCGATTTACTATACAGCCACAAACAGCATTCCAGCATTCTAGACTTCGACGTGAAATGAGGAAGAGGCTTTGCAGCTCAAAACAAAATAAGTAAAATCCCAAGAATAACTGAAAAGCACAACAAATGCATAATGGCCTGCAAACGCTGTAAAGCTCTCAGAAATACACATCTCCAAATGTTTGATTTTAGTCTTGATTTTTCAACTTGCCCACACCTGGTGCTCATTTTATCCTAACAAGCTCACACTAGGTACGTAAACAAGCTTCTGTCTGACACACACTTCCTCCTGAGAGTCCAGCCTGAATTCAGGACCAAGCCAGCTTTCCTGATTAGTTTATTCAATCTGTTGGCACCATCTGTAGAAATGTCATTGAACTGCACAGAAGACTGCGCCCAACACAGACTGGCACAGCATCTGCAATGGTGACCTGCATTCTCCATAATGAGCTTCCTCAGAACGTAAAGACAAGTCTGGCCTTTCTTGTATTGTGCCTCATTGTTGTTAGTCATTCTAACCCATTTTCCAAAGGCATCCCAGGTTCTGTCTCCACCCCTCCACTTCTCTCCATTGGTGGCCACTGAGCACAGTGGGCCCTTAGACCTCCTGAAGTCCACCATCACCTCTTAAGTACTGAACTGCAGTTGCATCACTCAACAGTATTTCACCAAGCTTTTGTACTTATCCTCTTTCCCTTCCCCAATACAAACTATTGCTGCATCATGTGAGAACTTCTGAAGATTGCACTTCTTGGTGGTGTACCCAAGGTGCAGCATGTACAGGGTGAACAGGAATGAAGCCAAGGTTGTCTCCTGAGGGGCACCCTGTGATGCTCATGGCTACATCTAACACATAGCCCTGCAGCAGCACAAACTGGGGTCAATCAAATAGTACATAATCCATGACAAAAGGTGGTATTAACATGAAATGAATGAAACTTCTCCACCAGTTTCACTTGATACTGCTTTATGGTTGATAGTTTGCATTAATATGAGTTTATATTGCTTTTGTTTTTATTTTTATGAAATGAAAACATCTGTAATGGCCTCATAAAAGTTATTTACATCCATAGAGATTAACATGTTATGACAGAGTATAAAATATTTACGTTTCTTCCTGGAAGGCCTTTAAGCCTTTTTGTGTAAGGGAATTAATCATTTACGTTAAAAAGTGAACAAGGTGTCATTTGTGATGTGCATTTGGCAAGACTGAGAACCGGCAGAAGTCCTCTCGTGTGGTAAAAATTCTAGCTGCACATTTTGTAGACAACACTCATGACAAAGGCAAGTTAAATTACTGCTGTATTTGTTTGGAAGCTTGTTTTGGTCAAGGGAATTTAAAAAAAAAAAAATGTGTCTTTGAAGGCAGGCAGCAGCCGAAAAGTATTGGGCAGACATGCGTTTCTCTGGGATTAATCTGCACTGTGAAGTAGAACAGAACAGGGAAATAGACTATGACACAGACATGGGGGGATTGATTAATTTTGTCATAAACGTTCAGGAGGGAACTTGTCAGGGCAGTACGATTCTCATATTTCCTTATTTTGATAATGACAGCACATTGCAGCAGAGTCAATAACCTCCAGGTTGAGCTGTGACAGCAGCATTTCCTCTTTCATAAACAGGCATTAATTGGCGCACTTCATGCTCATGAGTATGACATTTGCACGGAACAGTTTGAGGCCCTTGTTGACTCGACGCTATGTTTTGCTGTCTCTTTGCTGTTCTGCTTGCCACACCTGACGGCCCACAGCTCGATGCCACTATGCTTTGACTATGCATGTCAGACCTGTTGTATGGTACAGACTTACTGAGTAATCAGCTCTGTTCCCAAGGTTAAGTTTTTTCCCGTTTGAAGTGTAGACAGGAACTGAAGGTCCCTGATTTTTCATACAAAACATGGTCAATACTGTAGAAAACTACTAGGTCTCTTCACATCTGGAATGGCAGTGAGTGTAGTGGAGGCAGCTGCAACCTTGGATTTGAAAAGCCAATCTTTAAATGCCCCACTCCTAATGTAATACCCGTAAGTTATGTACTTGCGCATTGCTGTAGTGAAAATTACCCAACTTTATAAATGAGCAAATAATTGTAAGTAATTCAGTATACAGACCTAACAATGTAAGCCACTATGGACAAAGGTGTCAATTAAATTATTAAACATATTTTTTTTTGTAAAAAGAATACCACCCATAACTGCTGTAAATAAACTGATTTAAGTCTGAAATTGTTAAAAAAGAAAAAGTTAAAAACTTGACTTGGAATCCTGTTCTTGCTAAAGGCACCTGTGTGTCAGTTATGCTTGTCACACTTGTTTTTTGAGTTATTTGAAGTACTGAATTGTTCCCTTTATTTTCCTTGAGCACAAAATATGCTGAATGGAATAATCTAATAATAAAAAGTAATAATCTTTTTTACTTTTGGAAAATCTACTTCCCATACATATTAACAACCTAAAGTTAGCTGACTACTGCCTTGGTGGTCAAGCTAGCTGCATGCTGGCTCTAGGCTCTGACCACTGCTCCCTAACCATGCTTATGGTGCTTCCAATCAAAGGAAATGCAAACTATTGTTGTCTGTTAGTTAATGTAGTACCTGACACACTTTCTTAGTTTAATCTGTATTCACCATCTGCCAAAAATGGATTGTTCCCTTCTTGAAGGCTTTTCCTCTCTCATAAAGAGGGCTTTTGGTGCATGCCAGTAAGGTCCTGGGAACAGAGAGAAGAGGTGTGAAATAATAGGCTCATGATAGCAAAGGAATTTACTGCGAGTGAAAATTGGTAGCTCGTAAGAATTTATTACCAGCACTTTATGTTTTTGATTTGATTTTGAATGAATTCTTCTGAGGGTGACATTTGCTTAAGTTTTTTACCCCTGTAGGTATAGAAATGATATCACTGTCAAACTGATTTCAATGCCACACCAGCCATCACCTTGCAAATCACATTTAGGTAACCTTTGTTCCATAAACGCTTCTCTTGTCCAGAACCGTATGTTGGCCAGTGAAAATTTAGAATACAACTTTTACAAAAGCTTATTAAAGGCAAAAACAGTTGTGTTACATTGCAGAATACCAAGTGAGACACATGCATCAGTAATGCACACTACACATCACTTTGACTGCATTTCCTAAGCCAGGCTGAAAGCATAACAGTTAACTTCTACACATTTCAGTAGAATAAAGTACCAAATCATCATGGGCTCTCACCTTGAAAGGCACAGTGTATGATGTGCTGCACTAAGAATCATAAATTTGTTGTCAAGGCAAAATTAATTTTAAAAAGGGTGTTAACACCTTATTTAGAATAATAATTTTAGTCATTTAAAATAATAAATATGTTCAGTCGCACTAATTAGTATGTATTGCTCCATTAATGAATTGTCACATGACCGTATTGAGCATAAATTAAGTTTTCAACTCTAATTGTCATCCTCCATTACCTCTCACTGGCTCACCTGTCTTGGAATTTTAGAGCCATCCATTTTTCCTCCTTCCGGCCAGGGTGACTTTTACATCCCAAAGATTTTTTTAATGTGAGCCTTTGCTAAAAGAGATGTTGGCGGACAGACAGAGCCGTTCAATAAGAAATACAAGGATAAGGGATCGAACCCCGTTGCCTTTTGGCCTTTTATCTGCTACTGACAGCTGCACTGAGTTAATGAGGGTTTGTAATTGACATGGATTTCCGCTAATGTTCAGGGCTTTTGTTTTCTAAATGGAAAGTATAAATCCCATTACTTTCAGACTATGTAATGGTGAAAGTTGGAACCCAAAGCTTTCCTTTCTTAGACACATCTAAACAAAGAGGGGTACTACAGCAGGAGATGAAATTTGATCCTGGGTCCTCAAAGTCCAAAAACTGGCTGTAACCCCTATGCTGCTTGCTGTCTCCAACACAGTTATAGCCGATGTCCCTGGCATTCATTACAGCCCTTTCATTGAAAATGTCTTGCAATGCTGTTTACAATGTCTGCTTTTTTAAAGGCTCTAATTCAAATTGTGGGCACAAAGTATAAGAAATGCATTAGAAGAAATTTCAAAGAAATTTCCTAAAATGTTTCATGGAAGGTAACCCTTGGCTATGGCAAGAGACACACTTTTTTGTTACATCATTTGATTGAATCTGTTTAGCTGTTTTTGCACCTTTGTAGACTTCAGTAAGGAATTCATTGAAAAGCAGTTAATGATTCAGCGGCTGTTTTCCATATGATTGTATAACAGGCATAAAGAAAATGAAAATATGTTTTATGTACTGTGTAAGTGTTTTTTAATCAATGTAGACTAGTGCTGTGAATTATTTACTTTTGTACCAAAGTAAAAGAAAATCTGGAGTAATTTTAATTTAATTTGTAAATTAATATTCCATCCATCCATTACTGGCAACTGCTTAATCCTGAGCAGGGCTGGATTGGAAAGTAAAATAAAATGAAAACTTGCCCAATGAATTTTAAATTTATTCCTACTTTTTTAAAGATAAACTTTGAATTCTATCTTTAAAGATCTGCCAAACACCAAATCTATTAAATCAGTTTTTGAAATTTGAATGAAGTCTTGCTTTGAAGCTCACATTCAAAGTTATGCTTTATAAGTGCACTACTTTTTCATAACTGCATGTATTAATCTCCTGTTTCCTATCTACTTTGTGTTTAGTTCAGTAAAGCTTTGCATTAACCTACATAAAAAAGCTATTGTATGCAAAATGAACTTTATTAAAGGCAAATTAATATTACCTTATATTAACATGTACATCATGAGCATTAGGTAGGACATTGTTATCCCTTGTTATTAAACTGAGGCAACAGATGATATAAATAGTTTCCATCAGTTTACCACTTTTAAATATCTTTTTTTTCATGTCTCATAAATACTTAAGATGGGCAATTGATAATTTGTGTTGCACTATACGTGACACCTATACCATTCATCATTTTTTTAAACATTACTTTCCTCTATTACACGTAATATATAGACATCAATATACAAATGCACTCTCATTTCACTATTCCCTGCACCACATTAGAGTTCAGAGGGGAAGCAGGAATTTTATGAGTGCAGGTAACCTGACAGATGAGTGGGATGTCAAGGCAGGTGTTCCTCTGTTAGCCCCACATGTCCATCAGTGAGACAGGAAACAAATGTAGACTGACATGCTGATCTGCAAATACCTGGATTTTTCAGTTTTGTGGAAGAATATCAATAATGCCAACATTGCCTGGATCCCTCACACAGTATGCAGAGACTAGGTCATTCAGGCTAATACAGTACAGTTTCCTTTGCATCTGCCAACATTCAGGTACTAACAAACAAATGACTTTATGTGAGTTTTGTGAAGACCTTGAGTAAATGTTATACACATATCCTTAGTCCTGTACGGCAAAAACATTCTCATATATGTTCATATATGCAAATATCTGTACATTTCATTTTATGTTTTGAGAACTACAATAATGCAAAAAGTAACAGGACTGCCTGACATCTCCAGGGTTCGGACATGGGTTTGCTGTAGAGTTTGTACGTTCTCCCTGGGTGGATGAGGGTAGGTCCACCAGTGTAAATATTAGGTCTGTTCTCAAACCCAGCAGATTACTAAAGCTAATTACACAACATGTTTAAAAGTTAGTGACGCATGTAATTGGTGGTTGGTTGTTTATTGTGTGGGAAACCTCCTGTAACTGCTGACCTACAGAATTTGGAAGACTACTCATGTAACCTAGCTTGTCGGTCATTGATACTGTAAGTGCATTCCAATGCATTTTTTTTTTGGTTTGAGTGTTTTTAATGTGCAGTTCTATCACAGAAAAATATTGTCGGCATGGTTCAAAATGAGGTGACCAATACAAAAAGAAAGCAATGTAATGCAAATATTTACTGTTCCCTAATGATAGATCTGTGATCCATAATCATCAAGTAACACTGAACACACTGGCTACTTAGCAGCTTATAGAGACTCAGTTGAAATCAAACTTTAAACTACCTCCAAAAAATGTTCTGGAATATGTTGCGAATGCTGAACTGCAACCTTTTGTGGGCTCAGCACAACAAAGGGGTTTAATTATACAGCTTCTGTACACAAGTAAGTTTCTATTCAAGTCCCTTTAAAAAGACAGTGTAGACCAGATTTCTTGGGAATTGTTGAATATTGGTGAAAAGCTATCTCTGTACATTCACTTCATGCAAAAAAATCTTGTTCTGAACCTGGTATACTGAGAAAGAATTGGGTAATATAACAAAACCTTTGCCCTTTTCAAAGAGAGGCTTCCTGTCTCAGTGAAAAAGAAAGACCACATTCATTAATTTCTACTTTATAAAAAGGTGGGTCACCTAACCCCATCTTTACCCTTTCTGTCTGTCATTGGAAGCCACCAAAAACATTTATGATCTTTTCCCTTTAAAAGTCAGGCATTTACTGTTTGTTTTTAAGGGAGTATTTCTTTTACAGTACTTTATGTCTGCCATATGTAATACCATTTTACTGGCAGTTTTGCTTTGATCATGTTTGACAGGATCCTTCTGCTGCGGAACAACAGTCTGCGGATCATCAATGCCAGCCGAGCAGACGAGGGGACCTATGTGTGTCGAGCAGAAAATCAGTTTGGCATGACTGAGATGTCGACTGTCCTCTTGGTGAAAGGTGTGTGTGGGGAGCAATGGGTGGTCTCTTCATCTGCTGCCAAATTAATGACCCTTCATGGCTTGTAAATGGTGTGCAGCACTTACATCTTCAGGAGTATTATTAATTAAATTAGGAGGATTTTTTATTAAAAAAATGACTACAGTGTGATTTTTGAATATTGGGTTGTGTATGTGTAACCTGGAGAGGTTTTTAACCCATTGTTTAGTCCACAGTTCCCTTTACAACCATCGGATGCTTGGCCAGTTAAGTTACTGCTGAGTGTTACTATACCCACCGAGTATCCTAGTAATGAAAGAATGATGCCCGGTTGGGTTGGGCACTTCATGCCCCTTTTTTGTGCTTTCTCGTTGGTGTGTGGGCTGTGAAGATGAGTGCAGCCGGTCTTTTCCACCAGAGGCCATGCGTGTGGAGCTGAGCCCAGCCCGAGTGGAAGTGACAGTGGGGGAAAGTGTGGTCCTCAGCTGCAAAGCCATCCACGATCCCTCCCTGGATGTGATTTTCTTGTGGATGCACAACCGCCAGCCCCTCAACTTCCGGCAGGGAGGCGGACACTTTGAATACATCCAAACAGTAAGTGTATGTTTTTTTTTTTATTATTATTATTATTATTATTATTATTATTATCATTATCCACCTCCAAATTTTGTCTGTGCATTCTGCATATAATATTCCACTACAGACCCGTATCATTTAAAGTAAATACAGATGGTATTACTATTGGATGTCTGCCATTGTTAATATCATTTTACTGGTCCTTTGTTTTTATGAATGGGCTTCCCACACATCTAAGACAAGATTCATTCAGCGTGGTGTGCCGTCTGCAGCGTTCCATATTTTCATTGTACAATGGCTTGAGCCCATTCTACTGCTGCATGTTACACCACTACTGGGTCAGCATATCTCCTAATTGATCTCTTGCTGGTGCCAAATCTTCCTGAGTTCAAACTGAGTTAGGCACCCTGACTGTCCTATCTAACGTGCTTAAATTATCATGTGTCTCTACTTAAATTATAATTTAATTTGCATGACTATCTTCTCTGGATGTGAAAAGCAGCAAACTGCCTGTTTTGATAAAGCTTTAGTCTTGGTTGTAACCTTTTGTTGAGACATTATCCACTGCAGACCAGGTATCACACCCTGTTGCTGAATTATCTTAAGGGGCACCTTTGAAAGTGGCCACAGCTAATACGTTACATTAACATATTTTGTGTGCTCTTTGATTCCTTCTCTGTCTGCTCTCATTTCAGCTTCCTGTTCTTTCTATTCTCTCCTCCTGTTCTTTCAAATGTACACCAAATACCTCAGCTGACTGGATGCTTTCTTTTTGTGGTATGTGATGTGTACATTTATTCCACTAGCAGATTTATTGCCACATTAACCTTTCTGTCGATTTGCATCTGAATATTTCACCCTGCAGTCTGTAATATAGTGTCTTAAACACCTTTAGCTTTAAAACTTCTAAACAAATAATACAATACAAAAAATCAGCACTGAGTGAAATTTAGTTCATTCATGTTACTTCAGAATTCTCCTCTTTACACTATGAAGGAATGTGAACTAGTTGAAAGATATTTAAATTGTATTATACAGTCAATGGCCACTTTATGAAGAACACCATTGCAATACCATGACCATTGAAGAATATGGCCATTGAAGAATATGGGCAAATAAAATGAAAACTAATGAAAACACACACCATTACATCACTACCACCAGCCTGAACTGTTGATACAAGGCAGGTTTGGTCCATGGCTTAATCTGGAAAATTCTGACCCTACCATCTATGTGTCATTCCAATGTTTAACTGTCCAGTTTCAGTAACCCAGTGCCCACTGCAGCCTCAGCTTCCTGTTCTGAACTGACAGGAGTGGAACTCAATGTGGTCTTCTGCTGTTGTAGCCCATCTAACTCAAGATCCAACATGTTGTGTATTCATAGATGCTTTCCTACCACCATAGCTGCAGAGTGGCTATTTGAGTTAATGTTGCCATCCTGTCAGCTTGAAACAAGTCTAACCTTTCTCTTCTGACAGCTCTCATCAACAAGGCAGTTCCACCCATGGACGTGCTGCTCACTGAATGTTTTTTTTTTGTTTTTCATACAATTCTGTGGTGATTCTTGAGAGAGTTGTGAGTGAAAATCCCAGGAGAGCAGCACTTTTTGAAATACTCAAACCACCCCATTTGGCACCAACAACCATGCCACAGTCAAAGTCACTTAGATCACATTGTTTCCCCTATTCTAAAGTTTGATGTAAACATTTACTGAAACTCGTGACCCTTGTCTGCATGATTTTATGCAATGTGCTGCTGGAATTTTGGCCCATTCCCTCTTTAAAGAACTGCTTCAGCTCACTGATGTTAGTCAGCTTCCTTGCATGAACTCCTGGCTTCAGGTCCTACCACAACATTTCTATTGGATTAAGGTCTGAACTTTGATGCAGCCATTTCAAAACATGAAATTTCTTCTGCTTCCATGTTTCTTTGGTATGTGTTTAGAATCTGTTTAATGTATATGTTTAGAATTGTTTTTGTTCTTCTGTTGAGCTTTACTTCACAGACAGATACCCAGACATTCTCTTATAGAATTTGCTGATACAGAATCCAGGGTTCCATCAATGATTTCAAGCCATCCTGACCTTCTGACAGCAAAAAAAGCTGTGATACTGCCACCATCATTTTTCATGATTGGGAAGAGATTCTTATATTGGAATGCAGTTTGATTTTTACCAAAAATAACATTTCTCATTTATTTCAAAAAGTTCTATTTTATACTCATTTGTCCATAAAACATTCTTCCAGTAGTCTTCTGGCTCATCAAGGTGGTCTTCAGCAAACTTTAAACAGGCAGCAATTTTCTTTTTGGACAGCAGTGGCTTTCTCCTTGCTGTTCTCCCATGTGCACTCTTTTTGCTCAGTGTTTGGTTGATTTTGAACTCATGAACATTGACATTACCCAGGCAAGAGAGGCCTGTAGATCCGTAGATTTTGACCCTGGGTATCTTTGTGATCACCTGAAATATTATTCACTTCTTACTGAAGGGATTTTTGTTGTGCAATGACTCCAGGTGAGAGTAAAAACTGTGTAGAATTTTCTCCACTTGTACAGCATTAGCCTGACAGTGGATTTGTGAAGTCTTTAGACATTTTTTTACTATGTTTTTCAGCCTGTTAAGTATCAACAACTCTTTTTGTTAGGTCCTAAGACCTTTCCTTTGATCAAGGCATGACATGTGTGCATAAAACTACGTGTTGAAGACCAGGATGTGAAAGTGAAGACTGACGTTTATGTTGTTTAAATAGGACAGACCCACCCAAACTTAGACTTTATTGTTATCCCACTGATTGACGCTCTGGACTTTAACTATTCCTTTAACTGACCTGGCAGTCCTAGAGGTTGACTTATTTCCATGATAGACATCAGATTTGAATAATCTCACTCAATGGAAAATATAAAACATTTTTATGTAATTTTATTGTCTTCTTTTTGTTTTTTTATCTATATTTATTATATTATGATAATAAAGTATTGATTTTCAAGTCATTCAAAAATAAAATTGTGGATTAACCAGTTTAATAATGACGTTATTAAAGTCATTATACCCGACAAAAAGAATGCAAAAGACCAAGGATTAGCTGCAGTTAATACAAGGTTTTTTTCTCCATTGTTTGAGTTAAAATATATTGATTAGGAAACTGACACAGTTAAGACTATTGCTGTATATTTTAGATTTGTTAGTACAATGTGTTTTCAACTAGGCAGCACTTTTTTATTTCAGTATGAAAGGTGTTTATTTTCAAGTTTTTCTATGTTTGATAGCTTTCTGGTTTCCTTTTATTGAAGGAGATAAACCACTGACAGGGTGTCCAGGATTAAAACATTGATCTGGATTCCTGCTGGAGAAAAACGGCAGCCTTTTTTCCCCTGCTGCGAAGATTTCCTTTGATTCCGAGCTTCATTGTAGCAGGTCCTGACAAAGGCTGTGTGCGACAAAGCAGCCTCCTCTGAAGGAAATAATACTGCACTTAGCAGGACAGCATCTTTGATCAGGTTGCATCAGAGGCAACCCTTTTCGTTCCAACCACCCTGATTACATTTAGGGGTCTCTGGCTCTTGCTACAGGCCAAGTCTCAAATCAGGATCCTTTCTATCATACTTATGCAGTGTAAGCAATGAAGAGGCCTCTAATCTGAAATAACTGGCATTGCCAAATTCAGGGTTCCTAGATTTATGAGCTCTGTTAACCC
Organism: Arapaima gigas; assembly: GCA_900497675.1. Lineage (NCBI taxonomy): Eukaryota > Metazoa > Chordata > Actinopteri > Osteoglossiformes > Osteoglossidae > Arapaima > Arapaima gigas. Next base: position 814,891 of record UFQX01000027.1, read on the forward strand.
AAAGGTGTGAAATGATTTTGAAAAAAAACACAAAGCAGTTTTAAATTTTTGTGAATAACTTTTACTGAACCTTTTGTAGATTTTAGTTAATGGGTTCAGCCTGTGCAATCTTTATCTTTTCTCCTCTTCTCTGAACCTCTAGAGGAGTGAGCAAAGCAGTTCTTAAGCTCTAAGAGCAAGATTATCTTAAGATCAAATGGAAGGCATGTTGCAAATCCGTGCAAAACACTCTCTTTCTCGACAGTTCAGAAATCAACATACCCCATGAAGTTGGGCCCTCTTGCTTCTCCTATGCCCTTTATGAATAGGCAGCCCAGGAGAGAGGTGACGCATTAGCAGGGACAACACAGTGCAGCCACAAGGAGAGAGACAGACGGAGCCGGTCTTTGAAATTTTAATCAGCCACCACACTACTGAGCTGGCTGTAAATCTCGAGTCGTTCCCTACAATGCCTGAGGTGCTTGTCATTTCAACAGAGGAAGGAAGAAACAAGGAACGACAGAGGACAGAAATGGCAAATGGTTATCTAGGTTGTGAGGGCAATGGAAAAGCATTTAAAGTGCCATTATACAATTTTAAATTTTGGTTTAAACTCAGCAGTGGTCTCTTTTTTCTTTTTCTACTTCCTTGCACAAAATGGTAGCAGTCTTCAACGGCAGACCTGATGATTAGGAATATACTGCTGAAGCATGCTGGGAAGTACGGCTGCCGGGCCCAGACCAGTGGAGACATGGTGTTTGCAGAGGCTGAGCTCCTTGTTCGAGGTGAGCTTGTTATCTATGCCCAGCAGCCCCCCGGAAAAGTTTTGCATTTGCATGCACGGCCCCCACAACACCACAAGCAGCACCATTACCACACCCATTTTCAGCCTTGGTTCAAACAGGAGTAGTTTTGGCTTCCTTCCACTGCCACCCTTGAGGGCTTTGCTGGGTTAAATGCCTGACTGCTGAAATAAGATTGACTTGAAAGAGTAATCTTAAGAAGGTGATAGATCCCTTTGAAGACTAGACACGGGACCATCAGGCTGGGATTTCATACTGCTTCACTGTTTAATGGCTTTGCTTTTATAGGGAAAGTAAGTCTTCAGCATTCCTTAGGTCTGAGTATTGTTTATCTGGAGGAAAGGACACTGTGCAATGTGTGTGGAAACTGGAACAGCATACAGTGATCTTAAGTGAATCAACAAAAGTATGACAATTGTAACATTTATCATTATTATCCAAATCCTCAAAGTATAGACATATTCTAATTGTGCCCATTAATCTATAAATCTGTCAGTCTATGGTTTGATCTTAAAAGACATTGAACAACTCATTGCTTTGGATGACCAAATGACCTTTTTAGCAGGAGTTAAAGTCCTGACGTCCCTACAGTTCATAAAGACCAGAAAAATGATTGACTTCCTCTGCCATTTCCACAGCAACATGTGATGCATAATAATGAACATTAATGCATAATGTTCTCCATCTTTCCAGCAGTCATAGAACATTGGTTTTCATTAGGCCTACCAGCTGTTAGGTTCCCATTGACAGCTGTTCTCACCAGGGCCCTCTAACATCTACTCATCACGTTTATTTCATAAGCCACATCTAAGCAGCTACAGTTATCTGCTATAGGGTCATACTCAGTATTCATATCAAGGGAATTTTTTTCCGTTATTCTGCGTGTGCCTGGATTGCCATTCAGGACCTCCTGGACCCCCAGGGATTGTTATTGTGGAGGAGATCACTGACACCACAGCGACTCTCTCTTGGAGCAGAGGGGTGGACAACCACAGTCCTATTAGGTCTTACAACCTGCAAGCCAGGAGCCCCTTCTCACTTGGATGGCAGACTGTCCGGACAGGTAATCAGTACTTGCATGCGTAAATTTCCTCTCAGGGGATACAGATGCTGGTTGTGCATATATTGCCTCTGATGTACCCTTAGATCTGTCCGCTAAATGAAACTATTGCATGTAGCTGTGATTGTTTTTGTACAGATTTGAGAGTGGCTGCTTCCAGCCTCCTCCTTTAATACAAATTCTATGTTTACTGTGATAGCTCAGTATTGGTAGATAATATTGCATTCATACATCTCAAACGATGGTCAAAATCTAATTATTAGCAAAAATGTTAAAAAGTTACATGGGTCAATCGAATGTTAGGAGATCAGAACGCATTCTGTCGTGTCACAGGCTATGTCTCAACATTAACAAACCACTTATTTAAAAATACAACCATAGAATTTAATGCCTAATTTTTTACTAGTTATGCTGATCAAAGAGGTTCAATTAATATGTTGTTTAAGCTACATTAAATGAGTGACCTTAATCATATCCTGAATTATATTTTGGGAAATTTCCAAAATTAGTTTTTGCTTAATTTAGGACAAAGCTGTCTTTCAAACTGAGTTTAAAGTGAGTCTTTCAAAGTATTTTCAGCAGTGGGTTTATTGAATTGCCAGAACTCGATAAACTTACTTGTGTCGCTGACACTAATGCCATCCGTTTCCCAGACTTTAATGTCAAGGGACAATGGCCTGCTAAGCACATGTAATCTGCTTATATCCACCCAGTCAGATAAGAAAAATCAGAAGTTTACCACTCAATCATTACTAATGCCTGGTAGGATGATTCACTTTCTCATTTTGCCTCACTTACAACATCTCTGTTCACTGACATGAAATGTGATAAAGCACAATTAAGCTCTTCATGATCCAAGCTACGGTGACCATGAAAAGATGATCATATTAAAGCTAAGTGAAGGAGCCTAGTCAATTGCAAACACACTTATTGGCTTTTATTTGTCTAGTTGTCAGGTTGACAGAGCCCTCTCTGTGTCAGCCTCGATTACACATGTAGAGTCCTGCAAAAGAAGCATTGCAGTCAGCTGAGCATACACCTTGCTGCTGTATCTTATTTGAAGCCAGCATGAGAGTTAATGACGGATAAGGTGTTCTTGGGTTGCATGACTTTAGGTCACCTTTTTCTTTTTTCCTATTACAACTGTTATTTATTAATTTATCTATGAGTGCAGTTTTTAAGCCATACATTTCATTTAAACTTTAGGTTTAATTACTTTTTACATTTATTCATTTAACAGACACATGTCACAAAAGTGAAGTAGAGAGATTTCTGTATAGTGCTCAGCTGATACATCCAGGGTGATTTACAGTACTGGATGCACTGCATTAAGCTCCATAAAGTCATTCAGCCAATTGTAAACCTGAGCTTTATTACACACACACATAAAAACTCACACACAATTCTGAGTCACCCATCCACCTATAGCACGTCTTTGGTCTCTGAGAGGAAACTGGAGCACTTGGAGGAGACTCATATAGAAGGAGAGAACATGCAAATTGCAAAGACTGAGTCCATGTTTATGTTGAAAATTTGCTAAATAACTTGTTTTGTTTGTTCACAGTGCATCTATTCCTTAATGGGTTTGTTTTATGTCTAGAATGGTGCTGGGATATTTTTGCCATTATTACCATAATTGTCACAGATAGAGACACATGAGTTTGACTTTTGGTATGACAGTTAGCTGCACAGATGCAAATATTATTAGCTGAGTTCCTCAGCATTGCCTAAGTCAAAAGTGGAAAGGTAAGAAGTAATGACATATTAAATATCAAAAAACTGTATTACCCTTAAAATGTTAAGTTAATGTTAATTAATATTGTTAGTGCTCTGGAACAGGCTGATGCCACAGAGAGTGACATGTCCCAGTTGAAGTCAAGTGAAAAAGTACAAAATAATAATAAACTAATGTGAGTGTAGATGTGTGCCATATAATTTGTCTTTTTTTTTTTTTTTTACATTTTCACTTTGTTCAGGTTCTGCAAATTTTTTATGCTTGCCCACATATGGCAGCTACTGGCTCCTGTTGCTTCTCACTGTGATGATGATGATGATGATGATGATGATGGTGACATTTTTCCATCTCTGAAGCAGCCCCCCTTTGCCAGTCCAGCACACACACACACACACCCACCTTTTCCCTGTTGCCAGTTTTTCTCTTTACTGTTAGTGGCTCCCATATTATGTCTCCCTGCTGTTGTTTTGTTTGTTTGAGGAAAACAACTGCCGGTGTTATTTGTAGGTCACAATTTGATGTTTATGTTATATTCGACATGTAGATGCTCAAGCATAACAGCTACTGGATCCTATAATTGAACACATGGAGGCTACAGAGAGCAACACACATCATGGCCGTGGTGGTTATTGAGTGTGTATATGCTTCATTGAGAAAGTGCATCCAAGTTGCAGTGTTGCTGGATATGGTTGCATGGGTGTATGTGTGTTTCAGAAGATGTGTCACTCAGGCTCATTATGTACAACCTGTATGTGATTCAGTACTTGTGGCTTTCGAAGCTTTGCCAGAGCCTGAATTTTAAATTTTGTAAGTAGTATGTAGCAGTTTTGAAGTTTAATGAACTTGACTATCCAAAAACATTACTTAAGCTGAGGAGAACCACTGTGGAAAATTTCATGTTTGGCTTGAAAAACAAAGCTCTGCATGAAGAACAAACAAACAAGCAGACAGGCAGCGATTGTGCTTCAGAGATACAGAGATTTTTGGCTCACAATGGATAAAACTTTCTTTGACTAGAAAAAACAATGGAATCTTTATTCCATTGTTCTTGGTGTCTAGCTAAATTAAATTTTATTAAATTTAAATATAATTAAATTATATATACTTAAATATATACTTCATCAGAGAAGCAACCCACCACATTTCCAATGAATTTGTCATTCCTGGATTATTGCATTTCCAGTTAAATTATAATGGCAGCATGAAGTTAAAGACTGCTCTGTGTAAAGGGCAAAAATAGTTTTTTATTCCCCCAGAATCGAAGACTAGAAAAGCAGGAGGTAAGCTTAAAAAATACATAGCCTCCAGCATACTGACAAGGAAGGCAGCCTTGTGTCAAGGAGCAATTGATCCGTATCCTCACACCCACAGAGTCCTGTCTTCAGTTCACAGTTCACTGAGGGGGGTATGCAGGTGCTCAGTCGACCCAGTGTTTTTTCTGACTGCAAGTGAATGTGGGTGTCTGTATGTGAACATTTAAACCACAGTAATGCTTTCTGTGGTGCACGCTCCAGAACTGCAGTTGATATAGCATCATAGTTAACCCAGCCTGTTAGCACATCCTCTTGTCAGGAGTCAAGTCTGTCTTACATGTTTATTCCCACAGATCCAGAACACGTCACTGGGGACATGGAGTCCGCCATTGCTGTGGAACTCAATCCCTGGGTGGAATATGAGTTCAGAGTGGTGGCTACTAATGCAATTGGCACTGGAGATCCCAGTGCACCCTCCCGGGTGGTCCGAACCAAGGAAGCTGGTAAGACCCCACCAGGACCTCAGTGCCCTATTTCCATAGACACCATTGGGAAGGCGCAGAGTTTCAGTTGTACACATTCCCCTATGCAGTGCCACAAAATAAATCTATAGCATATAAACCCAAGTTGTCCAAAACATGTTGGAATTTTGGTGGCTAAACAAATCCCTGATATTTTGAAAACAATCTGCACACTCATTAATTGAAGGATTCAGGGGGTTGGCCATGTCAGGTTAAAGAGTTAAGTGAAAATTTTAAAAAGAGACCATAGATACATGCATGCATTGAAGTGAGAAAAGAATTCCAAGGAATTCAAGGAATAGGAAAACTACGTAGCCCTAAAAAAATCATAAAATCTACAGTTACTTGAAAAAACTGAACCGTCAGTCATCTCAAAATTCAATTAAAGTATTTTACATGCTTTGCTTGAAAGCAAAAGTAATGTGCATTCATTGGTTAGGTCTGGGATTGGTAATTCCATAAAGAGTTTCTCTGCAAGCACCCCACTGCATGTTTTTTTATATGCTCCTTGATTCACAATTCATGATCCCATTGACATAATGTTTGCTTGCATTGAAGAAATGTTTCCTCAAGGAAACCCTTATGAGTTAGAGAATGGATGCTTTTTACAAGTCTTCCTTTATAAATTTTCTATAAAGGCCAGATTACACATTTAGGCTGCAGACAGCACTTCAAATGAGAGGTTTATTACCAAATGTGTTTCCTTATTATGATTTACTCTACCATTATCAATGGCAGCCTCAAAGTGGGAGCAAAACCCATTTATCCATTGATACTTTTATGCTTTGTATATCTTCCACAGTAGGAATATCTAAAAAATGTTTTTTTCCCTGAAAATACAATGGGATTCTTCATGGATTTTATGAAAATATTTCACATTAGTATTGCACTGTGTTGTCGTTTTGATTTGTTTCAAAGTCACCTTCATTTGAGACAACTCGGGACATTTTACAGTCAGTTTTACATCAGTTTCCTTGTAGAAACTGTATCACACAGCTGTTTTTTTCCTCACCATTTTATTGACAACCTGCATTCCCCAATGTAAAGGTGCTGAATTTTTAATTGGCTGAGTGGACAGGAGTAAGCCGCTTACATGAATTTCAACTTGTCTTGTGGCTGAGCTAAGAGAGCCAGCCCCTGAGGGGAAGATGCCTCAGCATTATCTTTTCATGAAGAACACAGCCACAACAGGCCACTGCTCGGATAAAATGTGGGCTCGGCCAGTAGCACCTAGAGCTGCACAGTACCATCAACGGTGGGGGCAAATAAAAACCACAGTTCCTAAACAGGCCCCTTTTTCAAATTACAAATGGATTTAGAATAACCTTTATGCAAGACTTTCTTATTCATTGTGCAATCTTGTTCCGTGAAAATATACAGAGCTGCCTGTTTTTTCTGTTTCACTTATGCACAAGTGCTGGGCATTTTCTGAGTCTCTTTTCCCATAAATTGTGGGATAATTTGTAAGGTGTTGAGGATAACCTGCCATTTGATTATTTTTCCCTGCTGTATACCTGCAGTTCCATCAGTTGCACCGACCAGTGTCAGTGGAGGGAATGGCCGCAGACATGAACTGGTGATATCATGGGAGGTGAGGCCTGTGACATATGCAATCGTCAACTTCATTCACTATGGAATGATGAGAATGATGCAAATTCAACAGCCGGTGCCAAAAGAATAGTTGGAGTTATTTAGGTAACATCACAGGGCTAATCTTGGGATGATCTTCGGAAATACGATTGTGGGAGCGCTGTTGGTCATAGATGTTTAAGTTGCCCTTCCAAAGTTGTTTCCTTTAAACTATGTTGACTTCAGTTAAGTTATGCAGCTGTTTTGCCCCAGTGTCCTTTAGCCTTGAACAAACTGCCGTGTTGTTAGTTTGAATGCCAGTTTAACAGAACTCACTCTTCTGCCTTGCTGCCCTGGAAGGCTCACAGAGGATTACTGTAAAACTGAATACAGCTTTATCCTTAGCACAGGATTAAGCTTTGCATTTAGTTATCAAGGAAAGGATAAGTCTGTGGGTAATCAATAACTGTTTCAACATGTTGCTGGATCAGAATTGATCATAATTGCAAACTTTTATTTTTTTGGTCTTTGGTTCTGTGGAGAATGTGCAGAATGGTAGTAGGTTCTGTACAAACTGGTAGTGTTATTTCAAAGCGTTGTCCATTTGTAAAATCAGGGTGTTAAGAGGCAGAATGGCAGCAGAGCATAAACAAAAGGCCATAGAAGCTTAAACAGATGGTTGGGGACCAGAAACCCTGATGCAACTGCAGAACCCCTGGGCTTTGTGACAGCTGCATCTGGAGAAGGATGGAAGGTTGTGGGAAATTGTAAACCAGATATCAGGCACTAGATTGACTTACTGTATTAAATCAGTGCATCAGTGCCTAACTGACTTCATGACAGGTTTCGAATAAAACAGTTCTGTAGGACTGCACAGAATGTGCAAGTAAGGTTTCTTCTTTTTTACTTCTACTTGATTACTATTAAGATATTTTTACTTTCTTCGGCCCTCCTCACCTCTCCTGCACGACCACTGAAGAAAGACAAGGTGGAAATAAGAGACAAGATGAATATTCACAGGTTACACACTAATACACCTAAGACGCATTTGTAATTAATCACAGACAAAGTCCTCTGTGCTGAAGACAGTATGATCCCACCTACAAGCTCCTGGATTTGGTCCTGTGGTGTTACAATATTAAAATCTAGAAAATAAAATAGAAAATAGACCTCAGTCTGCACATAATGTTATATTCAGTGCATTTTACCATCCATTTGATGCAGAAAACCAATATTAAATTGCCCTGGATGTCATTCAGTACAGTCTGTTGCACATTTTAGACTTTTTTTCTTTGTCCAGGTTCATTTATTACCCTTAAGTAAAATAGTTACTTAGAACCTGGCTGTTAAATACCCAGCTGGATGAATGGATTGAACTGCAAGCTAAATGTTTGTGAGTCGCTTTGGAAGAAAAAAAAAATCACCCTCTATGTGAATGATGTGAGTCTGTGTGTTTTGAATACTGAAACTACCAGAATATCACAATTTAAAGTAGCATATGCATTAATGATGAATCAGTCAGAAAGGATTTTCTGTACTTTGGGAATAGTGTAGACCACTTCAGAATGTATCCTAGATGCTAACTGTTTTGGAAGCAACGGTATTGAATAAAATATGTTCCCTTTCACATGTGTGGTGTTTATGTATATTTATATATTAATACGGTACATACTCTTTGGTGAGTATATTTAAATGTCTTTTTGTAACCTCTCCCTTTTCAACACTACTCCTAAGTCATCAGCCTGAAACGTGTATGGAGGAAGAATCCTCGCATTTTCCGTGCACTATCGGCAAGGCCCATAAAATGGCTGCAAATTGGGGGAGGATTCCAGACGAGGGCTGTTAAGGGTATTATTATGTAGGGGGCCGTGCACTGATGTGGAAGCTCTTTAATGGCTATTCTTGAGGTCATTAACCATGAAGTGCCCAACTGTCACCTGAAAAATAACCTTCGTATGACTCAAATTGTGCTTTGTAAATCTGTGCCTTGGTATTATGGGGGAAGAGGTAGAAATAGCGCCAATGGTCTGTACTTTGTGAAGTGGGGCCTGAAGGAGTTTCAGCCCTTTGGACTGGTGTTGACATTTGCACCCCCTCCCAGGCTATTTCCCTGGGTCTTTGGATAAAGTACAGCTTCACCCCATCCTTATTCAGTTGGCATTCCTCACTGAAAATATACAATAGCCAGAATTTTAATGTTCTCCACATCCATGGTGACAGCTCAATTACAAAGGGCTGTAATGCCTTTCCCAACAAGTATCTGGGCACTAAACGGAGCTAAGCTTCCGCAGGCATGCAAACTTGTACTGCAATTATGTGGAAGGGCAATACTTGCTGGCCTTCCCCTGACTCAGCTACTCTGTGCGTATTTACTGACAGAGCCTGCTGGATTTTTTTTCTTTTCTGCATCACTCTGTGTGCAGCATTCCTCAAAGGTTACCAACAAAAGGGCAGCTGCTGTGCCCTTATAAAGACAAGAGGCTTTATAATTGTGCCGAGGTTGGAGGCTGAGAAGGACTCCTGCTGTGCAACTTGTCACCATGTATTTATTGTTTTTTCATACGTTTGAAAGCACCTGTAATTGGAAATCATGATGTTTGATGGACAGAGGAGGGAGAATACAAGGTTGATGTATTTTACAGAGTTTAGAAAGATCCCTTGGCTCCACAGAGCATGGCACTTTCTTTTAGGCTGTTAACACTCTGTCCAGCTGCATTTACTGTTGTGAATGAGTACTAAATCTGTGATCATCCAAGATGAATGTGTAGGGAGATGGTTCAGGAATAAAGATTGTGCGGCATGCAAGGATAGGATCACAGTGCTTCTCCAGTCTTCTTGGGAGGCTTTCCACAGTGGTGGTTTTCTGTTGCCAAGCAGCATGAACGATTCAGCTCTCTGCACAGGCTCACCCAGCCATTTCATTACTGTCCGTAATAGAGAAACTGTTTTTGTTGGGATTTCTAAAGATTTCCCCATGCACAACAGGTCAAGGCCAGAGGTTTCGTTGAATATATTCCTTACTCATAAAACTCACACCAGACCATAAAGATAAAAAGTCCAGTAGTTTGTGGTTGTTCCGTGGATGCTTGTATCCACAGCAAATTACACTTTATCCATTTACACAGGTAGACATTTATTGAAACCATTTAGGCAACCTAACTCAAGGGAATAGACACAGTTGTGGTCCTGGAACTTGATCCATCAACCTTGCAGTTATAAGGGTGCATCCTTGACCACTCCACTGCCTGCAGCTGTTTGCTGCCTTTTACCTCGCTGAGAATGTGCCGTTTCTTATGTGAGCGTAACCCTGTTCCACTTCGTACCTGAGCAGTTCTTTAAAACCTACATGTTCCAGTCGGATTGACAGGGTTGCAGGCTGTTCTGGAAGCACTGTGAAGCACCACGCTCCACTATGCCCACCAGCTGCCCTGCCAGCTTCCATAATGAGAGCATAATAGAAGGCCATTCATTTTCAGGGACTCTTTCTATAAGTTCATTAGACAACCCTCGCCCCTTCTCCCTGATCATGAATTCCCATTTTAACCGCATCCCCCACATCCTGCCCCCAGCCCTGCCCCTGAGTGCCCCCACAAATTTTTGGATTGCCTGCTAATTTGGACGCTGCCTTCAGTGGAGAGGATATAATTTTGAAGGCTGTTTAAGATTCTCAGATTACTGCATGACGGATGCCCACTGCCAAAAGCAAGGAGACCATACAGGTGTTTCTCTGTTTATTACATTGTCCCACAGTTTAATTTTGGTGGCTTGCTTTTTAATTATACTTTGCTGTAATAAATTGGGACCGCATCCATTAAGTGTGTGGCAGCCTTTGGAAGCTTTCCCTGGTTCTTCTTTAAGCAAACGCTAAAAAAAGCCTCACAGTAAATAGTCCATTCCCATAATGCATCAGATACATGCAGTAATGGGTATGTGGCCTTGTAATGAGTGTGTGTGGCCAAAAGCTGAACTTACATTCTTTGACTTAAAAAAAGTACATTTGTTAAACTTGGAGTGGTGTTTTGTACTGTTTCCAGGTTTCAGTTCAGAAAAGGGATGGGTCAAACTGTGATAAAATTTTCTAAGTCTTAACAGCACAAGCAATACATCTAGGTCTGCAAGGGTGACCAATAACTTGCTAATAGGAAAATTAAAGAACATTCTGCAAAATTTACTGCCTTTCTCTTTATGATGTGGCACAGAAATTGTAATCACTATGGAACTACATTATTAGATTTTTTAAATACATTTCTCTATTTTATGCAATGAATTCTGTTCATTATGAAGATTTTTCAAACTGTATATAGTGGTTAGTTAAAGCAAAGGTATCTGCACAGTACTCTTTGTCTGGCAGTAGTGACAAATTTAAGTAAACTAAAACTAAAAGCCGCACAATGAAGCCTGGTCAAGGGTGAGCGTATTGAACATTAGCCAGTTTGCCTGTTTAAGGTTGGGGGCTGCATTAATGATTCTGTTTCATCTGTTATGGGTTGAATGCCAGCTTGAACAAATTTAATAAAGCATGCAGACTGACTCAGTCAGTCAGTAACGCATTTAAATTCAGTATTTTTTCCTAATGTACATGATGTGCCATAGCTCTAATAACAATAAAAGTAGTGCTTTAATATTCTCAGTGTGATTCATGCAGAGTAATCATATATTTAACAAATGTCCTTGTACTCATGATTGGAGGAGCACTGTGCTCACAAGTGGCTCATTTCAGGGGTCCAGATATCTCAGGAGGAAATGCAAGCTCACATGACAAAACCTAGCTCCGGAGACCATTTTCTATAATTTTCCGGCATTTAATACGTTATTTTCATGGGAATGATTGGTGTAAATTGCTGAGGATACTGTTTAAAAAGCCATTAACATGTAAATGTTGTGCTTTGTGTTATTCAACATGTTCCAGCCTACAGGCTGATGCGTGGAATTTTATCGAAAATAAGGCAGCATGGTTTATGAAAACTGTTATGCAATTAGCATTGAGTTATGCAGGAAATTAGTCACTGCATGCAGAGGGCTGACAACAGAATACTTGTGATTCAAAGTGAAATGAACCTTTGTGAGAATATATCCAGAGAAACTAAATGTGGTCTCAGTGTCAAACTAGGCAAAGAGACCAAAGAGGAGTCAACTGCAGGTCTCTGATGGTGATGACATACTCCTCTGGTGGGCAAACCTCAATTTTTTTTCTGCTCTAATTGCTGCTCGGAGACAATTGATGCAGTTTCGCCCCTTTTCAGTTGTTCCTTTTGACTGTTTCCTTCTTATTATCATAGTGGCTCCCCTTGAAATGTCCCTCACATTGAATTCAATTGGGATATGATATCCAAGAGAGAATTTTAGTGTGTATTTTAGGGCAATTCAGAAGGATGGCAATACATTTGCTTAAAGACTACCCCAGGCGAGTTATAATGGTACCTTTGCCACATAATTACCAGAGCTATTCATTTAAAGTGCCTTTTCCTTGGGGTGCAACAGGAACTTGCTGCCTTTTGTTGCCATGTTCAATTATTGAAGAGCTTCTCCCACCGCTGCCTAATGACACAGATACACCTGTTGTCTTGGGAGTTGTGGAGATGAACAGTAACTCTGAGGTTCTTCTCACTTTTACAGGCCAGTGTTTTTCAGAGCAATCGACATCATGTAAAGTTGCTCATTTTGAGGATTTGTGTTGCTGTGTGCTTACCAAAGCAGTTTACAAAGGATTCTGTGAATAATGGTACAGTAGCAAGAAGCCACTTTAAATTCAACTGTCACACATCCAGTGAACCTGGGGGCAAAGCTAAGTAGCACAGGGCATCTACTTTTAAAAGATATTTCTCTATCAATATCCTAGGTTCAACAAATGGTTCTATCTCTACTTTTGTAGCCGGTGTCTGAGGAGTTCCAGAACGGGGAGGGTTTCGGGTACATCGTAGCATTCAGAGCCAATGGGACACGTGGCTGGAAAGAGAAGATGGTCACCTCAGCCGATTCTTCCACCTTTAAATACCGGGATGAGACTTTCCCTCCCCTAACCCCCTTTGAGGTTAAGGTGGGAGTCTACAACAACAAGGGGGACGGACCTTTCAGCCAGGTGGTTACAGTCTACTCTGCCGAAGGAGGTGAAGACCCTATACTCAATACTTTACCAACTGTTACTTTTGTTTGTGCATTGCAAAACAAATTTATTCGCATGCATTCATGTACAAGTTGGACAGTTAATTTAATGAAAAACCTATTCTACACGTTTACAAGAATCACTAAGACCTAAAGATCAAATAAGAAAGTCTAGCACCACATAATAAATTTGTGTCTGGGGAAATAAGTGTCTATTTAACTAGACTTTTTTTGTTTGTTTTTTATCCAGTGATGCCTGAACTATTCGTTTCTTAATTTTACCAAACAATTATGATTTGGCATGAAACCTGTTACTGTTATCTTTGCTTTTAATATTGACCTATTTAGCAGTTTCTCATGTAAAACATGAAATTATGAGCATAGATCCATTTATGAGGCAATGAAAGAGCTCTGTTTTAATGAATTAGCTGCATGCTCAAAATGGACCACGGAGCCAGTGTGTGCCTGAAACAGACAAATATGGTTGAATGCATAGTTTAACTCTAGGGGTCCCATCTACTCCTCTTGCTTAACAAGGAGACATCTTTTTTAATCCAGAGCCCCGGGAGCCCCCCACCGAAGTAAAAACTGTGGCAATTTCCTCCTCCAAGATCCGGGTGACTTGGAAAACACCCAACCCTGGACCTGGAAGCCCCTTAGGATACGAGGTTAGGAGAGTTGGGGATTGACAACTGCATAAACACAATGACAGTATATGGCAACTTTTTGATTTCCTGATATAAAAAGTTTGCCCAACAAACAGTTGCCTCTAAAGATGTAATACTTTCTGCCCATTTCAGTAAATAATTTAAATCGCTTTAATGTACCATATTGAATGTTTTTATGTTGTGCATGTGTTAGTGTTGTTTATTAGAAAAAATAGTTACAATATGTGTATTTTTTTAAAGAGGTATGACACATCTCCCTTCCAGCAACTTAATCAAATACAGAAGTGAAGTTTCATCTATAAAAGTAACAATACTCCTCATAGTTTTGCAGTCCAGGGTATATTTTCTCATTGAGTCCACTGTTAGTATTTTATTATTTTATTGTGTGTGTGTGTGTGTGTGTGTGTGTGTACATTTTCTAGACAATGCTAATGGAATGGAATGGACACGTTTATATGTTTATCGCAGTTCATTATTATAAAAGTCGACCAACTGAGGAGGACATTTCCCATCTTACCCTGTTTTATTGCATTTTTACTGTCTTTTCACTGTTTCAAGTTTCTCACATAAGTTTATGGATATGTACAATACAATTATAAAAATAAATAAGAAACAACCATTTATGTGAGTCCAGTTAAAATTTTTTAATAAAGTTATTGTACTGTGTATTTTCATCTATATTATAAGACATAATGTGGAAATGACCATGTTTAGTGCTCCACTTTCTAGGAATGCATCCAGAGTGATAACTGAGTTACTGCTATATCAGAAATCTTGGTGGCTGTTTAACTGTCACACCTGTACTGCTTGTGACAGGTGAGCTACTGGAGGGAGACAGAATCAGAAGAGTTCGCAGACAAAATCAAGACCATGGGAAGTGAGACATCCATCGTGCTGGAAGGCTTAGAGGGGAACACACCATACCTCATCACTGTGAAAGGCTACAACAGCATAGGCCAGGGTCCCGCCAGCAGCCCTGTGCATGCCACCACCATGAAATCCCGTAAGTCTTTTAGAACCAATCAGGGTCAGGGAACAGGTCTGTGCAGCATAAAGGACTGGACTTGTGCCTCGAGAGTTTCCCTGTCCAGGGGAAGTCCAGCTAGGGCTTTCTGTTGTTCCCTGGGGGAAAACACAATTGGATTTTTTTAAATTAAAATGCACAGTTTTGTAAATTGCCGCGCACCCTACAGCAGTGACCCGGGTTCCAGTGATTACTGTGTTACACTAGCTATCTGTGTTGAAAAGGCTCAGTGAACAAAAATCGGTCTGTGCTCCCTTGAGATGGGTGAGATAGGTGAGATAGCTAGGGTTCTCCTGCCCTCATTGCTCACAGCAATCTCTATGGTCAGTGTAGCATCTACATGGCTGCACCAGGAATCAGGTGGATGGTACCCTCTCCACCTGTGTTGTATCGCACAATGAAGTCTGCAGCCCACATGGTGAAAAGGAGAGAGCACCTATTAAAAGTTATAATATGTTATAAGTGAACCTAAATTGCTCATATGTATGTATATGTATGTATGTGTGGTAATGATGATGATGATGATATTTTTTCATCTCTGAAGCAAACCCCCTGTCACCACTCCTTGTCACCAGTCCTGCACACACTCCCCTGTTGACATGGAAACTGTAATAACAAATTATATTCTATATAACCATCCTTTATTACCCTTAAAGTTGTTGTGTTTAGTACATCAGTGTTTGTATATAGAGTGTGTGTGCTGGAAGTGCTTGTGTGTATGTGTGTTTAGAGTCTTTGTGGTATCATCAGTGTCTTTATGTTTCCTCTGCATGTGACAATACTACATGCTGCATGTGACATCACTACTTTTGCTTCTCCAAGCCTTATCTGAGACCAAATTTTCCATTTTAAAAATAGGAAATAGCCTTTGTGGCATTTAATGACCTTGACTGCATAAAACTTTACTTAGGGTGAGAAGTACCTGCGTGTGAAATCTGTGGCCTGAAAACAAAGCTGTGCATAAACAACAAAGTGACAGAGAAAAAGACAATGAGTTTTATAGATATAGAAATGAACTACTAGCGATGTTAATAACTTGCATTCAGAAATTATCCGACTCTAATTCATCCCAGAAAACCCATCGAATACCAAATTTTTCGGATACCGAGTTTCCTATTCTTTTAAATCAAAAAATAATAATGTGCCCCCAGCCCTTTAGAAAACACCTATATAACAACAAATCCATGATTTCAGCATGATAAATCATTCTAAACTCCTAATTCAAAAAACACAATTTTTTTAATTAGTTTGTAGGTTTATAATGCATGGCACAGTATTTACAGCACAAGAAAATTTGTATGCTAATGTAGGCTTCAGCATTTATAACTTTTTTATTAAAAAATGAAACCAATGAGGCTAACAGGTTTTACAGATACTTATGGCATAAAGTGAAGAAGAAATGCTTGTGAGGTTTGCTGTGTGTGGGAGGGAGCCAGCTCCATCAGAGGCAGATGCAGGGCAAAAAACCTCAGTTTGTAACTTTGTTTCCATTCATGGAGTTTTCTTACATAAATCTAGTTTTCTTACATAAATAACCTGGGACAGCATCTTCTATTGTGTTATTGAAAGCAAGGCTCCTGTTCCTGCCACTATTATGTTTCATAATTACCAAGATCATTGTGTTTGCATCATCTAAACATTTAGGCACACAGTCATATTTTGAACAAGATAAATCCATTTCAGTATATAATACACTGTATTTATTACTTATTTATAGTTTGTGTTTATTATTATTATTATTATTATTATTATTAATAATAATAATAATGATAATAACGTTTAATGCGGTGTATATAATACAGTTTATTACTGTATCATATAATTATGGTATGGCAATTTTTTGTTGATTTTAAAAAATGTTATGATTTTTACCCATGTTTTGTTTTTTTATTATGGATAAGCTTCATATAAAAATTAGTGTTTTAACTCAGACGCCAAAATATAGGTTTAATTTTTAAGAGCTGTTACAGTGGATATAGAGAGTTTGGATACTGAGGGATTGATCTATACAGTTTTAATTCATGGAAAAAAAAATGTGTTTCCTTAAATTACATGGTATTGACTGCAACCACTCCAATGTTTGCTGTTCCAGTTAAATCATTCTTTAGCCATTTAGCTGACACTTTTATCAAAAATGAAATACAGCTGGCAGGAGCACAATTTGTGCCAATAGCTGTTAGGTTATAAGTTATTATCCCTAACTACTACACACTGAATTGTCAAATAACACACAAATTCAGGCAAAAAGTATCATTACCCAAATGACTAACAGAGAGGATGAGTCACTGCAGAGGCTCAACATTTGAAGGACAGGAAACTCTAATAATGTTAGACGCACTCTGAACTTGCTTTACCCAGTCAATCTAGCTGATCTGATACTTATTTAGTTAGGAAATGGCTTATTTAGGAAATCCAAATTACATAACGTTAAGCATAAGCTTAAATCCAAGATGTTTAGCTTGTTTATTGTATTCAGAAGTTAAAGTAAATATTAAATTACAATAAAGTTATAATTATATATATATAATATATATATATTTGCTCATATATATATATATAATAAGTTTGCAAAATTATTACTTACTGATTTGTTTCTTTGTTATAATGGAACATTTGTGCTGGCACTACACTGTGTGCAGTGTTTTTTAGTAAAGGCAGAAATATTAACCTCTAAAAATACAATCTCTGTGCACTGCCCTAGATCACTCTCTCATTATGAACCAAGTGCAATTGTCATATTAACTCGTGTATTAATTGACACACTAATACATATTAATTTATATATTGTTACAAGCTTTCTAGAAGTCATTCCTAAAATTAAATCTTCAGCAATATCTCTCAACAGTCATAAAGAAACTAATATGTTTCAGACCAATAATACTATTTAAGTAATTTGAGTAATTAGTTTTATATTTTCAAAGTTCTTTTCAAATGTTGGCATTTTAAGAAAATGATATAGTCCGTACATTGATTCATCAAAAAGGTACTCACCAAATAATTCAGTAAAAAAAGATCTATTTAACTTTTATAAAGTTCACTTCTCACAGACCGATAATTATTAATCATGTTAAAACTAAGGTTTTCAGTGAAAGCAAGACAAAATTCAACACTAACCTTTACCGTTCAACATTAAACACTGATTCATCTCATTGCCCAGAAAAATGTTAATGCCTTTAATATTGACCTATTTAGCAATTTCTCAGGTAAAACAGGGAATTATGGTGATTAATCCATATAATATGTAATTTACACCTATCTATTATGATTAACTTCTTCATCTTGGTCAGGGTCACAGTGGTCTGGAGCCTATGCTAGAATCACATAGCATTAGGCTATGAAACAACTCTTGCATGGGGCACCAGTCCATCGTAGTATTACGAATATACAAGATAAGTTGACAGATATCCATGTGAAAATGTGAATACATGAGTAAAAGAAAAATATATCATCACTAATCAAAAAAGTGTACTACTTGTGCATAAATCCACTCAAGTACAATTAATGGAGTAAATGTATCTTGAACCACTTACACCTTCAGGTTCCCTGTGTTGCATCCTTAAGGTCCAATAGCCTCTGTACCACCACAACCCTGTACTGGACAAGCAGCTAATAATGGATGAATGGATGAATGATTGTCTGTGTGTGTGTGTGTGTGTGTGTGTGTGTGTGTAAGTGCAAATGAAGTTAACTCTTATAGAACAATCAATGAAGTACATTTAGTATTTAAATTATACATTTTAGTTAAATCTATACGTTAGATATGTGTAGATTTCTAATACGCAGAGTAATATGTGTAATTGTAACTGACTCTGGCCTGTGCAGTTTTATCAATACTCTGTTTTTTATTCCTTATAAGTAAGCAAATTTTGTGGGTGACCTTGTGTTTTGGACCAGCTCCCAGTCGAGCTCCAACCAACCTTATGTGGATTCAGGAAGGGGAGAATGTGTCTTTAGGGTGGGAGCCGGTGAAGGCGATGGACAATGAGTCTGCGATCACTGGCTACAAGGTGAGAACTCCCCTCTTGAATTCTGTCATGAGGACCTTGATTTGAGAATCCTGTTTCAGTGAAAATGACCTTTTTTCTTCACTTATCAGGGGAACATATACTGTGTGCTGTTTATTTTATCTGTCCCTTTAATGAGGTTATTAGTCACTTGTGTACTTCTTTTTCAATTCCGTACCAGCTGCTTCTGAGAGTTCTTTAACTTTTACTTGATCAGGGTACATGTCACTTTGACGTTTTACTTGGTGTAATTATGAGGGTTCCAAATGTATCCAATTTGTCAAATAAGCTTATAGACATCTGAAGAGAACATCTTTAACATCTGTTCATCCCAGGTCCTGCTGAGGCAGGAGGGCCGCAACAACAGCCAAGTGGTGAGGACTCGCAGTCCATCCGCAGTACTGACGCTGCCGGAGGGGGGTGCCTATGTTATCGAGGTGCGAGCAGTGAGCGAGGGAGGAGAAGGGGCTGTCAGTGCCCAGGTCAGACTCCTCATCTCTTCAGGTAAGAATTAGCCCACCTCCACATAGCCTTCTGTTAAGCTGCTTGTTCTGTCAAACAGCTTCCTTCTAGTCATAGCTTTCCAACAAAGCAATCTGATTGTTTATGTTGTGTGATGAATGCTAAATTATGAATAAAATGTACATCAATTAAAGATTAAACCTTTTTTTCATTATTTATACGTTTAATACTAATTCCATTTCCACAGCTGTTGTGCACGATGGCAGGTTACTTTTGCTTAATTGGATTTTAATTGCCACCACAGCAAATACAGTACGTTCTTTGTTCTCTGTGTTCCATGGCCAATTAGGTTTACCTTTCCGCTCAGACAACAAGATAAGCTTAAGGTTTTTGGTCATTTCTCGAGCAGAACTAACAACCTGTTTAGTACTAAGACATCAAAATAATTCTTTCTACTATAGAAACCACTCAATGCACAGAGACTGCCTCAGAAATAGCATTTGCAGCATCGGTAGAGACGTGTGTAAATAACCATGTAAACGTTGCAAGGACATTTACTACTCTTTTACTACACAGTAACACTACAGCTGTTGTCTTGAAAATCTCAAGAGACACTTCAATGCAATACATAATCACAGTACTGTGTACTATAATAAATACAAATGTGACTATTTCTCTGTTATAAATAAAGATTTGATGGCAATCTGTGCCTCGAATTAAACATCCAATTAAATCGTAGGAATTTATTGCGACCTACAGGCACTGCAAATTTGTTAATTCTGTTTTTTTTTCCTCTCAGGAAAGTTTAGAAATTAATATAAATTATGAGTAGATTTTCTCATTTTACCATTTTGTTAATGTTTATTTTATTATCCTATAATCAGCACTATTACTGCTACATGACGTGTATTGAACCTTATTTCTCAAAGTCATTTCCCTCATATTGACATCCCTTTCGGGCTCCCATTCAGGGGTCCGTGCAAAAAGCGGCCAGCGGTCCCTGCACAGCCTGCGCTGGGGATCAGTATGGACACTGCTGCTCCTGGGCCCCCTCGTGCCTTAAGAGGACTTGGCGAGTCTTGAGGGCCAAGTTGCCCCAGCCCCTTAACCCCCCAGCCCAGAGCAAGAGGACCTCTGTTGCTCAGCCAGCCTGCTTGCTTGGCCTTATTCATTCAACATGGCCCCAAGGCCAGCCGAGAGGAACTGCTTTTCCAGACACAGAGGGTTCAAAATATGCATTTCTTTATCCATTTTTGATCCTTTCCCCGAGACAAGTTTTTCCCATTGTAGTATTGTACTTACATTGTGTGGCACCAGAGTTTTAGGCAAGATGGACTGCCGTTATACATCCTATAAAAGGCTTGTTTGATGATGGAGACCCATAGATGGTGGGAGAGCCTCTATTGTGTCCGTGCCACCATCCTCTCAGGCTGGGTATTTTAGTCAACCATTTTGTATTGGTTTTGCCCTTAGCTGCCTAACACATTCAGAGTGCAGTCAGGGACACATAGAGGTAAGTGCATCGTTTCACTATTCACATGGGGAGAAAAAGAAGAAGAAGAAGAAGAAAAAGAAGAAGAAGAAGAAGAAGAAGAAGAAGAAGAAGAAGGTTTTTTATAGTATCAAGAGTCTTACTATTTCCAGACCTGCTTTTTGTACATTGTGTTACCTTTAGAAAAAGTGGCGTGTGTGAAGGCTATGTCAAGGTTTCTGTTTTTCTTCTGATAGCCAAACAAAGATGCTAGCTGAACCTACGAGAGATGAATGTTTTTGACAGATAGATGCGTGGATCTCACACGTAGCGCCTAAATACATCATTTAGACAATGGCAAAAACGCCTCTGTGGAATCTCTCCCAGTGAATACACAAATAAATGTGATGTATATTTTTAATTGATGCTGGTCTGTTTGTTCTGTTCTAAAAATGTCGAACTGCAGCAAAGTGACATTTCTTCCAAAGTTGAGTTTCAGCAATTCAGATTTACATTAGGGTTAAGGAAAAGTCTTGCGCTTTCTCACTAAGTCTTTAATATCTACCTCATTTCCTGCTATTTTACATGGTGATTAAATGATCTGCCACATGGTTCCTGTTACATTTCCTTTATCTTTCTGAACAATAAGTTATTAAAGATTTTCCTTATAGGTTTCTCAGAGGGCATGCTTGTAATGTGCTACAGTGGATTCCATGTATCCGCAGTATGAGTCAAATTATTACAAGACTTATAAGAGCTGGAACTGCTCGTGAAACCACGAAACCAAGGTCATTACTCTTTCATTCTTCTGTCCCTGAGATACAAACCTCTCCCTTGAAGTGTCAAAACTGTGGGTTTGAAGGTTATATTTATGAAAAAATTGCAGAAAATGGCTTTAGAAAAACTCCATAAACTAGGTGTATGGACTCAATGGATTTTCCTATGAATAATAATTCTTTTTTATCTATTCTCCCTGTGCTTAGGATAATTGAGTGTCTGGAACTCTTCTAGTTTTGACAACAGTGAAACTCATTGTCTATCCAAAAGCAGCAGAAAACATTTTGCCACAGTGTAATATGCTGGTTGGACATGCCAAAGGCACTTTGAATTAGTTTTAGGAGTGGTAAGAATCTTCATTAGAACTGACCATGAAGTCTGTAAATTTAATGCACCACTTGATGTATGAATTTTAGATTTTTTTAGAAGGTGTGCTGAAAGGTTAGTAGTTGTTGCTCCAACTACTACGAAATTGCATTAATGAACCATTAGTGAAATTTTAAATTGTGCCTAATAATTGATTGTTTTCCAAAAAAAAACTTCTGAAAAAACATGATAATGAAACTAATCATTTAGAAAATGCCTCATAAATAAATAATGAATATCCAACTGAAAAATGACTATTAAAGAGTAATTATTGAAATGGCAACAGAAATAGATTGTCCCTCTTTTTTGGGGAAAAAATTGCTATATACTTTATAATCAACATGCATGTATTGTTCTTTCCAAAAAAACACTCTTTCACCAGCATTGTCTTTAGAACTCTTTAGGCCTTGGAGGGTTGTAACTGTTTCTCCTGAAATGTCCACTTCACCGCAGCAATATTCAGAGAAAAACCACTCCTACACTGCTGGTGGAGCATTATGGAACTCGCTCAGCCGGTCACTCACAAGAGACTGTGGAGGTTGAATTCACTCACCATTAATGATATATCAGCCAATTCCAAACCATTTCCACTGACATACTAGAGCCCAAAGCCCACAGTATAGAAATCATGTACGACTTCTCAGTAACTCAGAAGCACAATGTGCAGAGACTCCCTGTAGTCCTTTTCTCTGTTTCTGTTGTATTCATTAATGATTCACACAATGTTAAGAATCACCTTTTCCTTTACTGGATTTCATGGCCTCTGACCTGTTTGATTCACAGAGCCAAGAAGTGTAACATCAGCACTTATGCAGTGTGCTGAGCTGCTTTTTTTCAAGTTGCAGGGGTATGAAGGCCTGGAGGAGGGGAAGTGTTTGTAATACAGCTCTGTTCTCATCCACTCATTCAATCTTGGTCTCCTACACTGACGTGATGTGCTGATGCATTGTGGTCCTGACCTGAGTGTGCACAAAATCCATAGGTTAATGGAATTAATGGAATTCCTGCAGAGCGGTGAACATGGTGAGGCTCAAGGGTCGCCTCTGAAACATTACCATTCAAACCTGTCTCTGATGCTGGAGTACAAATACACTAGTACAAATAGTTCATTATGCTCAAACTATGTTTTTTTGTTATTATTCCATTTCTTTGATGACGATAAATCTGAACAACTCCAGTGATTAAAGTTAACACAACTTAATTTTTTATTGTTATTTCTGTAAATCATCCTACCTTAGGTGCTATTTATTTCTCGATATTTATTCTGTTGTTTGCTGTGATGATAAATGTAAGGTGGTATAACAGAAAGCCAGTGTGAAAGCATTGTAAATATACTGAGTCCAGTGATTCCCTATATTTAACTACATAAATATTTGGTTTATAATAATTCTACATGCAATTACACAAATGTAACATCAGAGTATATTGTTCTAGATGAAAATGGATGTCTATCACAAGGACTCAGGAAGTCCCATTTTGCAGAAAATAATCATTGTCATTGAAAACATATTCCTATATGTCTGTGCATGTGCGTGATGTGTCTCATATATTGAAGAGTTTAATGTTCTCAAAGATTCTCTCTTGGTGACCTCTCATTGACTTCAATCTAATTCCAGTTCTAGATGTAATTTAATTGAATTTGTAATATTGCTCAATTAGCCAATTTTCAATTATTCCTAGCCATTACATGTCCAGCAATATTCCCACTTTGTGGGAATTAAGGGTTTAGCTGCTGCACAAAACCAGTTCAGTGGAGTTATCTAATCATTTTATTAAACTGGCATCTCTGTCTGAGTTATAAATATAGTTTATTTCAGAGCTGAAGACTACATGGATGACAACTGCATGTGGCTGTGGGGCATTGACTGAACAGCTGAACATTAGATGTGTTGGAAGTTGGGTGGACTAATAAATACCTGACCTCTATTAATCATTGGGAAAAAAAAGAATTATGCTTCTTTTGATCTTTTATTTTAAATCCATGATACTTGTTGTCTACTGTCTTGTCTACTCTGCTGCATGTGCTGTAAATTGCCACTGGAATGTGTAGACACTGTTTACACAATAATTTAGTACTGGTGCTGAGATAAAGGGCTAAGCTACGCTTGCAAACTCCTGTGTTCCCGTGAGTGAAAACAAGTTCTGCTTTAACCTGAAGAGTTCAGTCACAGAGGACTATTCGCGTGATATTTTGTGCTGAGTCCTGTAATTTGTGCAGTGAACTATATTTATTGCACAAGGTGAGCTTGCTGTATGCACAAATGAGTAGCACACATCTTACTGCTTTATTATCACCGGTTATTTATGCAGTTTACATTATACTTTTAAAATGTAATCACCTATCTTCAGCTGCTAGCTATAATGTTACACAAATACAAGAAAATGTATTCTTTATATTTGCTGGTATTACAGGAGCAAATTCTTCTACTTGATTATATAGCTTGAAAATTATTATTAGTAATATTACTTAATATACTACTAATGCAATGTTTTAAACATCTTCCTGTAAAAAACAGCTAGATTTATGGAAGGTTAAGGTTTGTTTATCATACTGTGATTCCATTGCTATATACGAAGAAATAACAATTGTCGTACTGTCACCTCAGATAACAGGGTTACATTTAAAACTTTTTTAAACAAATTAAGGTCCGTCATATGGCAAAGAGATGCAATTAAATATATAATTAGTGGTGTAACTTTTGTTGTCACACAGCTTCCCTGCGCTTATATCCATCTACGGTATACTGTATATATAGCTATATACACTGTCAGTGTTGTTAAATGCAATTCATACTGCGCTTGTTTACCATAAAACCAATAACATTAAAGTAGTTTATACATCTAACCCTATCTGCATGTAAGAATATATCACATTCATATTTGTATGTGTTTATGTGTTTAGGCTATGGTGGAAAGTGTATGTTTGATTTTGTTCCAAGTGAGAATTGCTCATGTTAACTTGTTCAAGATTACAGGTCAGCAATTCATATGCCAAGCCTATATGTATGTATGCCATACAGTATTTACATAGAGGTCCTTCTCATCTCCTCCTGATTTGGGGATTCACACAAATCGAAACCACATGGGGTCTGGGTTTTAGCAGCATGATTTGTCTCTTTCTTTTAAGATTTATACATTCTGCCCTAATGTAAAATCCCAGTAGCAATGTTTTACTTACATTTTGTATGCAAATTAAACAGCAGTGAGAACAGCACAGAAATATCTTCAATATTTTTGGAGCTTCATCTCTTCCCATAAATACAAGCCCATCTGTGTAACATTGGCAAGTATTTCAGTTGTTCTTTGGGCTAAACCACAAATCACTGATGAATAAATGTGTCCCACGTTGTCTTGAACTATTTGAAAAGGAAAAAAATGTTTTTCAGGTTGAAGTTGGTGTACAAATTTAGAAAACAGAGAGTAACTCTGGCTTGACTGAAGCAATTAGTTAAAAGTTTAGTAAAAAGTTAGCTGTACAAATAACATGCACAAACTGTAATTAGATCTGATCTGGTGGTTAATGAGATATTCAACATATTTTTTGAATTTATAAAACAAACAAATTAAGCACGCACTTATTATAATTACCTTCTATTTTGTATTGCACAATGAGTGATCTTTTGACTAAAACAAATTTTAGCTGAAAATGATGTTCGTTTGCATTTTTGTAATGTTTTTTTTTCTGTAAAGGCCATGATTTTATGCTAATTTTCATCTTGGGTTCTCAGTACTGTTTGCTATTGTCATTTGTATTTGTAAAAAAGTGCTGAGTGTGGGTAGCCGGTGGTCAATTTCGGTCATTAAAGCCATTTTCTGAAAGTTACTGTTTATAACAGTAACTTTATTTCTATGATGTTGTTTTTAATCTTTGTTTTGCATGTTTATGTTCTTTATAGGCAAAGCTAATTTTGAAATGTGCTTATTTATTATACAGGAAAATTTATGAAACCTAAGGTTTTTGTTGCGGTTGAACATTGGTCAGCTGGTACTGGTCGGAAAAGACAATACATCTCTCATAACATCTTTGTTTAAGGTTTTTTAATGTTGATTTTCTTAATGCATGAATATAAATTGAAACTGATTCTTTGCTTTAACATATAATTCTCAGAAAAATCTCTTTTTTGCCAAATGACCAAATGGAATAGTATATTTTACTCTTACCACTGGAGCTTTGCTTTAACCTTTGACTTTTTCCATTAAATCTAACCCTATGCCCTTTTCTTTTGCTAACACAGTTTTTGGGTATTAAAACCTAGGCTGTTTTCTTAAGGTCTTCAGTACCATATGAAGATACTGTGTTTTCGTTTTTCTTTTCGCATTCAAGCAGACCACTGTGCTCTGAAGTCTTCTTTGATGGAATTAAAGTGTTGTAGATGTGTTTTGTCCTTTACAACCTTTTGTCCCTGACTCACTACCCACCCTTGTATGGGGATATTAACACGGAATGGAAACTGGTTTTACTGATTGTCCTTGGTCCTACTCTGGAGACCAAAATCCAGCCCATAGTTTGGTCTTTTACAACCTCTATGCCTTTTTAAAGTAAAGCTCAGCAAGGTGGGCCTTTGTTACACTGACAAATTACGAGATTGGTGGGAAGATATAGTAAAACTCCAGATCAATGAGGAAAATGCAGGTGGTCTGGCTGTTTGATGTCATGTTATAAAGTTGGCAGTAAAGAAGCCGGAACTTTTTTCCTGCTCCTTTTTCCACTCTCGCTATTGCGCTGTGAAACAAATTGGATGGATTACTATAAAATCACACTTTCCACACAGCTCTCTGCTCAAACTGGATGTGTGCTGTAAGCTTTGCCCATCCTTAATGACACTGGAAAGTTTTACTTCAAAAGTTACAGTCAGTGTTAATAGGAAAGAATTTTAACCAGGCTGAATTTTGAAATTCTCGAGCTGGGTTTAAAAATTTACAACAGAGAGAGTATCTATTTTACATACTTTTAACATTTTCTGTTTTTTTTATATTTTTTATGTGCTCAACCACTCAAAAATCTGAATACACATGGACACACGTGGGCAGTAAACCGGTTAGTAGAATGACAGCAAAGCAACCCACAATTGTCCTACACCTCTGGGAATACTGTGTACTGTTTTTTGAATCATGTAGTTGCATTATAATGCTCCTTCTTTTGAATTATTCACAATTTTTGGTATTTCCTCACTTATTTCTTGATGCTGCTGTTATTTAATAGTGGTCCTATGACTGGCCCCAGAAAGGTAGGAAAGGTCATGAATTTCAAATTTAAAAACCAGTTTATCTGAAGTACTAATACATTTTATTAACTTTTTCCTAAACACTGTAAAAAGACAGAAAAAACAAAATGGTAACATCTGTTTTCTCCATTTAGGTTTTACATTTTTATACTTTACACATCGCGAAGTATTATCAACATGCAGAAATTTGTCCTTAATTTCTGCTCAATAATTCATTTTACAGACTCCTTTATATGGATCCACTGGCTCCCTGTTTTATTAATTTTTTATATGCTTTATGCAAAAATATAAAATAGCAATTGGAGTTTTTAATTCAGCATCTTGCTGGTGCAGCATCCTGTTACTTTAAGATTACAGCCTTCATTCTTTGCATAGCTGCATGTTTTAAGCAGTGTAGATTCAGGCACTTATTTTGTCTTCAATTTCCATCTGCATCATTTGAAATATATTAAAAGACACTTGTCATTTATGTAAAAGCACAAAGCTGTTTTATGCAATGTATAATAATGTGCCTTAATTCACATACATCTTCAGCTGGTCCTGTCAGATTCTCATTATAAGTCACATTTGTTGAATTAACAAAGAGGAAATAGTGCAGGGAGACTTGGTTGTGTTTTGAAGTTACCCTGAAAGACTGCACAGGGCTTGACAGAGATAACAATGTTTCAATCGAACACAAATCTAAGTGTCAAAGAAAAGATTCCTGACTATTGAAAAAACGTAACAAATGATGCTGTTCATTGTTGTACAAACTTGTTCACAGCCCCCGTGTGCAGGCTTGTGGCATTGTGCAGACTGAGCTCAACATGTCACTAGCAATTTTGCCTTTTATTT
This sequence comes from Arapaima gigas, assembly GCA_900497675.1. Taxonomy (NCBI): domain Eukaryota; kingdom Metazoa; phylum Chordata; class Actinopteri; order Osteoglossiformes; family Osteoglossidae; genus Arapaima; species Arapaima gigas. The sequence goes on from UFQX01000027.1 coordinate 842,744, forward strand.
AACCATCAATTTAAAAATAAATTATGCTAAGGAATTGAAATGCATTAAAAATGCACTAAAACTCCAATGCAAAGAAGCTGTTTGTACTTTTGCAGTTAAAAGATCTTTCTGTAAGAAATAGCCAAACTGCTGTGGACTCGGTGATGCTCAGAACTTCCACATAGGACCAGAGCTCAAGCAGCCTCTTCAACACCATTTTAAAAGGCCCCGGTCGATAAAGCTACGTGATGCTGGTGAGTCTCTGCTTAACTTGTCTGAAGAATGGCATTATAGGAGAGCCCACTTTCAATGGACTCAAACCCCTCCTCTTCTGGAGAAGTGCTGTCTCTGGTGCTGAACCTCTCTCTGCCAGAGATTATTATTAATTCAGCACTAGTTGTTTTCCACATAAGAGATTGGGGCTGATTTGTTATATACTCAGCAGTTTGTACACAATGGACACTTTGCACCATTAATTTGTAGTGCAAAAATTTTAATTTTAAGTTGAATGTCTCTTTGAATGAATGTGTATGAATGGCCTGCATTGGACTGGCATCTTTTCCTTACTGTAAAAAAAGCCCACACCGTGTGGGTACTATGTTTGGCTCCAGACTACTGCAACCTTGAATGAGATAAGCAGTTACTAACAATGAATGGATTGATGGATGGACAAATGGATGGATGGATAAATGGAAAATTAAATTGTCAGATGTCTTTCTTTCAATGGCCTTACAACTGTATATTGTATATAATTGTAATAGTGCACTATATGTAGCAACAAAGGGTAAAATCAATGTAAATAGGCAACGTGTCCAATTCTTAAAGAAATAGCTAAAGTAAAGAAAAAAACAATACTTATGTGGAAGCCCAGCAGATTGCATTATATCAATCTGTAAATGTCTTAAACCTAAATATGTCTGACTTGAATCAGTGAAAACCTTTACCACAAATAAAGACTGATATCTTAGTAGAGTTCAGAGAAATCTTTATTGGCCTTTGTGGCCCAGTGATAGTAACTTCACAGAGGCGTGGAAATAAAGGTCACCCTCCTATCCAAAGCACCATCACCCTAAAGCTATAAAGTTCAGGGCTGAGATTCTGCCACGTACCACTGGATTGGTGTCACGCTGCAGTGGCCCTGGAAGAGGCCAGGAAATGGCTTTGTGCTGTCTGCATGCTCTCCATTAATCTGTTTCAAGTCTTTTAGGCTCTGGCTTGTCTGCATTGCAAGATGAAGAATGGATTTATCAGTTTTCCCACCCATGCAAGAAATATATTAGCAGCAATGCTAACCAAAAGCTCTCTTCAACAGTACTGACAGAGTGCCAAACTTGAGAGAACTTAAAAATAGGCTTTTAGTCTATGCTTGAATAGAAGAGAATTTTAAAATAGGCTTTCAGTCTATGCTTGAACAGAAGTTAAATTATCCGTTAAACTTTTATTTATGGACATGCTGTTCTTTGCATATGCATGTTTAAAATGCAGTCTGATCTTGCCCCATAGATCTGGAATGAGATAATCTTGTTCAGGCTTGTTCAGTCTTCTTTTAAAGTAACCCATCTGACACATAATTTCTTATATATAATTTAATTCCAAGCTTCATGCTTTTTACTGTTCAGGCATATTTGTGCTTCATGCATAATATTATGCGAAATAATTAAAGAATCACTGATACGATTCAAAGTTTGTAAGTCAGTTAAAAATGCATCACACTGGAAAATGTTTCCTTTCTTTTAACGCCAGTTTAAATGCCGAGTTAGGAATGAATATTACAGTGAAATTTACATCATTCCGTTTAATATGATTATAGAATCAACGAGTTAGATATTTGTTTTGGAGGTCTGGAATTGTTAAAGCATTTAGGCCATAAAACTAAATAATAGTTTAAATGATTCACTTTCCTCTTCTTTGCAAAAAAAGATAAAAAATGTAATGCTACCAAGGCAGACATCTGGCCCTACTCTACTGAGGGTGTGTGAAAATTAAGTTTTTATATGGCGATGGGACTGGTGGGTCTGTTTTTAATGTAGGTTTGTTGGACCTTTTCTGTTTACACAGTAAACTAGAGATAGCAGGCTGGCATTACTGAATTATTATTATTATTTTTTTTATTTTTATTTTTTTTGTCTATTTATTCACATTTTTGTAGTCAGAATATTAACTCCCAGTGTAATTATTGTGGTTAAGGGATAAAACTGAGCTGCAGTGATCTATCAGAATGATATTGTGCCTTTGATCTCAGTTATGTTGACAGGCCACAGTAAAACTGTACAAATGTCAGATATGTTCCAGTTGGATAAGAATCTATAACACATGATAATGAAGTGGAGAAGAAAAACATGAATAATGAAAGCAGAACATTACTTCAGTAACACTTCCGCCACTCACAACCTAGTCGTTGCTTCAAATTGTTTAGGTCTAGTCAGAACGGATCCAATCTGTATTTGTCAGAAACACTCTTCACAGGTCTGCTGCAAATGAAAATCAAATATTGGTCTGCCAATAAGGCTGAATGAAAGTAATGAATGCATTGTAACTGATTTAGTGTTACATCTCACCCACAGTAAGACATAAAAAGCTACTGTTGATGTTGGCAGGGAAATTTTGTCTGAAGCAACTTGTGATTTTAAGAATAAACACAATCCGATGCTTTCATAATCCCAAACCATTAGTTGTTTGCGCCTCACAAAGAAATGCATTGAATATTAGTTTGGCAGTGGGCCATTAGGATTTTGCTCTTGCTCTGTAATGAACACCATCAACACCAGTCTCCTCAAATGCAATGTCTATCACTTCCTTTATGTCAAATTTTCTAAAGTTACAGAATGACATAGTATGATCCAGCTCACCCAGTCATGTAAACGTTTCATCTGTTTCACCAAACTACAGAAATATAACAAGGTTCATGATCAGAATTGCTCTGCTGATGAAAATACAGCATCAATGTTAGCATCTGCAGGACTGTTACAGTGCAGCAATAAAACAGGGTTTCTAGAGGGTATAAATCCAACAAGAGCTCCAAACATAATCAAAAGAGAGATAAAAGTGATTGCACATGTAATAATGATAAATGCAAGAAAAATTTATTTTATTTATATACTCATTTGAAGGAATAGTTTCATCAAATGTTTCAGCTTCACTTCCTTGAAATGGTTCTGATTACTAGTTCCATCTTCAGCACAATCAATGGTTTATGATGGTGGAAAATATAGTTTTGAAAAATGTGTGCTGTTATCATTTTATTGCTACTGTAACTGTCACTTACCATTATAATGCTTCTGATCTTGATGCTTCTTTTCATGAAAATATACAATCCAGTCATCCAAATAGGAACAATAAACAGAAAACAGTATCTATTCATCATTAATAACCTCATGTCCAGTGTAGTGCAGCAGTGGTCTGGAGATTTGTTACATTCTCTGCATGCAGTACCCATACTAACTGCCAGAGGCAAGTACTTGGAGCCATCTAGAGAATTCCAGAACATCTGTTTGGACTTGGTTAATAAGTCACTCATTTAATCTTTCAGTTACATAAAGTGATTAAAAGAGAAAGTCTAGCACCTGGAAGATTGTGGAATCTCAACCAGCTCATGCCATAGTCATTGCATGCCTGTTTGAGTTTGTGCTACCTTGTGCTTAGTGCCTCTGCAACACCTCTTTATCCTTGTTCTCCAGTCCTTCTGTTTCCAACTTTATGTGTCTTCTTGTCCTCCAAGTCTCTGTGTGAGTCTTTATGACATTCACACTGAAGTTCACATGTTTTCATGACACTGAACCTTCATATTTTGTGTATTGCACCATTGCAATTTTAATCAAACTCTGCACTTGAGTCCACCATACCCCTTGTCTCCATATGATTAGGACTTTGGCATAAGACAAGGCACACACTAGAAGGGACACCAGTTCCCAACCACACACTCTGTCTACAATGCTATGCTACTCCATACACTGTTCCGGATTCAGACCTATGTGCTATGATCAGCAGTGCTCTTCATGAAAATACAGAATATTGAACAAAATGTGTATATAATCTCAGAAGGATTTCTAGGAGGCTTAAATTATTTAAACATTTTATTTTTTATATCTTTGTAATTCCTTTGATAAATGAGCAAAGATGCATAGCAATCATAGTAGTCAGGGCAAAGGATGGCGAGTGCATGTTGTAAAAAGTAAAAATTTGACAGGAAAAGATTTTGCCTGGTGGTGATAAGGACCACTGCACTTTGATACGCCTTCATTGTATCAGCTACATGTTTTTTCAGATGTATACAGGTTTTATTGTAACACATTAATTTTAGCGATCCAAACAATTCCTTAAAGATAATGTAATTGGACATTGGTCTTGCTTGCACTACTGGAATTTTTAGCCATACCATTCAAGATCAATGAAATCTCCTCAGAACTGCCTCATGCAACCTGACAAGTTCACTCAAATGCACTCTATGCATCACGTCCAAATTTTTCACTCAGCTAAGGTTCAGGAGCACAGGAGTGAGCAGGTCCCCCATGGTTCAGCAGTCAGTTTTCTCCACCTGTCGGTGGGAGCTGCAGGCAGTGAGTTGTGGAATTGGTGATGCAGGCCAGGGGGAAGGGGAAGGTGTGAACTATGTGGATTTAGTCTTCCATGCACTCTTGAATTGCTTCCTCACTTCAGCAGACAGGCCCACAGACACAGACATTTTGTACCACTACAGAGTCCCTCAGGGCCCAGTTATCGGTACATTCGAAATTTCAACAAACATTATTAGCACCTGCAGTAGATAGCCTTCACACTAATTGGTTTGTTTGCATGTCTAAACGTGCTGTAACGGGGAATCCCTTCTGTTGCAGACAATATGGAAAAGACATCTCGGTGTGGGGTAGTTTTCCCTTCCAGCTATAACACGATGCAAAAAAGTGTTCCAGCTCTGAGCTTTGAGTCCTGCTGTGCCCATTCAGACAAAAGGCAGTAACCTGTCAGCTCTTCTGAACTTCAAATAGTCTAAGCTCCAGTAAAGTAGTGACAACGCACAGAGCAAAGCTGTATAAAAGATGTTTTGAAAATGGGTCCGCTTTCTTTATCGGCCTTTATGTTTAATTAGCCGTTGTATGTATCTGCTGTATATCTTACTCAGTACCCTGTAGTGTCATATTTGGAAGGCTCTCAACATGCTAGCAATGCACTCTGTTGCTGTCCTCATAAAACCACGATACTGCATCGATTCCCTCCGGCTAAAGGGTAGCATGCAGAGTTGGTATCCAGCAGTTTTCTTGACAGGGGCTGAACTTGGTCCCATTGTCTGCACTCCCATCCCCTGAGTGGCTATTGGTGATGGAGGACTGGTCCATCAGGGGCCTGAGGTAAAGACACAGTAGATGTCAAATTGCCACCCCACTGCAGCGGCTTTACTGGCTTCTCCAGGAAGCCATCCCACTAAAACAATTGGATGGGAGTTTTCACTAAGCCACTGAACTGTGCCAGCTCCTAACAGGAAGGCGAGCTTTTCCTTTTCCCAGCTCTCAACCTACAGCTCTCACAGGATGTCATAGATATAAAAAAAATTGTGCAGATTGATCTTGCTTACTTTCTGTGGGTTTGTGATTGTTGAAAACCATGTACAGGTGATGCGCAAAAGCTAGAGACAGGCAAAGTAGGCAAATTAAACAGGTACAATATTCTCATTTAAGCTGCTTTTTTAATCACTGATGTTATGAAAATTTATGACCCAAGAAAAATATTTCAGCTGAGATGCTATTTGAGCTATTTTTACCATGAAACATAGTAAATTGTTTAAAAGCATCTAAACTTTTGCAGTGCTGTTGCTCTTTAATAAACAAATGAAGCAATCTGTATAGACCACTTCTATTTAAAGACAATTTCAAATAAAAAATAAAGAAAAAAACTTTTTTTGCTTTTATTTGCCTTTTTCTTTGCAGTTTCTTGGGCTCTTTTTCTGTTGGCTGTTTAGTGTATTTTCTTATTTCACTGATCACACTTGATTAAAAAAAAAACTTAAATAAAACATAAATTTAGCAAATTACAGTCGTGGTTCTCTAACATCCAAGGGAATCTGAATTATTCAGACTGTTATGTGCGATGTTATATTACTGCCAAGTTCAAATTTTCTGCAGCAGAAAGGTTACAAAAGTCCAGCTGCCAGTTACTGACAATGGGTGTGAATTAGCATAAATCTTTATGCAGTAGCTGTCAGTCACTGTATTTGGCCAGGCATTGACAGCGTTGTAACAGAGGAAATCGATAATTAGATAAGGTGTACACACATACATTCACCACTGTTTACCCGCATCACCCTTGAGCTTTTTTCTGCAACAGGGTCCTACCTCAATGGATTCCTGTGTCCTTTTTGCCTCCACCTTTTCTTCAGGAGTTCTTCACAGCCCACAGCGAGTCTCACAAAAGGCTGAGACTGTCACACACAGTCAGCTCAGTCAGTCAACCTTTTATATTGCGCTAGCACTAGTGCCACTTACTACCTATACAGCAGGTAAAATGTATCAACCTAAGTTATTTCAATCCTGCATAAGGTAAAATGCTGTAATCTTTGTGAATTAAAAGAAGCATCGTACCCTTAATTCACAGCTTATGTTTATGGGATAAGCTCCAGAGCACCATGATGCTGCACTGGACAAGCAGCTATTCATAACAAGGAGATAAGGTGGGGAGAAAGGAATAGCCAAATACTTTTCTGTTGCAGATTTATTAAAAATGTATTTGGCATTATTTAGTAGGGTTATTCATAAGTTGCACTGATAATTATTTGTACAAAATTGGAGGAGTGTGATGTTTTTTCGTAAGGGTCTCATTTCCACAAGAATGCAATAGCACAACACTTCTGTTCCAACTCTTACCTTACCTATTATGTAAGTAGTCACTATAAGTCAGATATGACTGTACAGAACTTTCATTTATCCATCCATTCATTTTCTTTAAGGGTTTTGTTTTCTTCCGCAATCTGAATTTTTGTCTGATTTGTTTGCTGTTCCAGCCCAGGGAAAATATTAATTTGGTGTGAAACCTTAATGGTAGCTTAAAATTAATGGCCTGTAAATCTGGCCATGAAAAAGCTACGATTAAAAAGTTTTTAAACAAGCATGAATATTACATTTAAAATAAGCCCCAAAAGGAGAGGTCTGTGCAGCAGAAGACAGATGTAATTCTCAAGTGCACTCAGTGTCTTTTCACCATGTGAAGGTATGACACCTTGGTGGTGTGAAACTGGTGTGGCGTGACACTCAGCGTTTATCCAAATAATCCCAATGTGTAAAAAGTTTTAAACAAAAAGCCAAGATGCTATCTCTTTAGGTCAAAGAAACACCAGTACCATTTCTTTTAATGTAAAAGATGTGGTTTTCTTTCATATAAAAAATGTTTTGTTATTCAGTATCATCAGGGGAAATGAGTTTTTAAAAATCCATAAAGTTTGCTGGACGACATATGAGCAACTCTCACTACCTCACTATTTCAGAGTTATTTGGCTAAATAACTGTTTATTATTTATATTATTTTTTTGGATACTATATGCTTTTATCCAAAGAAACTTGCACGGTTCAATTTCACAGCCATTTACTGGGTCAGATCCCTAGAGAAGAGCTTTTTTTGCATCTCGCTTAAGGAAACAACATCAGTTCCTCTTATAGGATGTGAACCTTGTGAACCAGCACACCAACTGCCACCCCAATTGGTGCAGGGGCTGTTTGGGTGAAAATATAAATCCGGAAAGCACTGGGCTTCAGGGAACACAGGGAAATTTGGGCAACAAGGCAAGGATGACATGTGGCTGTTTGTGTTTCACTTGCCCCAGGTTTCATTTATTTGTTTTCTTATGTTTAATTTTTGTTAGGGCTCCTGCTGGCATTATTTTGATTTATCTCCTTAATTATTAATGAATTGTTTGGATTTCCCTATTGGCTCAAGCTACAAATCACATGTTGAATTTGCAAATACATTCACAGTGTGTTCACTTTTTCTCTGAGCAATTGGAGGCCACTTCCTGGATTTGTTATTGTGTTCTTGAAGGCGTTCATTTGCCTTAATGACCTTCATCATATGACTTCTAACACAATTATTTTATGGAATTTAAGTTTGACAAAAACATTTAATGGAAGGTAATGCTACTCAAACATCATACTATAGCTTACTATAAAGCTCCTTTTCAACTGGCCCAGCCATTGTTTCCAGTGCTGCTGGTGGTCAGGGGACAAGGCACTGTGCTAATCGACCACACTCCCCCAGTACAGAAGACCTTACGGCTCTCGGTACCATTTATCATCAGCCTCTCAGACCAAGGTCGCGTGGTCTGTTAGACTCAAGGAGCTCTGTAGGAGCAGAGCTACAGGAAAACTCAGAAGAGAGTTTCACATCAAAACCACAGATAAGAGAGAAGGGCTGCATACTAAAATATGAAAAACCACAAAAAGGAAATAATAGATAATATTGATATTGAAAACATAGTAGAAGCAAAAGGAAACTTTGACAAGACATCCAGTAAACATATAAATAGGGAAATTACAAAAGCCTTTTTCAAGTTTTCAAGTCCAAAGCTATACACCTCTGTTTTGGTGGCAGCCCACAGATTCAATGTTTTGCAGCAAAAACAACATACAGTTATAATAAGCCAAGTACCTTGGTCATTTTGGCTGATTATGCATTAAGAGATAATTTGTGTGTGGTTACAATTATTCTTATTATGCTTTTACAATAAAAATTAAAAACCTTCAATACTCTGAGGCAACAACAGTGTTTTCTTTGCTCTGCTGAAGTCAATATTTTTGCACCTGCACTTTGCAGGCATTTCTTAATTTTTCATGAGATGTAAAAACTTATCAGGATGTACCTAATAACACATGATCATGAAATGAAAACAAAAAAACATCTAATTTTAAAATATTTACTTAAATATTTTATATTTTTTCCATTGAGGAAAGCATTAAATACACAGACTGATAAGTCACAATATTGCCCCCTTGAGGTAAATATCCACACTCCAAGTTACAGTTTAATTGGAGAAGCCGCAAAAATTATTTTTCTTCCTTTTTAGTTTGCTCAAGATCATCATACTTGCTGTTTGTGTTTTCTGACAGGCTGAGCTGTTTCATTCAGTACTGACTGCATATACTGGAAAAGGAGAAGTTTGTGAATTAATATAACAAGTACTGCTTTTGCTGCATACATTTTCAAAACCAGCTCATTTAACAAACCTTCCACCTTAGTGTATTCTTTTTTGGGCTAATGAGGAAGACGAATCCTTTGTTCCAGTGTGTTTATGTCAAAGAAAGCGGTTATTCTTAGCATTACAAGGCTTGGCTTCCCCACTGAGAAGGGGTGGTATGTTCAGTGCACTTACCTGCACAGAAAGAGTGTGCTGGAAATCTGTGAACTGTCATTATCCTCACAGTGCACTGAGAATGAAGGTAACTTTAAGCAAAATGTTGACTTATATCGCGTAATGAGGATTTCCATCCATCCATCCATCCATCCATCCATCCATCTATCCATCCATCCATCCATCCGTTTCAATTCAGTTCAATTCAGTTTGATTTGGTTCAATTCAGTTAATTTTATTTTTATGGAGCACTTCTCATACAGTGAACCACAGCAACAGAAAAGATATAAAGTAAGCATACAGGTAAGAGATTAGCTATACATTTAATAACAAGAGGAACTATATTGGGTAAAAGTCTGTTAGCAACTGAGGAGAGGAAAACAAAAATGGTGAGGGAGAAAAATAAACCTCTGGGGTTTCAAGTGTCAGTGGCTGCACACCACATTCTACATATAGAAATAGTGCCAGTAGCTACAGCTAAGAAAGGCTATACTGTTGTAGACAACATTGTTTTAGACAGCAGAAGCTAAACAAATTGATCACAAAATGGAGGTGTACTAATCTAATCCATCATGGCATGGGGTGCTGGTCTCATAGCTGGTCTTGTCTGGCCTTGTCGGACGAGCAGGGTCAGCAATTTGCATTTGTGGCACAAAGAAACACAAACAGAACAAGAGCGGGGTTAGGATCAAATTACAAAAAGAGACTACAGAATTTTATTCTAAAAGACAAGATAAATGAAGCATACAGGATTCAGCATTAGTTATGTCAGATATGCCAAGGCAAAGAGATGTTATAAGTCTGGATTTAAAGGCTGAAACAGAACAGGCATTCCTGACAACATCTCACAGATCGTTCCAAAGCGTTGCTGCTCTATAGCTAAAGGCACTTCCTCTTACTATAATATTATTCACAAGTACTTTAAGATAACCAGCATTTGATGATCCAAGTCAACACTCTGGAACATAAGAATCAATAATCTCACAAAGGTAAACTGGAGCAATGCTATTTACTGTCTTATAAGTCAAAAGTAAGATTTCATAATCTACTGTATACTTAACAGGAAGCCAATGCAAAGACGTAACAACTGGTGTTACACAGTCAAACTTCCTGGTTTAAGTGAACTCTAGCAGCAGCATTCTGTATTAACTGCAGCATAGATGTAGTCTGGTATGGACAGTCTGATAACAGAACATTATTATTATTATTAGCACCAGATCCCCCTACACTGACTAGGACTAGAATAGACAGCATAATGGATATCCTCATGTTCCCCAATTTATTGCTAAAACACAACATAAATTCATGATTAGTAATAGAAGAAAAGTTGCTCTACCTTTTTAAATTTTTACCTGTTAAATAAACTATTTAGTATTAAATGGGAAATGAGTATTACGCCTATTTTCATCTTTAGTTTCAAATAATGTTCAGATCTGGCTTCATGAACTGCCTTCCTATATTTTATAGAGAATTGGACCAGGCCATACAGCCCACATGATAAATGCGTAGTATAGTTGAACGCCATTTATGCTCTAGTTTATGTCATTCTAATTTTAAAGTATAAGTCATTTTGTTAAACCAGAGTAAGCTTCTTGTATTTCAGATACCTTTACTTTTAGGTGGAGTGACAGAATCTAAGGTTTTATTCATCCATCCATCCATCCATCCATGTGACGCTGTTGGCAGGAAGCAGACGTGCAGAAGCGAGTTAGCAAATGAGGTTTATTAGCAAGAGAAGTTCCAGAATCGTGGTCAACACACAGGCAAGGGTCAGATCCAGAAGTCAACGTAGTACCAGAAGTGGTCAGGCTAGATCAAAGGTCGGGGACAGGCGAGGGTCAAATACCAGAAAGGCTGACGGGAGAAATGCTCAGTGGTAACATGGGCAATACTTCAGACCGGCATGTTGGGCTACACAGGTTTTATACCTTGTTCGGTGAAACAAGGAGCAGGTGCTGGCAATTGTGGAGCTGGCCAGAACAGCAGGCAGAGCAGGGGGCGTGACAGCACCCCCCCCCAAGGAGTCGGCGTCAGCTGCATGACGCGGATGGCCACGACGACCCCTAACAACGCCCCCAGAAGAGGGGCTCTGGGTTTGCGTGCCTGAGTAGTCACGGGTCTGGGCAGATGAGGTGGTCCCTGCGGTCGGGGTCTTATGAGTGCCACTGACCTTCCGTTTGGGGCGTCCCCTAGGCCTGGGCCCCAGCTTCTCAGGGTGGCACCGGTGAAAATCTGCTACCAATCCTGGGTCCAGTACGTCCCTGGCTGGCACCCAGCTCCTCTCCTCTGGGCTGTAGCCCTCCCGGTTGACCAGGTACTGAAGATGTCCTGTCCGTCTTTGAGAATCCAGCAGCCTGTTTACCGCGTATGCTGGAGCACCTTCTATCTCCACCAAGGGGGGGGGGACGTCTGCGGGGAGGGCCTCATCTAACGGACTCAGGACTACTGGTTTGAGCAGGGAAACGTGAAAAGCATCAGATATATTAAGGTTGAATGGTAAGTCCAATTTGTACGTCACCTCGTTGATCTGCTTTGCAATTTGATAGGGACCCAGGTACTTGGGATGAAGTTCTGCATCCCTTGGGGAATTTGATGTTTTTAGGACACCCAGACTTGGTCTCCATGAGGATACACTGGGGCCTCTCAACGGTGCTTGTCGGCATGGTTCTTGTAATGCTGGAGGGTCTGTTCAATATGCTAATGAGTCTGCTCCCAGACCTCCTCACTCCTCTTCAGCCAGTTATCCACTGCCGGGATGTCTGTAGGATCTCCTGTCCACGGCACCAAGGGGGGTTGATAACCCAGGCAGCATTTGAAGGGGGTGAGCCCGGTGGATGAGCTAACCAGTGAATTCTGGGCCATTTCTGCCCAGACCACAAACCGACTCCAATCTGATGGATTCTCGTGGCAATATATTCTTAAGAACTTCCCTAACTTCTGGTTTACCCACTTGCACTGGCCATTAGACTGCGGATGATGGCTGGATGATAAGCTAGCGGTTACTCCCAGGTGTTCAAAAAGGGCGGTCCATATTTTTGAGGTAAACCGGGAACCGTGGTCCAACACTACGTCCTCTGAAATACCAAAGAGCTGGAATAACTGGTTAAACAGTGCCTCGGTGGTCTGGAACACAGTGGGTAACCCCCTAAACGGAATAAAATGGACTGCACGTGAGAACCTGTCGATAAGTTAAAATACAGGAATGTGATTGGGATGGTGGCAGGTCCGTGACAAAATCTACTGCAGTATGGGACCAGGGTCAGGAGGAGACGGGAAGGGGAACCAATTTCCCCGCAGGTAACGTTTTTGGGGTTTTGCACTGTGCACAAGTTGAGCATGAGACAATAAACCAGTGTACATCCCATGCCATGCTCTCCCACCAGTACCTACGCAATAGCAGTTGGTAGGTGCGGGACTCCCCAGGATGCCCGGAAACCATTGACGCATGTGCCCACGTAATGAGGCGATCTCTGCATGGTGGGGGAATGTACTGCTTTCCCACCGGACACGAAGTGTCGCCAAGTTCTCTAGCTATATCCTGATCAATTTCACGGATGCTATTTGACAGTCAGAGGGTAATATTCTGACTGGTTCAGCGTTTGTTGGTTCCTCCAAGGGTTCATGTATTCGGGATCATGCATCTGCCTTATTATTACGGGACCCCGGTCTGTAGGTTATCAAAAACCGAAAAGGGGAGAAAAAGGCCCAGCGTGCTTGCCTGGGGTTCAATTGCTTTGCATTGCGCAGGTATTCTAAGTTTCGATGATCTGTTAATATTTGAAACTGGTGATTAGCCCCCTCAAGCCAGTGTCGCCACTCCTCAAGTGCCAGTTTCATTGCCAGCAACTCACGATCTCCTATTCCATAATTTCGTTCCGTCGAGGTAAGTTTATGGGAATAAAAAGCAACCAGGTGTAACTTAGGGAAATGATCAACTCGCTGCGACAAGACGGCGCCTATGCCAACATCCGAGGCATCTACCTCAACAAAGGGTTTAGACGGGTCAGCGTGTGTCAAAATAGGGGCTATGGTGAACGCCTGTTTAAGTTTATAAAATGCTTGCTTGGCCTGGAGATTCCGTGACAGGTGTCGGGATCTCTTCTTGCCCTTGAGCAGCGCTGTGAGAGGGGCCGCTATGCCACTAAAATTTCTAATAAACCTGCGGTAAAAGTTGACAAAACCCAGAAAACGCTGGAGGTCCTTAATACTATGAGATGTGGGCCAATTAACCACTGCCTTGATCTTTGAGTGGTCCATCACGATACCTTTGGTGCCAATAATGTAACCAAGAAAAGAAACTCACTGTAAGTGAAATTCACAATTCTCTCCCTTCACATACAACTGATTCTTTAGTAGTCGTGTAAGGACCGTACGGACATGGGTAATGTGAGACTCGAGATCCGGAGAGTATATTAAAATGTCATCAATATATGCGATCACAAGTTTCCCTATCATGTTGCGGAGCACGTCGTTAATGAATGACTGAAAAACAGATGGCGTGTTACAGACCGAAAGGCATAACCCGGTATTCGTAATGTCCATTCGGAGTAATGAATGCTGTTTTCCCACTCATCCCCTTCCTGGATACAAACCAGGTTGTAAGCGCTTCTGAGGTCTAACTTCGTGAAATATTTTGCACCTCAGAGTTGCTCTAAGGCTGCTGGCACCAATGGCAAGGGGACTTCTTTGTTATTGCATTTATACCTTGGAAGTTGATGCACGGCCTAAGACTTCCGTCCTTCTTAACAAAAAGAAACCTGAAGCAACAGGGGATGTAGACGGCCGAATAAATCCCTGATCTAAAGCATCTTGGATATACTCATCCAATCGCCTTTAGTTCTGCCTGGGTCAACGAATAAATCTTGGCTTTTGGAAGGGAAGCCCCTTCTACTAGCTCGATCGCACAGTCATACGGGCGATGTGGAGGGAGTTTGGTCGAATTTCGCTTACTAAATACCTCTTTCAGGTCGGAATACTCAGGGGGAATTGTTATGGCTTCGGAGTCGGAACTTTCTACAGTAGTAGCGCGCACCATAACCTAAGGGAGTTGCATACAGTTTCTAGCACAATAGGGGGACCAGGACATGATATCTAAGGTAGACCAGGAGATACGAGTGTTGTGTTTCTGCAGCCACGGTAACTAATACCACTAAATAGCTGGTTTGTGGAATCACAAAAAAGGATATGGACTCAGAATGCAAAGTACTAGCATCCATTTGTACGGAGAGAGTGGCCAATGTCACGCAGTCCTTACCGATGGGTTTTCTGTCAAGGGCAAACAGTCGATGTGGTATGCGTAGGTCCTGGGTCCAAAATCCCAACTGCTGCACCAGCTCCGAGTGCATGAAATTTCCATCAGCCCCGGAATCAATTAGCGCCGTGATGGACACTGGCTCCGGATAGTAGAAGGTGACGCGGAGGGTGAACAACTTGCACGTTCTTTCCCGTCCATCACAGGGTAGAATCAGTTGGCAAACGTCTGGATTGGTCCTCGTGACCATTTCGAATGCTGGAAGCCGGCACGCCTCGATTCTCTGCTGTACCTGCGCTGGTCCCTCTGCGAAGTCGGTCTCCATTCGTTGCGGAGTCGTTTAGCCAGTTCTCATTCAGGTGCGCCTCCAGTCAGATGGGGAATTGCAGTCGGTGTTGGGTCAGAAGCTTCACTGGGTGTTGCCAAATGAATACTTTCCTGGGACCATTCATCATCCTCAAGTGAGTATTGCTTTGGGTCAGATATCACCTTTCTCAGATCTTCAGTCACCTGTGTCAGCCGCTTTTGTTGCTCACTTTGCCGGTTTGTGAGGGTGGAAAACACTTGCATGATCTTCACCAGACATCCATGCTGAGTCAGCTGTTCCGCCATTTCAGGAGTCCAGGGGTTTGAACACTCCATACCTGCCATCTGCTGGTTGGCGAAGTATTCTGTGACGCCATTGGTAGGAAGCAGACATGAGTTAGCAAATGAGGTTTATTAGCAAGAGAAGTTCCAGAATTGTGGTCAACACACAGGCAAGGGTTAGATCCAGAAGTCAACATAGTACCAAAAGTGGTCAGGCTAGATCAAAGGTCAGGGACAGGCGAGGGTCAAATACCAGAAAGGCTGCTGGGAGGAATGCTCGGTACACTCAGTGGTAACATGGGCAATACTTCACACCAGCACGTCGGGCTACACGGGTTTTATACCTGGTTCGGGGAAACAAATAGCAGGTGCTGGCAATTGTGGAGCTGGGCAGAACAGCAGGCAGAGCAGGGGGCGTGACAATCCATCTGTCCATTTACATTAACTGCTTAATCCTGAGCAGTTCGGGACAGATTGGAACCAATTGTAATGCGGAGTTCTGTTATGTAAATCTTCAATTTTGTTAGATTATTGTTAGTGTGATTGTAAAATGCATTATATGGAGGCAGTGAGAATCCCACTACTTTGAAGTGGAAACCCACATTATTTGAGATTTATATTTTATTATTTTAGCTGACCCTTTTCTCAAAAGTGACTTAGTTTAAACTACTTGGAATTATTTCCCTGTGATCCTAACATGCTTTTTACATGAAGAATGACCTAACCCCCCACTGTGGATCAAAACGTTCTTTAAAAGCCCCATGTGAAACCTAGCAGGCTTTTGATTCACCTAATTATGTTTCAGTCAAAACTGATGAGCTGGGATGAGTAACCACTGTGGTGCTGGTTTTTCAACCTGCACCTGACCAGACACAGCAGCCATGCTCACACTGAGGCTCTGAGGGTTCAAATTAAAGCAAAACCCTGGCAGGCAGCATAGAGATGTGATGGTTCTGAAGCCAGCCAGGCAGCTCTTGTAATCTATCATCCAGAGCTCGCTGCTCTCCCAGGTTCCTTAGACAACCACTGGGTCAAAGGTCTGAGAAAAGGGACACTTCTGAGAACCACAGAAAATAGCCCATCCAAAGCTTTGGAGGAAGTTAGATGAGGAAAGTTTAGTGTGTAAACTCTGAAGTGCCCCTTACTGGACCCCCGGAATAGAGGACAGTGCAGGTAGAACGGAAGCAATTCTATTCTGGCACCAGCACCCTTTCCAGCCGACATGTGGCTCTAACAATAGGCCTTCAAAATTAATCAAAACATTTCTGCCAATGAATTCTTCTAGCTTCTTTTTAAAAGATAACCCATTAGGTGTTTAAGTAAAAAATATGGTGTCCCTTGTACTTTCTTTCCCCCTGTATTTAAAGTAGATATAGGCCAGACCTTCTGCTATCGCTCATGATGCTAATGATGACAGTGACTATGGTGATGACAGCCAAAATTAACAACAGCACTAACACTCGTGACACATCTCTCATCACACAATAGAGGGTTTGCAGAGAGAGGTGCCCAGTTCGCACCTATTCCTCTTGAATGCCCAAACTTGGTTGTATACCCTGTTAGCTTGCCACTGAAAATGCCATGGGGGAGGTGGTGAACTGTCAGTGCCAAGTTGAAATTAGCTTGTCCTCACAAACATGCGCGCACACACCTGGCTAATTGAATGTCAGCGAGTGACATTTGCGTCTTCGCAACTTGGCTGGTTATTTTGTGTAAAGATGCAAATATGGAGAGATTGGGATGGACTTGTTTTAGAGTAAATGTCACATTCTAATTCATATTCAATGAATCTCAATTTGGACCATTAGTCATGTCTTGAAAAAACAGTGACAAGCAAAGTGCCATGCAGCCCTTAGCGCATTGACTACTGAGCTCCGGAAATTGCCGATTGTCTTGTAGAAAGCGGGAATATTTCTGCCACCTTCTCTGGTTGCAGCTCAAATGCTAACAGTAACAATAATTTAATGGTCACCTTCATAGCTCACCAAACACTTGCTTGGACCCTTTGTGTCAGTTATTGCAATGGTTCTTTATTCTAAAAAACCTACCCACATCAGTCATGCAATCACAATGCTGGGTTTTGTTTGTCCTACAAACCTGTAAAGAGTGTTTCTGGGATATAACGCTTACAAAATCAGTTTGGCACAAAATTTTCTCCAAACCCATATCGTCACCCACCCCAGCTGAAGTCAGATCAGAGTTCTCAGGGTCGCACGTCTATGATAAAAGCATAAAGATTACATGCACAAACTTCAAGTTTGCCAGCTGAAGTTCTGGGAATGTGTAGTTATAGTGTTCTTGAAAGAGGTACTTAACAAGAATTATTTGACCCAGATGTGTGGCTAAAATTTACCTCAGCCAGAAGTATTGGCTAAACTGTTATTACTATTCTTAATACATTTAACTGACACCATTTTAAACAGTTGTATGATTTTTACTGTATCATTTCAAGGTAAGTATCCTAATTGGGGCTTCTGCAATAGGAGCAGTCATTCAAACCTACTTCCTTAGCAACAACAGCTGTAACCTGCCAGCCCTAGATTAAAATATATATATATATATATATATATATTTATATATTATAATTAAAGCCTTCAGATATTCATAATATTGAAATCACCAAGAATTGCCTACTTCCAGTTTTATGGGACATTTCTTTCTGGAAGTGGACATGTCCAGTCAGGATCCAGATGACCTTTCTGGCCTTATGGCTTTCGATCCCTTCTGCAGAGCATCCATAGATTCAGGTTCCCGGCCTCCATGCTGCATAGTGCCATTTAATCAGCAGAAGCGCCTCTGCTGTGATACATCATATTTCCTTGCTCATTATATTGATGAGATAAATTGCACCCAGAGGGCAAGTTTGGTGGAAGGCAGCAGTGCAGGCTGAAGTCTGCCCAGATAGATCACAGACCTCCTTCCTCACTAGGGGCCATTGCATGCAATGACAGTGATGCAGAGTAATATGCTGTTATCTGAGGAAATCCAATCAGGCGGCTACAGTGGGCAGCTAATCAATGCATTTTCTACATGGCTTGTCATCACGCTCTTTGCAAGTGAGCGCAGGCGCATGCGTGCATCTGTGTGTGTGTGTGTGTGTGTGTGTGTGAGTGTGTGCGTGCGTGTGCATGAGTCTGCTCAGAGGACCTCACCCGATTGAGCATCATCCAGGTAATTAAATTGTGCTACTGCAAAATACACAACAGGCAACTATTTTGACTTGGAATTGGCTATGTCTCACACAAACAACTACCCTCTGCTTATTAGGAGAATATGTTACAGGCTTGAAGAACTGAATAAAATTCTATGTTTACGGCGTACATTTGCAAAGTTATCATCATAGAACAGAATTAACAAAGCATTTGTTGGAAGGGGGGCGCTGTAATGCAATGATATTGAATCCATTCACTATCTATATTTTAATGAGGCAGTGCTCAGATATTCTCTGCTCCCTAAACATGTCTTCATAGACCTATTAAGACCAGTTTACACTCAAGAGTAGCTGCAATAGCTGAGCTGATGCTATTGCCTCTAAGGCAACAGTGGGCTCGAACCAACGCTGTGGGGCCCTAACAAGCTCACCTGTTTGTCAGCACGATGAGCACAGCAGTGGGTCCTGCTCGATGATCCCATTTGTTTCATCCTGTCAGCATCACGCCTGGGCCCACCTGCAGGGTACGGGAAGTACACTGGGTCAAAGCTCCTGCCTCCTGTAGTCTGTTAACCATTTCGAGTGCAGTGATAATGCTACAATGAAACAAACTTTAGAGAACAAGCATATTTATTACTGGAACCTATTACAATAACTAGACATTGTGTGCAAATTAATGGTGTCATGAAGGACAAAGACAAAAACACAAGTGCGTCATTTTAATCTGAATATTAAGTAATATTGTTTTAAACACAAAAAGATTCCAGAAACACTAAATGGACATATTTACTATATTAATGACAGCATTAACTGTCAAAGGGAACAGTGTCAAAAGTCAACACAACTTGTGTCAAGCTGCAAAACAAAGAGGAACAACAGGTATAAGTCCAAATTGGCTGACAAGACCTTATAAGTATAAAACTATAGTTCAGGAGCTAAATCAATACATCTGTGACTAAATCTAAAAAAGCTGCAAATCAAGGCCTACTTGCTTTTTACTGTATGGCACCCATGTATACACTGGTTACATTCAAGGTCACTGGATAAAAACAATAACCTGAATATGTGAGCACAAACATGGACCATGCAGCAGTGGAAAAGAGTAATATGGACTGAGGCTTTGGCTAATTTTTTCAGAATCCGGGTGGGTATGTGCCTTCAACCCACACTAACTGTTGTCAGCAGCTGATATGGTGGGGAGTATGGAATGATATGGACAGTCCTCTCAATGGAGTGATTGGATTCAAAGATTGCTCTTTATGGTTGTGTAACAGTCAAGGAATATAAAAGCATTTTAAGTGCCTGAGTGTAGCATAAGTCAGAGTTTTAGTCCCAGGAATGACATATTCCAAAATAACAATGTCTTGGCTAAATTGAAAGTGGATGAAGTCACACTACTTTCACGGTCTTGCCAATCACTAGATATGGACATCACTGAAGTGTAAGGGATTTCCTCCTTCTTCATTCCGCAATTTGACACTTTCTTGTTAAAAATGGTCCAATTTCCCTTTATGCATTATTCAAGACACAAAGTGTTTTGGGGAAGACTGAAGAGTAAATATTGGTCTTTCTTATTTATTTGAGGTTCACGTAAATTGTTTGATTTTTGCATTATTTCAGTCTGTTTACTGTAGTGTTCTAAGCTGTGCAACTTGCTTTGATAATACTTTATACTTACTAAAAACCAGACACTAGTATGACTTAATATTGTTTTCAGTGAGTCTGTTCTCAATGTGCCAGAGAGCAGTCTTTTCTTTAACAGCATGCAGACAGCCTGTTTAGCACCTTTCCTTGTTCATGTTTTTAACAAAACATCTGAGACACAGCAAATACATTTTTTTGCAACAGTTATGTACGAGAGCACAAGTCTTGTCATGAAGTGTGCTAATGTGATGAAAAGCAGATTCCCTTGAATTCATCTCACAATCATGCTTTTAAATGGTCTGACTTTGATCGACATACACTCATCCTCAGCAGAATGTGATCCTGTAAAATGAAAATTTGATATAGCAATAGGTGAAAAATGGTATTCTTTGGCTCACATAATAGGCCTTTGGCTCAATATGGTGAGATTTTAACTGTTACATGAGCTACTTATTCCGCTATACTGAATTTGAATAGCACTGAAGTTGAATAGTACTGTACATTAGCTATACTGTTTTGAAATGCAAATAAGTGGTACTGTGCAATAATTATTGTTACAAATAAGGTAAAACACATGCTTAATGAAGTAGAATGACTGAGGGAACATGTGATATTAGACTAATTGACTGTGTTAGTGAAATGACTTTTGCTTTCTCTGAGCATCACGTTAGAGAAAAGCTTCTGCTAAATGAATAAATGTAAATGTAAACATGCCTTTTCAATGTTCAAGCAAGCCTAATGTGTCTCCTCAAATTAATACATATTATTGCTAATTTTATTTTAATTTTTTTGTCTCCCAATTCTTGACAAGTCTTTACACCACTAATAAAATAAGCTGCTGTGGGCCTTTTTATTGATTATAAAGTCAGTATTTTGGTGTTTTTTCATATTTGAGCAGGTGTAGCTTTGTGGGGTTGTTAATGCATTATTTTGTATCTTAAGAAATAATAATAATTTGATCCAGAGTAACAGTTCCCCACCGTGCAGTGGGATTAGACAGAACAACTTGGAAACTTGAAGCTGGGGAAACCTGTATTCAGTGCTTGAAGTGGACTGTTACTTGAAGGGATGCAGTTCTGGCAATGTTGTGCTTTGCTTTTTGGAGTACTGGGACTTTTTTTGCATACCGGTAAAAAAATCATAGGTTTCTGGTTCTGTTTTCTGCCCCTGAACAATGAGAGTTGGCTGAGCTGCTCTCCCAGCAAATACATGGTGATTAGTCATCATAGCCCTCATGGCTACATTTCGTTACCCAGTGTGCACTAAGTTATGCTGCATGTTGATTTGCTGCTTTCCTATTGTCTGTTTTACATTTATATTGAAATATATGTTGAAATTTATTTTGGGAACTTCAGCAATATATCCTGGTATCTTTTATTTACTGCAGATATTCAAAATTTAATACTTAATAGTTTGCTGATACTGACCAGTGTGCATGCCAGCATGTATGGAGTCTAAATGATTACTGATTTACTAATTACTAATTTTATTTTATATTATGTTATATTGTGTTGTATTGTTATATTATATTATATTACAATATATTATATTACATTATATTATATTTACATAAATAGGTATGTGTCCTAATACACAGGGTCAGTAAGACTGCTTGCCTGCGTATAAATTTGCACAGATGAATATTTACAACATCAGGGTTAAATAGCTCTCTGGATCACAACGCAACACATCATTTTGACTCTACAACATTTCGGTCCCAATTAATGCATTAAAAATTATATTCAGTGCCAGTCAAAAGTTTCAGTACACCTGGGCAGAACACCACGGTCCTGATCAGACTTCACTGGAAAAAGGGGGGGGGGTCTAAAAGTAAATACTTGGTATTACATATGCTTATATTAACTACTTTAATTATTTTCATTCGATTATGAAGCCATAATTTTGGTTTTCCCAGCATGGAGTCAGCGAATGATCTGTGTGGGAAGTGCGTCGGGGTCTTGCAGCCCAGCTGCGGACTGGTGCTGGAGCGCCGCCGACGGGCCTGTACACGTACCGCGCACTTGGGCGTAACGGGTAGTCCCGAGAAGAGGAACCACGAAGTTTTAGGAATTTCCGCATTAACTCGGTGAAGTAGAGAAATGCAGCAACTGAGAAGAGATTCGGCTGACAAGTTAGTTTAGGACGGTGCAGTTAAGCAGGGCGACATGGGGCTGCCCACTCTGGAGTTCAGCGACTCCTTTTTGGACAGCCCGGAATTCAGGGAGCGTCTCAAACGTCACGAAGTGGAGCTTGAGCACACGAACAGGTTCATCAAAGAGCTCATCAAAGATGGGAATATGCTCATAAAAGCGCTCAAAAGTAAGTATAATTCCGTCGTCGAACCTGAGTTTATATGGGAATTAACTTGAACAGATGTACCCTAATGTAACGGGAACGAAAAGCGTGCCTTCTACATGGGATTTTTCGGTTCGACATTAAGGGACCACGTGTTCTCATTTCTCCCTGGAAGCGTTTTCTTCAGACTTTGTTATAACAATAAAGTGACAGTGGCGGGTCATGTTCCACCCTACCGTCAATCACCATTATTAATTACGACAATATTGTGATAAATATTATGATTATTGATTATTGATTATGTTAAAATATTAATCTAAGGGTTTCCTCTGTTTCACACTTTAGAAGGAGGAAATTAAAATTTTAAACCATGTTAACTTCTATCTTAATCGAATTATTTCGGTCATGTTCTGAAGATCGTCCCCTTTATAACACCAGCATGACTGAACATCAAAGTAAACTTTCTGGTGTGTATAAACCCCACACACTTTTGAGACGATCTCTCTTGTCATTCAAGGTAAAGAAAGAAAAATTCACGGGTTCCATGTATGGTTTCTGTTTTGTCCTCAGCTATTGTGATGTATTCAATTTAACTTCAGTGAGTAATGTAGTAAAATGAAGTGATTTATGGAATGACAGTCTTCATGTATTAGCTTCCGCCACCATCTCCTGTATGACACACAGGGACACCATTAATAGACCACCATAGTCCTTTGAAAACCATTGAAGCCCATATTGGACATCCCAAGAGTCTAGTTAATCTTTTCATAGCCTGCTTACTTGGAGTTGAACTGATTTTAAAGTTTTAATGATTTATTACAACCACCAAACATTTTACTTTTCCAGACTGAACACCCTTGTGAGAAATGGTAGATGTCAAATATCCATTAAGTTTTATGACACTAACACTTATTTTCTCCTAAATACAAAGTCCATTTTGTATTCTGTTTCTCAGTATAGCTGTACTATTAAAGGCCACCGTAAGTATTAATATAGAATACTGTAGATACAGTACATCAAAGCACAAGATTTGTGCTTGATGAATCCACTATATTAGTACTTGCATTTATATGTTCAACAGGTGCTTTCTTTCAAAGTGACTTACAATTCAGGGTAAACAAAAGTTTGTAATTACACTTGTTAAACAGTATTTTGCTTAAGTTGGTTGTGAACTGTTTCTTGCAAGGGTGGAGGCATTTTATTTTTGGAGAAGCAGAAGAAGGAACTGTTGAAAGAAAGTCACATGAATGTGCAAGCAGGAAGATGTGTGGCATTCTTTTGACTATTTCCCAAAGTCTTATAGAGACATGCCTGAGGAGAAGGTTTACAGTACTGATTTATAGCATATAGAGGCTTGAATATAAACATATAACTTGTAGCATGATATTTGGGACTGTTGCTCTCCAGTCAGAAGCTGCCTAGATTCAAATCCCAGTTCTGCTTTCATACCCTTGATTAAAGTAGTTACCCTGACTTGATACAGATGAATACCCTGCTGTTTAAATGAGTAAATCACTGTAAAGTAACTGACAAACGTTTTAAGCTGCATAAAACATACATAAAAAATTAAAGTTAATATAAAATGGTGATAATCAATACACAAACATAGTTATATTTCTGTGTTCTATTAACCAAAAATTATATGCCTCTAATTGTGTAGCAGTGTACCACAACTTGCGTGTGTAGTCGCTTTGAATATGAGCATTAACCACTTGTAAAAGAAGACAGAAAACATCTAGGCATACGTTCCCCGTTGTCTTCACATCCCCTGCTCCTCCGTCCATGAGTTACTATAGAGATGAGTTGATAACCGCTACAGTTTCTTGTTATATAAGTTCAAATTATCACTTTATAATCCGCACCTAGTCGCAGCAATACATTATGTAATTTGTAAGAAGCTGTTGGAAATGTACACCTTTTTCAGATATTGATGTAGATTATTTTATCATTAGATTTGCTCCTCAATTTACAAACACAGAAGTCAGTTCATTGCATGTTAGGTTCCTAGCTGCAAAAACATTTTACCACTAAGTAAACACGAATAAAAGGGTTTATTAAACTGCTGATATAGCTGTACTGTACTATATAATGTATTGTTTGTTATTATTTTGTATTAACTGCAAGCTTCATTAAAATGAATCCTACTTTAAAATTACTGAAAATAAAAATACTGTGTTGCCTCAGGCTTCTGTTCAATGCTTTTGTTGACTGAATCGTCACATAAACGTCTTATTCTGTTTATTTCCTAATGTAGTATTTCCACTTTCTTCTTCCATCACCCACAGACATCAGGCACAAGCTGTAAACAGTTTAGTAGGAAGTTAAATTAGGTGGTCCCACAATCTGTTTGAGTGCACTTTACTGTCATCTGTTGGCTTGGTGGGTAGGCACAGGTGGTGTTTGATGCAAGACAAAAATATGCATTTTTTTGTGAAAAAAATTCAAAATCTAGATCAAACATTTGTATCTACAGCATCTAAAACACAAGGATGTAGTATATGTTTTTTGTTCAGTATATTTGTGGAATCCAATAGGTTTATTAAATGAAGGTACTCTTCAAACATTCATGAATAGCCTTGCTGTGGGTTCCCAAAAGAATGGTGTGTGTTTGAAGCTCATTTTCTCTTGAGGTGGCTAGATAACAAACACCAATCACCTGTAGCAGCAGTTGCTTCCAGTGAGTAACGGTGGTAAGGATGGGAAAAGCTACTTGTGTGAGACGGAGTTCAGAAAGGAGGATGCCCTCCGATCATAGAAAGAGAGCAGCATGGTGCGGTGCTGCAGCCACGATTTCACAGTGCCTGTTTTTTCACACATTGCAAATCAGCCTCTCTGTGTTGTCTTCTAATCAGCAGGTGCCAGGTGCAGGGGATGTTATGTTTGTCATAGTGTCTTTTCAACTCCTCCAGTAGTTGCATAATACGTGCCTGGGACAGGGTTTTGGCTATTGTTTGTCATGGCTTTTAGTAGGTAGTTTGTTTGTGGGTTGACAGTCTGAATAATGTATATCTTGTCCAAGGGTATAGGATTTTTGAATAACTCCAAATTGCTGATGGCTTACAGAATATAGCGTATTACTGATGTAATAAGTGTCATCAAATTCTGGTACAGATTTATTACAGGTAGGGAAGTAATTGGAATGATTTCTTTTCATTCTGTGCTTACTTGATTGGAAGATAAAATGACGCGTTTTTTGGAGAGGGTCTTGTGTTCTCTGGGTGGTATGGTGACTCAACAAGTAGCACTGCTGCCTCATATTGCCTAAGCTGGCTTGGTCTGATTTCAAATCCAGCTCATTCTGTGTGGAGTTTGCATGTCCTTCCAGTGCTCTGGTTTCTTCCCACAGTCCAGATACATGTGTTTTCAGGTTAGTTTTCTAGTCACTCTAAAATGGCCTGTAGTGTGCATGTGGCCACCCTGCAATGGATGAACATCTCATCCAGTGGCAATTTCACAGCCTTGCTTCCAGGATAGGCTCTGAATCACCAAGACCCTAAAAATGAAGTGGTATCTGTTGCTTTTGTGTTCCTGTGATGCACTGATTACCAAGTCTTGCTGCACATTTTAACTTGTGCAGCACCTTTTCCTCTGGTGAAGCACCACTATCGAAACAGGTCTAGATCAGTATCCGTTAGAGTCTTAAGACTGTTTCAAAGCTTGTCCTTGTGCAGGGTTTTTTTGCTTCAGTGAAATGCTATTATCAATAAATGTTAAGGTACTGAGCCTTCAAAATGGCTTTTTTTAGTTGATGTTCTTGACCACATTACTGCAGAAGAGTATGTTCCCCTTGTCTGGCAGTTGAGCTGCAGATGAAACGCTTTTTTTTAGGGAAAATTGCCCTGTGTGGGCTATCTCAGTAGTATCCATTTCACTACCTTTTCCTTGAGATTCAGTGAACACATCAGGCTCTCAT
The DNA here is from genome assembly GCA_900497675.1 of Arapaima gigas. Taxonomy (NCBI): domain Eukaryota; kingdom Metazoa; phylum Chordata; class Actinopteri; order Osteoglossiformes; family Osteoglossidae; genus Arapaima; species Arapaima gigas. The sequence goes on from UFQX01000027.1 coordinate 868,890, forward strand.
GATATTGTTGTGGTAGTATCTAAGTTCTGTGATAGATTCCAGGAACTGCACAAGTCATATAAGGTATTGAATTTGTTGAACTGATATTAAAACAAGCGAAATAACCAGCAGAATGTCTGCAGTCTTAAAGAGTTAAAATGATAAATTGGACAATTTGCTACACTGCAAAACAATGCTGATAATAAGAGTAATAAGTCTGATGCGACTGGCATATATCACAATACAAAATATGGTTTCAAATTCTTTTTTTCGAATTTACAGCTCAACACGGGAGGGGGTTTTCTTTTCAGCTGCACTTGAATCTTCTGGTCACATTGTGTTATATTGCATTCTAATTACAGGATTCTTGAGTAACCGCTCCAGTAATGGGCAGCATGCAGCCATCTTTATCGCTTTGGAAAGGAACGCTTGCAAAGGAACTTTTATAATAATTGTTATGATAAGGAGAGGTGGATGAAGCACCCTTTCATTTGTGGAAGTGAAGCCGAGATGGGGAAAAACAGTCTACTTTGAAAATATTCTTTGCTGGTGACTGAAAGGTTTCTTTCTCCCCCACCCCCAATCTGCAATGGGAGGCGTGACCAGCTCTCAACAGGATTTGATGCAAGGCCCAGAGATGGGCATAAAAGGGTCACTGCAGAGAGGCAGTTACTGTTGTCAGCATTGAGGGAGCTACCTGGAGCAAGACTGTCTCTTAAAAAGCTGGGAATCAAAGAGTCAGAGAAAGCTTGGTGCATCCATCAAGACAGAGCTTTTTGTTAAGTAGTGAGTTGGAGAAGGAAGCAGAAATGGAAAAATTTTCTTTGAAGACTTGATCATAAACGGAAAATGTCTCTGTTTGCAGGAGGGGTGTCTAGAGAAGTAGTGATGGTTTAGAGACTTTGTGAAGCGAAGCAGCAAAGGAATGGCATCGTCTCTGTGCAGAACTTGTGCACATTTCACTAATGCCATGAACTGCTTAACTGTGCTCCTGCAACACAAGAAACCCTTCCTCATTGATGAGGCACCAAGCAAAAGGTGACAGGGAGGTGCAGAGATTCTTTAGAAGAACAACAGATGTCAGTGTGTTTTGGGCTGGAGGTACCTTTAAAAGACGGCTGAAAATGGTGTTCACTCACTTTTGTTAACTGCTTATTTTGTTCAGGTTAGTAGAAGTCAGCAGCCTATCTGGGAATCATTGGGCAATAGGCTAGGAGGGGCAGACCATTCTAGGGCATACACGTGCACACACAAACACACACACACCCACACACACACACTCTAGTGTCACCAGTTCACCTGAAGCATTTGGAATGTGGAAGGAACCCCACGCAAACATAGGGGAAATATACAAACTGCACACAGACTACCTGCACTGCTACTAAAACATGGTGTGTTTTTTAATTGTTATCATCTCATACATCTAAAGACTGCTAGAAAGACTAAAGATGTCAATTATTGCAAACCACACACTACATTTAAATGCAGTCATGATTTTTCTAGCAGGATGTGATCAGTAAATCAAACTGTATCAGCCATGCGATAAAAATGTATTTACTCATCACAGAGCTTTTTGAATAAATTCATTTATGCCTTGCCAAGCTTACCTAGACAAGACAGATGATGAGATCAAGACAAAATGATACAACAGAATAAGAGGGGCTTCAGTCTTGCAGCATGAGGACATTTTACATAAAACAGCTCTTTTTATACTCCCTTTAGCCTTTGGTGCTCTAATTTCCCTTTTAATCTTAATTGTAATTTAGTTCATTTGCTTGCCTCTAGGACTATTTTCCTGACCCACCTGTTCACAGTCAAACAACCTGTCTAGGTCCACATGAGCTTTATTGAATTTATTAAAAACAGGTTCAGTTAGGTTTTAGATGTGTAGCTGCAAGGCTGCCAGTGGCCCCGGTTCACTAACCTGGCAGGGGAGTGGAAAGCGGGATAAGTCACTGCTGAGCAGAGTGCATTTTGGCACAAAGTAAATGTGTCTGAATCTTACCTAAAACCCAACAAGGTTTAAAACATTTGGTTGTACGGTGGCGAAATCTTGCTATCTGGCACAATGGACTTTGTTGTTCATATCATAGATAACCAACGACCATGTGGTAAAAAATAAATTTGACCCGACCCAACCTAAACCCAACTGGTCTCGTCTCATTCGGCTTACGTTTACAGCTCTTCCACTTCTATGCTCAGATGAGCTCCATTGTCGTGTATTGCTTTTTACTATTATTTCATTCCTCATCTGATGTTTTTTCCCCCTATTTGATTTGTTTGAATCCATTTCAGTGTTTTATTGCAGCAATTGAGCTCAAGTGCCATGCTCAAGTGTACAGGTTTTTTGTGCAAGTTAGTCTGCATTCCTTTTGGCCTTGTTTGAATTGCAAATTAAACATGAGACCTGTGTTTTAAATCTCCCATGTATTATTGAACCAAAGATATTGCACATGTCACCGCTGCCCTACGTAGAGGCTTACAGCTGGTTTATGAGCATTGCCCTGCTAAGTAATCTGCGTTCCCATGTTTCTTGAAATGTTATTTATGATTATGGAAGAAAGTATGAGACCCTTCAGTATTGTTTCCATGGCCCAAGATTTGAAGCCCTGGGAGCCACATGTTGAAGCATGTAGTCCTGACACCTCATACAATTGCTGTGCTTGGTTTCTCAAATTAGGTACTCCCATTAGTTCATACTGGAGTAGTTACTTCGTGGCAGAACTATGTGCCTCCAGGTGCTGGAATTTATGTCAGTGGACACTAAGGCAGTGTGCAGTAAAGCCATTGAACACTGCATCCAGCATCTGCTGTACAAGATTAGCATTTAGCCCTGCAGCTGACCAAATTTACTGGTAGTACTAACAGGATCCCTCAGTGTTGTGGGGGCTCATGTTGTCTGCCTGCAATGCCACGTTGATTCCCCTTTTCTCCCCAAAGCATACACATCTTGACAGAAGCAGTACATGGATCAGAAGTGGCTGCAAAAAGTGCTTCTAGCATCGCTACTATGGTTTTAGATAGTAGCAGTGCTTCGTGTCAGCCGTCCTTGCACCACTGTGGTCTGCAGGGTGAGCTGCATGGTTCCCAATTTGCCATCTTTGATTAAGCACTTAGCTGGAGTCCATCCTCTGAGCTCCTATTGCTTTTGATATCTATGATAACCCCCCTGTTTTCCTCCTCTGAGACAGTCCACTGCCAGTTCTGTCGCCTTTCAGACTTTTGACGCAGAGGCTCAAGACCAGGTCATCTAATAGATCCATCAAAGCTTGTCATGATCATAATGTGACAAAAACCAGATACTTTCATTGTTTTATTTTTTCTAACATTTTTTTAACTTTCAGATCCTGTAATTTAAGAACACATAGACTTTCAGTTCCTTTTTCACATTAGCAGATACATTGTAAAAACTTGCACCATTGATGTGTAAATGTATCATAGCCCGGAACCCATTTTTTTCTTTTTTTAAAATCACTATGACAGTTCAATTAGGTGGTTATGATCAGGAAGAAAGTCCTGTTTCTGTTCATACAGGTAAGGTCAGAATGTTATAACAGAGGCAGGGGTATAAACACTAAGAAAAAGAGCTTTAGTTTATACACATAATGTAATGCCAGATTCACACAGAACAGTTCCAGTGCTTTGTTTGGCAGAGCTCCCTGCCTTGTCCATGATGCCTTGGCTGCACATGGTGCAACGCCTGTCTGTTTAGTCTTCCTGTCACTTTCACACATCCCCCCAAAGACTAAAGACAGATTTTAGGGCCCCACCTGGAATTCTGTTGACAAATTGGCACAGGTCTGACACATGCAGGTAGGTGAATATCCAAAGTTGGATATTCATATTTCCATTCAAAAGAAATGTTATTCAAAGTTAAATTTCCATGCGGTGCAAAGTTTTTCTCCTTCACTGGATGTCATTTTAACTGTTAGTGGGAGATATTTATGTTTCATTTTTATACTGCAATAATATGTTATTCATATTTCAAAGGGAAAAGCACTAAACACACTAAAATAATTATTTTATTTGTTTTTGGTTTTGTTTCTGGCAGTAACTTCATGACTGAAATTGCTGCTGCCATTAATTTTAATAGAATCCTTCAAACATGCCTTGAACTATTAATCTGTTTTGCGTGATGCAAGGTCATCGACAGAAAGGTCTCTACACACGTTTCAGTGATGTAGCAGTGAATGCACAAATTTGCAACTGGTATTGGTTACGACAACTTTTAACTTTTTTATTGGAGATGGGAAATTAAGAGATGCGCTGATTCTGAATAAGATTTGATTGTTTATCAAGACCTTGTCTTTGGCTGTCAGTGAAAAGCACTTTACTGAAGTTTTATGCAGGGTTTCTTGTGTGAGGTTCTGTGCCTTTTCCTTTCATTTTACCATTAAAAGATACGTTGCAAAAAAGATTTTTAGGGATTCTGGAATCCTTTGACATTTCTTCTGCTACATACCATAAACTATATTAAATGAGGAGGAACAGTTTGAGAACTATATTTTGTTGCTGTGTGTTATCTTCATCGTGCGTGCACTCTTTTTTCCAGGTCTCTCTGTAGCCGTGCTGAAATTCTCCAGTTCACTCCAGGAGTTCCAGTTCGAGTGTATTGGTGATGTAGAGACAGATGATGAGGTGAATGTAGGTGAGTCCCCTGTAGCCCAGCAACACACACCATCCGCCAGCAGGCCACCATATTGGATGGCCCTGTTTATCATCAAAATTAGGACCTGACATTTCTGGAGAACTCCTGGGGGGTCGCAAGAAAGCAGTATTGCACTAGCTATGACAGAAATGAAGGTCTTTCATTCATACCCCTCACTGGGGCAAGTATAGATTATTTGTCTTCTTTTGGGGCAAATGGTCTGATGGAAGGTTTCTGAAAAGGCTCATCTCAAACTGCCAGTGTATTATGTGTAAATGTCTGCTTAAACATATATTGACAAACAAATATATGTACAGTGTCAGTGAAAATTCTTAATTACAGTTGCTAGAAAATTAAATTTGTTTGTTAATTTAATATACAAGACCTTCAGTTAAAAAGCTGAAGGTGAAGCATGAGCAGGAGATCAGCTGACATGTCTGGGGCACATGGGGTGCAACACTGTGAAAGGGTAGGGAGCAGGACCATCCAAAACTATTAACCAATAAACAGCCAATAACAGTCTATTTAATCTTCTCCCAGCATAGTTGCAAAGAGAGTGTGTGAAGCCTCCCAACCCAAATGCAGGTTTGCTGACCCCTCGCTCTGCCACATTGTCTACACCAATTGTTCCCACAACTTCCCTGTCTCATTGTTTGCATGAAAGTTAATTTAAAAGTCACTTCCAATGACCCATCTTGAGTCCAGCTCACCAAATACATGTCCTTTTTCAGTGACTTCCCAGATCTTCTTCAAAGTTGTTGGGCACTTGTGGGTTGATTTGCTTTCACCATCATGTCCATTTCCTCCAAAAATTGTATTGCTGAAACTGCTCAGGTGTACTCACACATTTGACTAGTACAATGCATTTTTTATACTTGGACTGGAATGAGAATGCTTCAGATTAAAACTGAACTGTTACATTATCCTTCAGAAAGCTACTTAACCTTGCTGTTGTAAATATCCATCTGTGCAAATTTAAATGTCATGCCGGTATCTTTGAATGAAACCATCTGTCAGATAAGTAAGGATGCATTCATATTTAATATCCATAGAGTGAATCCTTTTGAAACAGAAAATAATGTTTGTTTTACATGCGGAGGCTGCTTGTTGCATAGTGTCAAGTGTCTTGTGTTTCAGCTTACCAACTTTCCAAAGTTTTTTTTTTCTTTTCTCACCCTTATGTAGTACGGCTGCTCTTACACCCACTCTCTACTCATAGTCAACCCCGGGTTTGTGTAAATCTGTCCAAACTCGGAGAGAGCAGTTCATCTCATAGCCGTGTTTCTGTTAGCTTTTTTGTCTTGTTTATTTTGGGCTGATTTATTTATTTATTTATTTCGGTCTGCAGCCAGTTTTTATCTGCCAACCCGCCACCAGTTCTGCAAGCTATTCAGAGGTAGAGGAGGCCAATTATGCTCTGGCTGAATGGCTCGAGCTAACTGCTTGCCACTGAGCATGCTCTAATTTGGAATGCACACATTGCAGCTGGCCACTCGTCAAAAATGCTGCCAATCCCCTAGTATTTCCAGCCGAGATCTGGCGCTCGCATGGTGTCAGGTCCGGCTGGTTCAGATGGACTTCACTGGTGCCAGCTGCTGTGGGCCCATCTTTCTAGTCGCCAAGAAGCACAAAGTTTTGATTGACAGTGTCTGCCACGCAAAAGGAGGTTTGCAGTTTTTGCATGTAGTTTTATATGGTTGGAAAGACGATGATGACTGAGTATCTGTCAAAAAAGCATAATATGTCAACAGGATGTTGGCTTTTGTCATGGGCAGGATTGCTTATTTTTACACGACATGTTGGTGGCCAGCTGTTTTTAAGACCAGCTTACAATGGCCCCTATTTTTAAAAGTTGTTCTGTAATTGGAGTGTAAAAGTGGAAATAAAGAAGATACCCCTTTTTAGAGTTTTATAAAAAACAAGAAGTTACTCAGTCGGGAGAAAACACTTTGGTGAAAGTTTTCTCACATAGTGATACCTCTGTGATCTCACAGTACCCAGCATTAAAGGCCAAAGCTGAATTCAGAGCACAAAAAATGTAATTGTATCCAGAAATCAATCTGGTTGTGAGTGAAGAAGTGCTTTCTGACTGACTTGGTGGGCTCTGGTTGGAAGCTAGGCAGGGACCCTTGATCTAGCTCTGGGGGCAATCTGCTTTGATGCTCCCAAGTCCCCCTCCCCTGCTGCTCTCCCGCCTGTGGCATCGGCCTGGGTTCATGCAACCCCGCATCGATTTTTCCTGGGACTTCCTGTGGTGACATTCAGAAACCATGCCGGCTATCTAGAAATCAATCTGAAAGCAAGATTGATATGGCGATAGCATGCATTAATTGCACAAAAAAATGAAAGGCCTAGAAGTTTTTGAGCTACAAAGTTTGCTCTTTGTAGTGACCCCAAAGAAGTCCAGGCTACTCAGAATTTTAAGCAAACGTGGCAGAAAGCTGCCTTGCCAGCTCCATATATGTCAAACTTTCACATCATGGCGGAATCTTTGTCACACTAGTGTGCTTAATATATGTAAATAAGAAAGATATATAAATAAATATAAAACTTTCTGCCTTTTCTCCATCTCTCAATGTGTGCGTGCGTGTGTGTGTGTATAAATACACACATAGGCATCCTTCAGTTTACATGACCTCAGTTTACGTTTTGACGAGAATGTGATTTGAGTTTTAATACCAGTTGCACAATTTATGAGCCAGTTTGTTCGATACAATGTGCTTCAGCCAAAAAAATTTTCAAAAACAGAAAAATTGCAACATTGCAGTTTCATCCAAGTACATAAAAATGAGTAAAAAAGGAAAAAACATAAATAACACACAGTGTGTGTCTGGACATGTTAAACAATGGGCATTCTATAAAAAGTGTATATGCCTTTAAGTGGGCTACAACATGACAAGGAGTGTTGGATCCTGAGAAAGGCAGATGTCATGTAAAGAAAAAGTGAATCAAAAATGAGTTCACACTGTTGTGTCTTTAAGAGAAGTCGAAAATGTAATATGTGCTCACGTGGGTCTCTTATTAGCTGTTTCCGTCTATTTTGTTTCATCTAAATGTGTTTGTGCTGTGCTACTGCACTTACTGCGCATTTTTTTTTTTTTTTAAATGAACCTTTTGCTCTAAATGCCAGTTTTTGTGTCAAACAAAGAGGCAGACACAGTGGGTTACCTTGAAGCACATCTTTTTTGCCTTTATTCAGCATCGAACTATGAATAACATTGAACTCCTGCTGCAAACCCCATGCATGCACCCTCTTGTCTCCCATGCATAACATAGTGACGGCATGGTGGGGGAGCGCTAACATGTGAAATGTCCTGTACTATACATACTGTACCATGTGTTATAAACATGCAAGTTAATGACAACATTGAGTGTTTTCTAATTAGAAAGTATGTCATTGGATAAGTGGTGCTTAGAATGTTTTATCATGCTGAAATCATGGGTTTTTACTTTTAGTTATATTGTCCATTCTGATGGACTGGGAGCAGCCTGTTTATTTATTTTTCCCCCTTGTCTCTCAGAACAGCCTGAATTCTTCATGACAAGGATTCAATAAGGTGCTGGAAACATTCCTTACAGATTCCGGTCCCTGTTGACATGATTGAAGCATGTAATTGCTGCAGATTTGTCAGCTGCACATTCATGCTGCCAATCTGTCATTCTACCCCATTCCAAATGTGCTCTGTTGGATTGAGATCTGGTAACTGACCAAATTCCGATCCTACCATCTGTGTATCGCAGCTGAAATCAAGATTCATGAGACCAGGTGACATTTTTTCAAGCTGTGACTATCTAGTTTTGGTGAACCAGTGCCCACTATAGTCTCAGCTTCCTGTTCTTGGCTGACAGGTCTTCTGCTGTTGTAGCTCAACCATCTCAAGGTTCAATATGTTGTGCATTCAGAGATGCTTTTCTGCCCACCATTATTGTAAAAAGCAGTTTTTTGAGTTAGCCTTCCTGTCAGTTTGAATTAGTCTTGCCATTTTCCTCTGACCACTTCTATCAAAAAGGTGTTTCCACCCACAGAACTTCCAAGCATTGGCTGTGTACTGTAATTGAAAAAATATATATTTTGTAATAAAATGCACTGCATATCATTACTAATTTATCCAAATGTGCAGGTGCCTATGCTGCCAACTTTTCAGCTGTTTCCTGCTAGTTTTGCTTTATTTTAATGTTTGGGTTGCGTTGCACATTTACTGCACATTTCTTTTTTATGCAGTCCTTATTTAAATATTCCCATACTTACAAGTGAAATATGTTCTTGTAAACTGCTTCATGAAGTAAAATATTCTAAGTTGGCGATATGATTACCATTACATACACATGAAAAATTTCCCCCCTATTTTTGGTTGTAACTCCAAAAACATGCTAATTTCTCTGATATATGCAAAAAAAACTTGTAAGTGAAAGACTCGTGTCTTAAGACATAGCGGCACATATTTTCAGAAGATTTTGTGGCAGTATTGCATTGTATGGGGCCTCGTGATTTACAGGAAGTGTGTATATGAAATTAAATGCTTATTTTTCTTGGTTATGCAGAAGCCGGTATAAATTTGATTAATAAATATCAGTGGTTGCTTCAGTGCCTGTTTTCCAGGAAGTCCAGATGGATGAAGAGGTAGGAAGTCATCAAGCAGTAATCAGATCCATTGTTCTTTCCCCAGCAGCCCTATAAAAGACTGGAAGCTGGCTCCCTTTTCAGCTGCCATTTATAGTCTTTACTCTCTGATCTTTTCCCGTCACTCAATCCAGATGTAGGCATTTTCTTCTCTACTTTGTGTCTCACTGGCAAGTTCGTTGACGCTGTGCTCTTGTGCCCCACACATTTGAAATGTAAATGGCGTCAATTCCAACCACACACCTGCCTTGCAAGGAATTCTACCCACTGATAGTGACACTACAACCTGGACATGTGATCCTGCTCAGGAATATGACAAGACCCACTGAGTGTGCTGAGCTTTTTATTTGACCCCTGATGTAATGTCCTATATATATATATATAAGTCCTGAGTTATTGAAGCCCCCCAACTCCCAACCTGAATCTGACAAAGCAATTTGTCTGCAAGTGGGTGTGTGGTCATTTGTGAGCTGTAAAAACACAGTTTTATCATTTTATCACTAGGCTGAGAGATGTGGTAGCTTTTTAGCAGACACTTTTATCCAAAGCAAATAATATGCCTTGCTCTGTCTCTATTAATACAGCTGGATATTTGTACTGAAATAACTCACATTAAATACTCTGCTGAAGAATACATTGGCTCCACCTCTAAATTAATCTAAAAGTTTGGCTTTTTAATAACAGTGTTACATGCTGCAAAGGTTTTTATTTTAAACCAGGACAGAATTGACAGAAACTGTTGGGAAAACTTGCTTAGCAGACTCTTTGTGTGTGAGGTGAGTTGTTTAAAAATTTCAGCACCAGGTCACGTTCAGGAAAAGTTCATTAAAGGGAAACTAGGGCAAGCCTTTGAAGCAAAAATGGGTCACATTCTGCCCTCCTGCTCCTGATGCAAGAGTTGCATAAAAGCCATATATGTTGAACACATATTGGTCACTGCGCCAAGTTTCTCTTGTTAACAGTGGCCAGTAGGCCAAATCAGAAGGCAGTTCCTTGCATCTCACGTTAAGTACCGAAGACACATATGTGGAAGGACACAAGTCATCCATAAGTAACCAGATTTGTTTCTGCATGTTTCCTTCCAGCCCAGTCTTTCAAGGAATTTGCTCAGCTGTTAAACACTGTAGAAGAAGAGAGAAGACGCCTGGTAAGCATATGCTACTGTTGGATAGCCTTCCTCTGAATGCCAGATCTCATGCGGACATGTTCATGCACGTCCCGGGCTTGTGTAATTTGTCCATGATGACATACAGTACTGTGCAAAAGTCTTAGGCACCTGTGGGAAAAATGCTATAAACCGACAATGGTTCCAAAAATAATTCCTTGAATACTTATTAATCAATGAACCTTCTAAAAAGTGCAATAGACAAAAAAAATCCTCAATCAATTTGGTGGGACCACCCGTTCCCTTTAAAGCAGCATCAATTCTCTTATGCAAACTTGCATGCAGTTTAAGGTGGAGGTTGGTAGGTTCTTCCAAACATTTTGACGAACTGGCCACAGTTCTTCTGCAGACTTTGACTGTCTCTGCATGTCCTCCCAGACTGACTTGATCATGTTGCGATCAGGGCTCTGTGGGGACCATACCGTCTGTTGCAGGATTCCTTCTTTTTGCTGAAGATAGTTCTGTATGACTGAGATTGGGTGTTTGAAGTCATTCTCAGGCTGCAGAATGGATTTGGGACCAATCAGAAACCTCCCTGACGGTAGATAAGAGTCTACCTGTACTTCTCAACAGACATTGAAGTTGCATGCCTAAGACTTTTGCACAGTACTGTAGATGTGGTGAAGAATGATTACTCCCTCCCTATTAATACACCTACATAGCTGGCAGTGAGTTTATAGACATCCCACACGTGTCACCCCATCACGAGGGCCTGTTAATGAACTCCTTTGTGTGGAGCCTTAAGGGGGCTTTCACTGAATATGCATTTGCTACACTGTATCCAAATAACAAAGGGGCAAGACTCAGAAGGGCAGGGCTGGAGAGCTCCTACAATTCAAACACTTCCTTTAACACTGTGGCATCCTCACATAAGTTTCCGTTTGAATTCTCAGTCTGCTGACTGTTGACTTTATCATACCAATGAATTAATTGTTTGGAGCCCTTGTTGCTGAAGGCGCTCCGCTCACTAAATACCACAGAGTACTTATCCCTTTGAGCAGTGTTGGCTTCAGGCCCGGTGGTATACTTCAGCTCCCTTTAAACTGACAGGAGACCCAAACCCAACCCACCTAGCTTCATGCTCATCTCCCCTTTGTGTAATTGGCTGGCTGGAATCCTCCTCTTAAAAACCACAGTGGCACCATCAAAGATGGCAGTAAGCACCAATTAGAACTGAGGAAGGCATCACTCTGAATTCACTGATGTGGGTGAAACTGTTCTGCCCTGATCTAAAAAAAAAATAATGAAAAAAGTAACATCATTTCTTTTTTGGCTCCTTGGGCACAGATAAAGACACAATTGCTTATTTGTTCCTTTCGATCACACAGCAAACAGCGGGATGATTCTCAATTGTACCCAGCCGGGTTCTGGGAGATAGCCCTACAGCGGCTGTTGGTCTTGCCTCGGTTATCTTTTGTTTTCCGCAATGAAACCATTAGGAGGAAATACAAGGGAATTCATCAGAGTACAGCCTTTTGCCTGCAAGAGATTTGAAAACCACGTAGGGCAGCCGCTTCACTTTACCTGTCACCACTTGCGACGAGTAATAAATAAATCTCAGTTCTTAAACTAAGTTGGCATTGTTAGTGTTTCTCGTCATCTCCATTGTTGGACATGGTGACAAAGGAATGGGGTATTAATGAAGAAGATCACCTCTGCTTCAGATGCTAATTTTCACCAGCCTGTAATTCTGACAGCATTAACCCCATGATCCCAATTAAAGGATTGGATAATTATACAGATTTACCAAATGTCTTAAAAGTGTGTCCATCCTGGCAGTTGAAGGGGACATCAGACGAAATGTATAATTAGGAGTCAGTGAGCCAGCCACCCACTCTTACCAGAATGTTCAGTCAGTGATGTGAGGAACCTTTATCAAAAAGGCACTACTGGCCAAAAAGCAAATGTAAACAAAGATGAAATGTTAATGACATTCATTCTCTTCAACGGTTACGAAACTGTAACAAAAAATTTTATAAGAATCCCGTTATAAAAACTTGAAATGGAACACTAAAAAAAGAAGAAAGCAACATAAAAAATTATTTTCTTCCATTTATCCATCTATCATCATTGACCATCTTATCATAGTCAGGGTTGTAGCAGTCTGGAGCCTATCCCAAAATCATTGGGTTCTGGGCTATGAAGCCACATCATGGATTGGATGTCTGTCTAACGCAGTGTGGCCACACACGCACAGTCACATTCATGCACACGCCGTGATTCCTTTGGTGAATCATTTTTGCCATTTAGGTTTGAGTGTGTAAGCACATACAAGTGTCTTCTGTACAAGTGCAGAGGTTTCCTGATTTAATGATGTGCTACAAAGTCATGCTGTCAAAGGAAACCAGAGTATCAGACCGGAACCCATAAAAACAAACTCAGTCGGGACTGAGCTAGATTCAAACCCACCTCCAAACCAATAGTCTGTGACCTGACACATTAAAGACCAATTCATAACCTTGACCTTTAACACCAGGCCAAAATGGTGGGACAGATCAGGCTGCCTGTGTAGAGTTTCACTTAGACTTCATATTGTTTATTTTTACTTTTATATTTTTGACTCAACTTGCTCAAGGAACGATTTGGAAAAGTACCTACTGAATATTGAGACAGAAAAGGGCTTTGAGATGTGCGATAAACTGGCTATGTGGCCTTCAGGCAGAATCCTCTCTGCGTCCAACTCAGTGTGTTCTGTGCGGGGTTCAAACATCTCATGTCTTACTTGCATCCCAGTTACGGTCGATACGCCTTTGAACAAGTCTGGTCCAGCATGAGAACTGCTGCCCACGCACTGAGGCAATTTACACTCGGCGCCTGCCTCTCACACGTGGGATTTTGAGCGGCGTTTTTGCTTTTTTAGCTAATGTCGATTAGCGGCACGGAGGAAGCACACTCACAGTAAACAGTTTATCCCAAGTCAGGAGACACTGAACAAGGCAAAGACATCCAAAGGCAGATTGGATATCAAATGAATACAGAATATTTTGTGTTGTGAAGCTTCTTTAAGGCAGTGCAAAGTGCTTCTTACCCTTTTTCTTCTGTGTAGCGCACACTGGTCTATTAATAGAATCCGTGGGGAATCTCATTCGCTTGTCAATATCTGCACATCCAAGCTTAGTACTAACAGGGACCTCTTTTGCTCATCCTTTGGTATATTTATGTTACCAAGATGCAGTGAAAATATTTGTAAGCTTGAAAGTTTGAGTTTTTACATGGCCATATTCACATGTTCCTTCATTAATATAAATTTCACATGTAACAAAGTGTGCATTCTGAAGTCGTTGGAATCCTCTCCTTGGTCTGTTATCTAAACCTTATAATTGGTCAAATCTGGATATAAATATGGGTTCCTACATTTTTTTTTTATCAAATTGGACAGTAGTAGCATAATACTCCATAGAAAAAAAAATCAGGGTAAAATGTTTATATTACAGTGTAGCACATAGGTCATGGTTACTAAGTGGAGGGCTTTACTATTGAAAAGGTGCATTCTGATCATCAAAAGAAAATGAGATTAATTTAGTAAACAGCATGCCCAACAATAGCCTTATTCTCCCATCATTTTGCTTTTTTCTTTCTATGCATTCATTCATTGTCAAATATTACCTGAAAATATGTGTAGCACTGCCTATTGTGAAGGACTGTTGTAGCTAAGAGGATGTTGCTTGCAGGTATATGTAAAGATTATTTCATTATGAGAGGTTATTTAATTATATTTCGTTACAAATCACCCATATGTATAATGCAGAGCAATTCAATGGCCTGAAAGTTGGGCTTTACACAAACAAGACTGTTTTTGAAACCAGCAGTTAGTAATTCCTCCTAACTTCCAAAATAGGACGAAATCTCTGCTGTAATTGAGACCATACATTTCCTCTTATCTGGTTCGCACCAAATGGAAATACTGGAATGGAGCGTGAACGTTTTGCAGCAGTCCAGCACACCCAGCTGACTTGTACTTGGATGCCCTGCAAAGATGTTGCAACGTATATCAGAGATGTAATGTGTTGTAATCTCCAGACTTAAAGCTCCTTTTTCTGCCCAGTGTGACCTATATGTCTTCAATACTCGACAAGCCTGCTGTTCCTGTCCTCACATAAACGCGGTCATTTGCTTCAATGACTGCATCCAGAGTCTCGGCTGTGTTTGCTATTTTATTGCCTTTTCCCAAATGTTTATCTCACTGTGCCTCTGTTGCAGAGAACACACTCCTCTTAGGTAACAACATTTATTATGTAACTTTTGTAAGCCTGTTTTTGTGAGAAATTACAAATGAGTTGGTTTCTTTTAATTATGGAAGAAATCAGTGTGTGTACATGGTTAAGCACTGGTTGTTTAAGTAATAATACTTTGCAGAGTACTAACTCAGATCAGAGTCATTTTTTAAAATTCTACAATAGAGGAAGACATATGCTTTGTTTGTGGTTCTGTAAGTAAGGCCAGACGTCTTTTTTTGTAATTCACGTTTGTCATGGAAAGAGCTAATTTTAAACAAATGGTTCTAATGAACATGGTGTGTATTTTTCATACATTCTATTTTATTTTTTATTGCAGATACAGAACGCAAATGATGTCTTAATCACACCACTCGAGAGGTTTCGAAGGGAGCAAATCGACACAGCCAAAGTAGGTATACAGAGCTGTGTTTTTCCACTTAGATTTACCGATGTTTAATTCCCCTTATTTATGGTTTTTCAGTATAATAATCGAATGTGTTAACGCACCAGTGAACTTAACAGTTCTGAAAGAATGAGACTGTTGTACCCACTTCTGGAGCTCTTTGGCTATGCTTCAAAAACAGGCCAAGCACAATGAAGTAATGAAATGTTTACACGCTTATAAGGAATTTCCAAAGGTAAACACAATTTCTGCAATAAGTAGACCTATATGCAATGCTCAGCTCTTCTGCAGGACTCGCAAGGGGTAAATCCTTGGTTTGTATTACATTCACAGTAAAAGGATATTATATTGTGTTTGCCATTTTTCAGTGTCCTCTATGAATGTAATTGGACATTGTTTTGTGGCTGAAAATAGTTGCACAACAATATCTAAATGCTTTTCTCTCTCAGTGCTGCGTAAGGCTTTCAACCCTCTGTGGTCCAGTGTAATATAGCAGAAATGGCACCACTGAACATTGCAGTTCAGTGGAAGTTTGAGTGAAAACAATGTTTAAAAAGATTACCTGAAAGGGTTAGAAAAATTTATCCAGGGCAATATCAAGTCTCACCTAAACTGCATCTTTGTTCAGCAGACTGAAGAAAGCGATCGCTGCGTCACCATGTAAACTCTGCACCAAGAGTCTGTGTGTTTGCCCGTTGTGTAAAGCCTTTGTAAACGTTCTTGTCAAACTTGTTTTTTTAATGGCAAATTGGCATGAGAGCATCTAATAGAGGAAACTAAGCAAAGCTGTCCTCAGCTGTGAGTCACAGGTACAGTTAAGATTAATGAACTGAACTGTTGACCTTCAACCCATTGAGAAAAGTGGTCAGACTTGTCTGTTCCATCTAATGGATGTTAAGCAGTATTCCTGGGTAAGACGTGAAGTTGTAATAGGACAACAACAACCACTGAGCAAAGTAGCATAGTTGGCATGAGTGATTAGTATGTTTTTCTAAACTGGGTGTTTGAGGGTCAGAAATAAAGTGTACAGAGGACAAAAGTCAAGAAAATATTGTTTCTGTTCATACCTTCACCCAACACTTTTCCTCCTGCTTTTCTCAAAACTTGTACATCACATATAGAGAGATGTATAATATCAGTGTGTTTTACTTAGCCGTGAAACACTGAAATAAGTCGCACCATCAGTCTTTTTTCACACTCTTTCCCTGTGCATTCACAGGTTTTTTTAATCCTTGAGTCTTGTGGCAGTGAGGTACTCACAAGAACCCAGTGCTTTGTGAGAAAGGCCGGACATCTCGTCTCGTAAGAAACATGTATCACTTTTGATTAAACAAATTGAGTTGTTTCTTCTGCTTTGGTTCAAAGCATCAGCTTCTACACCTTAGGGTCAGCGGAGGGAAAAAAAAACCTACCTGTCTGGTATCTCTCTCGTACTTCTCTTCTGTGGAAATCTAGGCCACTGATCCCCAGTCCGTTGCGCTCCTCCTCAGTCAAAATCTCATGTACCAGTTTTGATGGAGCATTCCTCTATTGACATCCAGCTGACACTGCATCTTTCTCCTGAGTTTTAATTTTTATTTTCGCGCTGAGTAAAACAGAACGCCGCTCCCATTCATTGCTGTTTTTGATGAGACAAATGAAAAGTTTGAAACTGTTTGAAAACATTCATCAACAATGTAGGTGCAACACTTTTCAGATGTTCACATTGTTGGTGAAACAAAAGCAGATGTTATTACTTACTCTGTTACTTAGCCACTGCTGCTAGTAATGGGGGCTTATTCAGCAAAGCAAAGTTGGGATAGGATAAAGCCTCACTTCTTTAAGCAAATGATGGGAACTGGCTCTCTCCTCCTCCGCTGAAGGCCTGTCAGACCTCCTAGTGGAAACAGGCATGGACAGTAGAGCCATGCGCAGCATGGGGACTGATGGAGACACCCCAGTTTGATCATCCTTCTGCATCAGCGGTCCAATTAGCCATCCATTCAACGAGTGGCAGATGATGCCCAAGCCAATTCTGCTTTAAACTGCTTACTCTGGGGCTTTCTCAAGTGAAAGATCTCATACACAGACCTCCCATATGCAATAATGCATAATATTGTATGTATCACAACAGCATGCCAACATACAACAGGATTAGATCCTGAATGAAACCTACTAAAGGCAGTCTGTTTGCACTGGAATGCCTGAAACAGCAGTGTCTTTTTAGAACAAATCTGCCCGTCAGATTGCTGTTATTGGATTTCTGCATGTAATATGCATGACCACCATACATTTAAAATCTAATAAAGTCATTTGTTTGATAGCTGTGTGAGAAAAAAATACTTGTGTTTCTTTTTAAATCAGAAGTGAAGAATATCATGTTTCATTCTCTGGATGCAGCACATCCTTCTTTGAAAAATGTTTCCTTCCAAAATTCTTGCCCACTGCAATTTTATGGCTTCTACATTTTCTTGAAAAAGTGTTGTGAGTGTTGTAAGGTGCATGAGTTGAAAGTTTCCAGCATTGTCTGGATTACAAATTATAATTACGCATATTTTTCCAATCAGTATTTTTACTGTAAACTCAGTTTGATCTAATTCCAAATTGTCAGAGCCAGAAAAAGTTTTGTATACAGAAGTGATGTATGTTAAGAACCTTACTTATAGGTAATACAACACAATGGAGCAGTTGATGTGCAAATATAAATGAACACATAGTTTAAAAGAATATGTACAGAGTAGCTTATAATGTTTACAAAAAATGTAATTGTGTAAGAAGAATGCAATGAGAATGTTTTTATTTGACTTAAAAGAAAAGAAATACTATACCTTTTTAAATGTTTAATTGATTTTGTTATTCTGTTGTATTTAAGGTCATTGATGCAGTATATTTCATAAATGAAGCCTGAAAACTGCATGTGCAACAGTACAAAATAGGTTAATTATATAAACACCAAAAATGCTGTCTTTTATTTTTAAAATATAAAATTAAAATCAAAATATTTTTGATTTTTTTTTTTTTTTTAAATAGGGTAAATTGTTAGGACAGATTGCTCAAAGGGCTAAAGTGTTCAGTGCTGTAGGAGGTTACACTATTCAAGGTATTATGTACTTGTTAATTTTAATTTTGCTGTGAAGGGAAGGGAGTATTACTGTTAAGACTTGTTTGTTACCACTGGAAGTCCTAAGCCTGCATACAAACACTGACTTATATTCACATATGTAAATAGTGCGCTGGGACGTGAGCTGAAAACAAATTTTGTGGACTTACACTTCCCTTGCATTTCACTTTTGCATTTGCATGGCCAGTCTGTTCATATATAGCAAGACCTCTAATGGAACTTAAATTGTCAGCTGGCAGGTTTTTAAGACTATATTTTCCAGCAATGTACTCTTCATGGTCAATGGACATATTGTTTTGCACACTTGGCCGCTGATTCGCTTTCCTTAACCATTTACATTTGTAAGGGTCACAGAGGTCCAGAGTCAATCCCAGATTCACTGAGCACTAGGCTCAGAGGGTTCACCCTGAACATGAGGCCAGTCCACTGCAGGGTAGTCACACACATTCACGCACTCTGGGCAATTCAGAATCCCCAGTTAACCTAAACACATGTCTCTGGACTGTAACAAACAGGTACGTGTTTTCAATCGAAAAGTCTTCTTCATTTAAAAATGCCTTTAAAAGGAGACTTCATTAGAACTCCTCAAAGCCTTTTAGAGGAAAACAGAGCAGCAAAGCCAAGGCCTCTACAGGAAAAACAAAACTGTCAGGCAAAGAAAGTCCAAACAAATTCATAGCAAGCCTTTTTGTCAGGCCATCCAGCTAAATTATAGTTGGTGCCGTTCTCCGCTCCTCAGCAGACAGTGATTAATGGCTTTAATTGACAGCCAAGTTTCTTTTCCACAGTACTCCTGCTCTCTCAGTAAAAAATGAGGTCTTTGGGTAAAAACAAGGTCTTTGAGCGTTCTGATTGCAGGTATCAGTAGCACTGCTTTATGATTAGATGGCTTCTGTGGCAGCAGCACAGAGAGGGCTGCACCCGTGCAAAAGGCCTGGAAGCGGGCAGCCGGCAGCGGTGCCAGCTACGCACTGTTCCAAACGCTGGTGTGCCGGGGCTTCCAAATGGGCTATGTGCCATCATATTGGTGGCATTTCAGCATTTAGCTTAACCTTAATTGCTCCTTTAAAAAACTCAGAACACAAAAACAATATTGAGTAATTTGGATTATTTATTGGCTATGAAAATGAATCATAAATAATGCCGGTCAGACAGTGGCAACATAAATCACCATGTAATGTTGCCTTTGGGTGCTTCATTTAGGCTTTGCAAGAGGCCTTGTCCCTACAGGCTATTGCCTTCATAAATGATCCCGTGTTTGAGCTTGAGTCCCCATGGTGGTGACAGCAGGTCCCCTCCCTTTTCTTCTAGAGACCAAGTAATAAGGACAGACAGTGCTGTATATTGGTGCTTGATGCTGCTGGTGCGATTAGTGTGAATAACCTGTTATTTTCATCTCTTGGCATGTGTTCAGCGTGTGAAGTGTAACGGTAAGACTGGAGATTAGAACAGATTTACACTGCCACCTAGTGGTTCTAAGGATAAAAAAGAATTCCCTTTGATAACCTGACCCAAAGCAACTCTTTTTTCTTTGTGCGATTATGGAATAGTGAAATTTTTTCCTGACTGAATAATAATGTACTATGAGAATGTTTCCTCAATTTAGTGAAAGATATTCACGTGTATTTCACAGTTGCTGATTGTTTTTTTTTTGTAGGAAGAAAAAAAGAAATTTGACAAGGAGACAGAGAAATATTACTCTGCTTTAGAGAAGCACCTCAATTTATCATCGAAAAAGAAAGATACATTTTTACAAGAGGTAAGCCAACACAAAGTGATGAAATAGATTGTGCTGAAAAATAAGAAATAATTTCTTGATATGTGAAATGTTAAAAACCAAAACAGCATAAAATAAAGTGTGTGTAAAAGAAAGTGCGATATACAGGGAATTATCCTTAATTGTAATGAACCAGAACCCTTCCTCTCACCATGAGTAATCCAAATTCAGTAGTTTTTCCTACAGATTTAGTATGGTTTGCTGTGTGTCCAACTTAAGGTGTGCTGTGATAAATAGTCATGTAGTGTGAACAGCTACAGGAATTCTATACTCATATTCCAGCAAAACAAAGGTGATATTTTATTTAATTGTAGGCAGACATACAGATTGATAAAGACAAGCAGGTCTTCTACGATGCCTCCCTGGAATACGTCTTCAAGATCCAGGAAGTTCAAGAGAAGAAGAAATTTGAATTTGTCGAACCAGTAAGTTTCGTCCCTTGAGCAATCGCAATGTAGTAAGTGCCTTCGGAGGAGGACTCAAGCAAAGTGCTCACCGTATTCACAAAAAGCAGCATAGTCCTTCCTGCTGTCACAGCTCACGGCTTCCTGGGAAATTCTCATCCTTTCACCCCTGCAGCTCCAATGCGGACAGCAAAATCACATTCAAATCATTCTTTTGTCCGAACATCTCAGCTTTGATGTCTGGCTGTCAAAGTGGGAGAAGGGAGATAGAGATAGAGACAGGGAGATAGAGGTGTTAGGGACAAGGTGGCAATCCTGATAAGCATGAGGAAATCCAGAGACTCACATCCTGCCATTTATATCGTCAAAGAGGAAAAATCTCTTCAGAGCTCTTGTAGTGACAGTCATCTGTCTCTTTTTATAAATGACTTAGTGTAGTGGCCCTTATGTAAACTGAAATAAAATTAAGAACACATTCACCTGGCATTCGGTGACAGCAGTAAAGGAGAAATCTAGATCAGTTTTCCCATGTTTACCTGGGCTGTTCATTTTATTAAAATCTGAATCAGAAATGTCTTATTTGGCACAAAGTGAGAATTCCAAACTATTATTTTCTTATGTTGACGCTACAGTAAAAGAACACATTTATGAAGTGCAAAATTGAATACCATTTGTTTTGACTGAACTGATAACCTTTAATAACGGAGCTGGCCCAGGACAGTATTTGCTGGCAACTATTTCATTATTGAAAACGAGATGACTAATGGAATAAAATGAAGAATGGATCTTTTCAGCAACAAATGGTATGAATTATATTAAACCTAATGCATCTTTCTGCCAAGTGCATTACTGAGTGCATGTGTGCTTCTTCGAAGTGTATAACTGATGTTCCCTGGGTTCTCCTGTTTCTCCTCAGTTACTGGCCTTCCTGCAGGGCCTCTTCACCTTCTACCATGAGGGCTATGAGTTGGTGCACGAGTTTGAGCCTTACAAGCAGCAGCTGCAATTCAACCTACAAAATGTAAGATGACCAGGTTCAGATCCTTAAGAAATGACACTTTAAGCTGGGCTTTGCAATATACGGCTTCTCAAAAGACTGGAGGGATTTACGATATTTTAAATGTTTAAACATCTCAAGGGCTGTCATCTTTCTTTCTGAACTGGCGCTGAAAGGTTAAAGTGGAACACAGGTACAGCAGCTAGCATTTATGTGGCGCATTTATGTGGCCTGGACGGTGCAGCTGAATGTGGGTTCACTTCCCACTCAGTCTGTGTGGAACTTGCCTATTATCCTTTTGTTTGCTTGGGTTTCCTCCCACAGTCCAAAGATGTGTTTCAGGTGAATAGGTGACACTCAGTTGTGTATAAGTGTGTTGTATTGCTTTGCTGTATAGATGGATGAATGATTATATGAAGTTTAGTGTAGTACATATATCTGGGAATGCAAGTCACACTGGATAAAGCTGTCAGCTAAATACTGCACAGTAATCTTTTTAGATTGCCGAAAAAGTGTCTGCTAAATGAATAATTATAACGTCTGAGGATTTATGATGCACTTTTTTAAAGAGATTGTCTGGTTTAGTAGGATTCCCTGCTAATGTTTGTAATGGATGTACCCCTCATGAGCCCTGACTGGTACCTAGAGATTAGCCAAGCTATAGGTTGTGCTGCTGTTTTCCATGCCGATGTGTGCCACTGTTCTGTACGGTTTCGCACTTCCACTTGAATTCCTTCCAGCACCACTTGGAACCTAGAAGTCCTGGCTCAGAGCTCTTAGATTCCTGCAGTCTCTGTCTTGTGACCCGACATGCTACAGAAATCACAAGCATGTCACCCGAGCTTTCCCATGGTTCCACTGTTATATCTGATGACCTTTTCACGCTTTTGGACCAAACAAAATGCACTCAACCATCGAGAACACAAGAGAGAGCAGGGTGGAAGGAGCCCTTGTCAGCCCTTAAGCACACTTAGGTGACCAGACACGCACTGTTGGTCTTGCATTAAACCAATTCTTAACCCGTTTAAATGGAAGCAGCCAAATGCCCAGTTGAATTCAATGCTGGGCCTCTGGCGTTGTTATTACGGGGCAGAAAATAATCAGGACGATAACTGTGGCCCTCAGAGAACAAGGAATATTGCCAAGGCTTTCTGTCGCTTGAGGACACACTAGTGTCACAGCTTTAAGCAGCACAGTACTTGGTCATATCCTGCAGGCACTGGGGTGAGAGCAGCCAAGCATGCATGATACACTAGCTTTGTCTAACTCAAGGATTGCCAGTCACTTCTGCTCAGCAGTGAGCTGTCCCCTCCAGTGATATCTTTCTCTGAGGGACCCACAGGTTACCTACCTAAATGTTACATTTTCAGAGGTACATATCTAATCTAGGTGGAGATTTCACAGACTATACTGTATTTAAACTAACTATACTTAACTTTTTTCCTGAAGACAAGGAATAATTTTGAGAGCACAAAGCAGGAAGTAGAGAAACTGATGAAGAGGATGAGGTCTGCAGATCATGACTACAGACCCCCGAGCCAATGGACCATGGAGGGGTTTCTGTATGTTCAAGAGAAGCGTAAGTAGAAGTATTAGTAATGTGTGCACACACATACACACAGGTTCCAAAATGTCCGAATTTTAACCTGAAGGGTTTCATATCTCAATTTGTTCATAAATCCAACCTCTACAATCAATAAACGCTTAATAAAATAGAATTATATGATTTTCACATAGAGCAGAGTCTCCTGTGATGAAAAAATGGTACAGTGGCTTATGAAAATACATGCAGTTATTAACTTGGCAATGTTATGTCCACAGCAGGTATTTTATTCACTGCCTTCTATGTGTTTCATTCTGCAAAGCACAGAGATGCTACATTTCTTTCAAGCAAACTAACTCCAGGTATCCCTTGTTATCCTAATCTAATCTAACCTAATTCAATAAAGCTTTTTGGATAGTTAATTTTCAGATACCATAAGTCCTATATTACATTATTTTAAATGGGGAAAAATAATGAGCCCAACCAAAAATCCCAAACCAGTTTCCCCACATATCAATAGAACATCTACATAACAGGCCACCAAGAACTTCATATTATAATGCATTTAAAATACCAGTTATATAATTATTAAACACTTAATAAGTAATTAGTGGATGTGTTTGTGTGCAGTACACAGTTATACTGTACAGTATTACATACAAATTTAATTGTCCTTCTGCACTGCAAGGAACATTTACTGTAATATAAATGAACAAAATCATCTTGTAGAATCATCCCCAGATCAATTCATGCTCATCTGAAGGCCAAAGGAGGCACAACATGTTACTAGATAGGTGTACCTAATAAACTGGCAACTGGAAACTGGCATTTTTCTTGTGGTTTAGGAGTTGGAGTCCGAAGGTGCACAGTTTTTCAGTTTTAATAACTTGGATAATAAGTAATAGAATTCAATAATTGTTGGTAGAAATATTATAGAATATGTCAGTGTTATCAGGGCCACACATAAAAATACTATATGTTTTGGTTAAGGTGACAATTTATTTGAAGTTTTTTGTCCAGGACTTGGTTATATTTTTTCCATCTGTATATCTTTAAAGCAAAATCTCTGTTTTTCTGTCTGTCTGTTTGTTCTTTATGTAGGGCTTTGTTTTTCAGGCCACAGGCCCCAAATGTGACACAAACATCACACCTCACCCTAAGTGAGGTTTTTCCATAGCCAAGCTCCAAAAATTCTACTTTCTGTTTTCAAAATTAAATTTCAATCTGAAAAGACTTGCAGGAGTACTAATATCATATCAGCATGTAGTGCTACCACACACATAGCATCAGATTTTCTGCTCTACACACACACATACTGATGCACTTTCTGACCCTCAAAAATCCAAAAAATTAATAAAAGATTATACATGACACACAGACAGCACTGCCCACGTTAGTGTAATGGTAATATAGTTTGGTTAAATATATTACGTCTCTAGTCAACTTGACTATGGCCGGCGCATGCATCACTCTCTGTGGTATTTGCCTGTCTGACAGTGTTAACAATAGAGTAATCTCTCAGTATCTGAATGTAATTTGTCCCTGAAAATGCGTCAAATGCCAAATTTATTGGATACCGTGTGCCTGTTTCCCTGTACAGTAGTTCCTCTGTATCTGAACTCTCTATATCCCAATTTTTGCTATAACAGCTCTTAAAACTGAATACCTATATGCTGGTATTTGAATGGAAATTTTTTCTATATTGAATTTTTATCCAAAGCTTATTATTAATAAAAAAACTTAAAATGCAAATAAAATTTTCATTCAAAGGTTTAAAAATCTACAAATAAATATCATATAGTACCATATAGTTTGTTCTAATAAAATGTTATTGTACGTATTGTAATAAACTCTATTGTGTACTGTTATTGTGTACTCCGAATCCGAAGCGAGACATGTACATGCATAAGTGTTATCAGCTGTTTCCACCTGTTTCACCTTGTCTCCACGTGTTTGCACTGTTTCACCACATTTATTGGGCACTTCTTTAATACTCACCAAGCCCACAGGAAAACACCTATATCACTATAAACCCATGATTTCAGCAATATAAAACACTCTAAACATCAGTATCCTTATTAGAAAATACTTAGTGTTGTCATAAAGTTTCTTGTTTATAACACATGATGCAGTATGTACAGGACATTCCACATGCTAGTGCCCCCCTAGTGCCACTTGCTGCACTTATGTACTAAATTCAACTACTTTAATGGTACAACTGTTTGGTGATTATATAACGTGTTTACACCCCTTCACTATTTTTGACCCAAGGAAGCACTGGGTAACCCAGCTAGTTATAAAAAATGGAATAAAAGCCACATCTAATAATAGGAGTTCTCCTAATTGGGTGATTTCATGCGATGAATTAACTGCATTAGGTGAGGAATGGGTGTATTTTAGATGCACACTGCGCAAAAATATTTTGCCCCATTTTGCAACAATTTGATAAAAAACAAATTAAGGATTTTTGTACCGACACAGAAGTGTATGACTGTCAAACTTTGCCAAATAAAGAAGTTAAAATTTTTTTGTTAAATTTTGTTTTTAATTTGTTTATACTCCATCTGCTGCTCAGGTGGCATATCAGCATGTTGACTGAGCATAATTACTACACAGGTGTTCCTTATTATGTGGACAATAAAAGAGCAGCTAAAATGTGCAGTTTTTGTTGAGCAACATGATGCCCAGATTCCTCAAGTTTTGCGGGACCATGCCATTGGCCTGCTTGCTGCAGGGAAGTCCACTAGAGCTGTTGTCAAAGTCATGAGTGTCCATTTCTCCACCATAAGCCACCTCTAACACTCCAGAGTTTTTGGTAGCACATCCAACCACCCTCACAATCACAGGAGGAGATGTTTTGCACTGCTATAGACAAATGGTGGGCACACCAGATGATAACGTGGGAAAATCTGTTTCACGACCCACCTTGTTTTTTGAGGTATCTGTGATCAAGAGAACCTAATGAATCGATGTCAGCTGTGAGATTTCCATTTGTTGGTTGAGCATTGCATTTATATTTTTGTTCAGTGTAGTGATGGAGCTAGTGATGTAGTGGTTAAAGCTGCCATTTTTGCACTTCAAGGTCCCAGCTTCAAATTCCACCTCCCGCTGTAATACTCTTGAGCGAGGTACTTTCTCTGAATTACTCCAGTGAAAGTTACCCATCTGTATAAATGGATCAATTGTTGTAAGTAGCTTGAAACTGAAGTTATCATGAAGTAACTACATAAATTAGATTTTTAATTCTGTCTTAGGTAATTAAATGGAATCCCGTTTTATGAGGTTCTAACAAGCATTATAGTCGTTGTTTAACAAACACTTCTCTTCAAAATGACATCGCTCACACTTTTTTCCTATTTAGAGAGCCTGGTATTTTCTCAGAATCAGATCACGTTGTAATTTTTTTTTAATACTCCAGGACCGTTAGGATTTACATGGATACGTCACTACTGCACGTATGAGAAGGGCACCAAGACCTTGTCTGTGTGCAGCGCAGAAAACAAGTCAGCGGGCAAACAGGTATTGTCGGATTTTACTGAGGGCACAATTATTCCAAACAAAAAGATTTTCTCACAGTGGAAAGATTTTTTTTTTTACAAGACTTATCTTTAAAATAACTACTTTAAACTTAAAGATTAACAGATGAAATGGTTTAGTAGGTCACAGGGTTTCAGGGTCATAATAAACACTGAAAGGCTTTTTTGCGCAGAATGTGCCACTTGTGCCAAGTACTCAAAACATGTGTTGCTAGCTGTTATTTTGGGTATTTCAGGGTGACTTTGGCAAGGTTTTTATTTGCAAAACTCAGTATTCACAGGGAGTCAGCCTTGTGCCCCTCTTAGGCAGCTAGATGAAATACTAGTCAGTATTTGTATGTCACAAAGAGTTGTCCAGGGCCTACAGAAAGTGAATAAAAAATGACTGAGTTCTGTTTTTCTTCTTGTGGTTTTCTTTCCACAGTGCACACCATTCACAGCCCCACCAGAGGTATTCAAGCTGAAGTCTTGCATCCGCAGGAAGGCAGACTCCATCGACAAGCGCTTCTGTTTTGACATTGAGGTGTTGGAAAGGTTTGTGGTGCTTCATTTTGATAGTGGATCTTTAACACAGCTGGTGGGTTTCCATCATGATTCAGAGGGTCATCAGCAGGCCTTATATGAATAAAGATACTGACCAACACACTGATACCTCAGTGTTGAATCTAAAGTTACTCTGGGTGCTCAACTTCCAAACATAACTGGAACATAAATTTTCGTACTTACACAGACCAGATCTAGCCCCGTGAAAAAGTGAACAAGGCTCATCTCTGTTTAAGTACAAGCTAGTCCTTGCTTTCCCACCATAGTTTCTGTAGGAAAACAGAAATACTCATAAGTCCATTCATAACTCAGTTATTTTTTAACTCAGAAGTCACTTCTACAATGTCACAATATGTTAATATAAAAAACTGCATTATCAATGCAGTATCACTGTATCTCTGGCCTCCAGCAGAAACAGGGCACAAGAGAAGAAACACCCACCCATCATGATGTCACTAAAGTGCAGTATAGGACACTTATTAACTTGAATACTACATTAAAGTTACATTAAGGCTACATTAAAATTAAAACTTCTTTAAAATTACTGGAAATTTTGAAACTTAAATAAAGTTAAGAAAAGACTTCTATTCAATGTAGACTTTTGTTTGATTCGTCTCATAAACATATGCAGCATTCTTCATCTTGTTTTTGGCCACACCAGATGGGAGCTGTAAATACTGTACAATAAACACTGCAGAACTGAGTGGAATGAAGCCTGTTCTCCACCTCTATGGTGTTGTGTTCCTCTACCTTCTAAATGCATTTTTCTGCCCACTATTGATGAAAAATGGAAATGCAGGTCATTTTCATTCTGCAACAGACAAAAATGGTAGATGATAGAATGATACAGAAAATCAATTAAAATGAACTGGACAACATTCATATCTTTGAAAATGTGTATCACAAGGTGTCAGCCTATATTTTCAAAAATATTAATACTTCACAACATAGTGAGTTAAATGTTTGGTGTTGTTCTCTGTGTGTTTCCATGTAGAAGAGCTGTCTCATGGTCATCTTGGTCAAATGTCCTTAAAGTTCTTTTCATCTTCTATGTTATTACAATTCTGTACATAAATCCCTTCAACTCAATGAAATGTAGCTGGATAACACTTTAACTTTGACTTCTGCTAAGATAAGGTACCACCTTGAATGATCTGGACAATGTGTTGATCATTTCAGAATGTTCTGTATTAGTAGACAGATAACATCACACATCAGGAAGTTTTAGTGCTTACACAGGCCAGGTCTGGCCCTGTGAAAAAGTAAACAAGGCTCATCTCTGTTTAAGTGCAAGCTAGTCTTTGCTTGACCACATTAGTTTCTGTAGGAAAACAGAAATACCCATAAGTCTTTGCCACTCTCCTAGGCATGGGGTCATCACCCTACAGGCACTGTCAGAGTCAAACAGGAGACTCTGGATGGAAGCCATGGATGGCAGGGAGCCGGTAAGACTTATTCCAGGGTTCTCCAGTGACCTGAAATCTGTTGAGAACACCTTTAGACAAATGTATCTCTACTGCACTCTGGTGGCCAATATATGAAACATAAATCCTGGTCTAAAAGCAAGTTGTTTACTATCTATGCGTGGTGTGTTTTGATTTACCAGTAAAATAGTTTGACTTCATAGTTGTGTTAAGCAGGCATATTATTATGTGAAATGAATTGAATGTTCTCTGTCTGAACGTGCTGTAGATTTATTCTGGGCTCAATTCAGACTTCAAAGATATTTTTTTGGTTATATCTGGGTGAAATGTTATGCATGCTGAGAGATGTTTTTGAAAATTAAAATTGCACTTATACAAACAAAGATGTGGGTTCATGGTAATAGTTTGGCCTCTTCTAAGACTCATGTATTTGTTTATAATTTTAATGCTGATGAAGAGACGAATGATAAACTGACCACAGACTGACCATAAACACTTTGACCTTCCTCACCTGAGGTTTTAGCCCCTGTATTGTAAACAACATTTAATAGTAACTGTCCGTATAATCTTTTTGGTTGAAATTCCTTGTGTTTGCTAACATTTAACCACAGCTGGGGATGAAAACACGTAGTATATAACAGTATGTTTGTTTTTATTTCAAGATATACACCCTTCCAGCATTGCTAGGCAACAATGAAGAGAGTGAGTTTTTACATGGATGTTACTTAGTTGTTATAGTCTGACCAGCCATTTCTGTCTGAGTTTTCTTTACCTGCCTCTTTTAATCCTTTCCTCTTTAAGAGGATGTGACTAATCTCTCTGCTGTTTGACAGATTCTTTGCACACATGTATTCAGTTTTGTCAGCTGGGTCACTGTGTTACTATTTTTCTCACACTGCAATTAATAATCAGACTGGTTTTTAAATACCATCCAGAGCTGGGGTTCTTGTGAACAATTCTTCTGCTCCCCACAGCATCACTGAATGAGACTGGATTTAACTTTGTGAAGAAATGCATTGACTTGGTAGAGAAACAGGGTAGGTGACTCTATTTTCTTGTTTTTGCTTAGTTTCAAATGATTGTATGACTTAAAGACACAGTTTCACTAAAGTAATGATTTGTTTTGATAATAACAGTGTTAAATGTTTAATGATTTTCTGAGAACACGCAATATCTTAATAAAAAACAAAACACTTTATTTCTGGTTTCCAGAGTGTTTCGGTTTTGTTGTAAATGAAATGAGCTTTATAAACATCTTGTTTTGATGAGCAATTGACTGATGGTTTAGTATTTTGTGTGTTTTAAATACAGGACTCACCACAGTGGGCCTGTACAGAGTAGGGGGAGTCAACTCCAAAGTGCAGCGACTGATGTCTGCAGTGTTTGGTACGACAACAGATAATGCTAACAAGTTTTCCCAGACATTATTTCTTGCCCTCAAAGCTTGACACTCACCAAGCACCGTGTGTATTCTGTGAGAATCCTGCTGCTTTTTGCTCTGTGGACTGCAGCCCTGTTCAAGGAATTCCTCCCAACAGTGACTGTAGGAGTCACTGTGAGTAAAGAGGGAGTGAAGCAAGTTCCCAAAGGAAGGACAGAACAGTTTATTTCATTCTCTTTTAACCCTTGAGCAGAAAATGAATTGTTCCAGTACACTTTACTTTCAACGGTATAAAAAGTATAAAACATGGCATCATTTAACCATGTAAGCAACAAGAAATAATAATAATAATAATAATAATAATAATAATAATAATAATAAAAAATGAGATGCAGCAGGTAGTGCATTGGTGATAACTGTCATTTTGCAAACAGAAGACCTTGATTGATGAGGAATATTGACTAAGTGAATAAAAGCATTGAGACTCTAACTTTTAAAACATTTTTGGACAGCAGCCAAAGCTTCTCCTGACGTGGACTTGGATACAGATACCTGGGACATCAAGATCATAACCAGCGGTCTGAAGAACTACCTCAGGTCAGATGACTCTCAAGCATCTCCTATTCTGCCTGCCTTTAGAAACCAATGATGAGATTTTGTGGAACAACATATTTCTCCTCAAGTTATCCATAGATCTGCCTAAGAAAGGCTGTGTTTATTATTGGCAGCTGTAGTACAAACTCCCATTCTATGATAGACTTAATAAATCTTTTTCAACAGATGCCTTAAAGAACCTCTCATGACCTATGAGCTCTACAAAGATTTCATCTTGGCTGTCAGTAAGTGATGAACACTTTATAGTCCCAACAAAATCAAACTGGTCCAGGATTCACTCCTGATATTCTTATAGCATTTTGAAAAAATGGCCAGTGCAATTATTGTTTGTGGAGTCCCTATTTTTTTAAATTCAGACTTGTTTATCTGGTCATTTGAGCTCCTTTCCTACAGCTCAGGCTTGAATGTTCTGCTTTATCCTCGCAGAGTCTGATGAACAGGACTACAGGGTCAGCTCTGTCCAGGCCATTGTCTGCAAACTGCCGGAGAAAAACAGGGAGATGCTGGACCTTCTCATAAAGCATCTGGTCAGGTGGGCATCCCTTCTCAACTCCCAAGCCATGAAACAGACATGGTCTAAAGTATAACCTTTGAAGAGTAGCAGCTGGTTTTGTCTGCTTTCCCTCTTCCCAGGGTGTCCTCTCACAGTGGGGTGAATCTGATGACTGTACCCAACCTGGGAGTCATCTTTGGTCCCACGTTGATGAGATCCCGTGAGGAGACTGTTGCGGCTATGATGAACATCAAGTTCCAGAACATTGTAGTAGAAATTCTCATTGAGAACTATGAGTTGGTGAGTGTCTTGTGTCATTTCCCCAGACTGTCACAGGCTGTTCTGTGCACTCTGCCCAGGAGAGGTCAAATAGATGTCCACTCTCAGGCCCTCATTTTCTTTTTAAACAGTAACAAGTTCCAAATTACATTTAGTCTACTTTTTTATTCTTATTTCCATAAGCTGACATCTTGTAAGTAATAATTTCATAAATTAAATTTACTGTGATACAGTATGTGGACTGACCTAAAGAAAAGGAAAACTTAATGTCACATTTTATAATTAAAAAAAGAACATACAATTAGTCAAAATCGAGGATGGAAACACAAATATGTGAATATGCAAACAAGACTGTATAGTATCAGGCTGCATCTTTTATTGACAGAACAAAAACCAAACGAGGGGACTTGACAGCTTTAAGGCGTAAGTACAGGAAACAAAACAGGAAAAAATCAGTAAAAACATAAACATGGATAAAAAAACTCCAAACCTGGGCCCATTCCAAGGTGACTTCCAACTCTCTACCATCTCCCCCAGTCTCCTCCATGTCTTTAGAGCAGCTGCTTAAAAAGGTCATGCTGATGAGGCTTCAAGTGCCAGTAGTTGGTCATCATCAGTTAAGGCAATGGTGGACAGTGAGGGCTGTCCATCAAAATAAGTCCCACCCCCCATTGCATCACCCACCAGGTCACAGTGGGGGCCTTATTCCCATAATACAGTGTGTGTCAGTGCCTTTCACAATGAATATTACATAGTACATAAATAAAAATAATGAATTTAAGATAAATGAAATGAATAATCTCAGATGGGATAATATACTGGGAGGCAATAGAAGGAGTGTTGTTGACTGGAAAAATGCGTTCTCTGAAACCTGCAGAGCTCTGGCATTTGTGCTGTGCATGCTGGGCCTCAAAAGATGAGTGATGTTAGTTGAGGAGGGTCCACTGAAGCCAGGACATATTTCCCCACCCCAGATTTTCAGGCAGGGCCAGGACCCCAGCAGACCCCTGGATCTGCCCCAGTGTCAGCCCAGTTCCATCAGGAGCAGAGGCATACGTCTCTCTGTGAGTCCCAGGAGGACCAGGAGTCTATATGGTCTGGGACTGTGTCTCAGCCGCAGTCACAGTGAGTTATAAGCCATCTTCGTATTCGCCATGCTGTATATTTCAAATTATTATTTGAGGGATTATTAATATGTTGTTTAGTAAATGGTGGCAAAGTGGTGCAGTGGGTTCTGATGCATGTTTTAACTGGAATTTGCTTGTTTGCTTGGATCTTCACCTACAATTCAAAGATATTTTTTCATGTGAATTGGTGATTCCAAATTGCCAGTAACATCATTTTGTGTATATACGACTTACGAATTGTACCATTTTATACAGCTGGGTATTTATACAGAAAATATACCTCTTTTGTCATATTACAGAGTGTGGAGGATTAGGCTCGACTCCAAACCAGATCAGCTCTTGCGCCTGGTTTTCATACCAGTTATCATGCCTCCCTAACACATACAACTAGTTAGAGTACACAAACCATTACAGACCAACGCCTGGTCCAGGTTGCCTTGTCTCCTAAACACTTGCCCCTTGTTACCTTGCTGGTTATTACACCTCTGTAACACACACACACATGTAGTTTTAGTAAACAACCTAATGAAGATCCACAACTGTTCCTGGATAGCTGTGCTGGTTACCATGCTTCCTTAATACCTAGATGTAGTAAACAAACCAAGAAAAATCATCACCTGCTCCAGATTATCATGTTGATTACCAGGCCTCCCTGACACCTACACCTAGATACAGCTATCTTGATAAGCATTTACCAAGGTGCCATGGCTCCCAAATTCCTTATTTAAATAACAGTGTGAAGCCTTTACTAGCTCCCAGCTTTGATTTCACCACCTTTCACCTAAACTTTGTTTTAGTTCTGTGTCAAGGTTCACAGACCTGAGGACCACGTGTCATCTTTCGGAAGAGAACCGGCAGTGCATCACACTGGGTTATTTTGTTATGTGCAGTCACCCCATTAGGTGTATTCCCATCGTGAGGGCGAAGAATTATCATTCAGTTAATAATTTATATCAAGTCAAACCACCCAGGCTTGACTTCCACTCCTGCTGTAGAACCCTTTAATAAGTGTAGCTATCCTGAATTGCTCCAGTAAACATTGCCTACCTGTGTGGCTAATAGTTAAAGAGGTTAAATAATTAAGTAGCTTAACACTGGAAGTTGCTTTGGAGAAAAGTGTCAACTAAATGGATTAATGTGGCTGGTTGAAACATCGATACATGATGCTTGACAGGCAGTCCAATGTGTTTGAACAGACCTGCTCCTTCTCCTCATGTCACATTTGCCCACAAGTCCCATGAATATTAATCAAAGGCTGTGATTGGTTGAGAGTGTCACTGTGAATGAAAGTACTTCTTCCATGATCCCTTGTGCTAAGCATAATCAATTTTTTGCACAGTTAAGAGTTTGTTTTCTATGTAATTTTCAAAAATGTTCCTATGAGTGTTTATGCCTTGTTTGCTTTGATGTGTTCAATGACTGCTGTGCACTAGTAACCATGTTTCAGAGTTGTGTTCTCGGGTTAACTTTGTGCACGTTTGAGTGTCAGTACAGGGCGGAGCACATGCACGGAATTAGAAAAACCACATAACAAACACAAGTACAAAAGTTCTGTTTTATTAAAAAGTGTATTTTTATAAGCGGTTGTAAGGTTTTTTCTTGTATAGAACCCTTTTGCATGAGGGCTGAATCTACCTTTGTCACTATTATATAATAAGGCTCCAGTGTGGGATTCACACTGACAGTCTTCATGTTAATAGTCTGTGTTATTGATTACTGTACTACTTGTTGGCCTTATGGTAAAGTTGCAGACATCTCCAGTAATTGTAACTCCCTTTCCCACCCAGGTGAAGTGGACAGTCCCTACCAAAGGCTTAGCCTTGAGAGTCACATTGTATCAGTGTCTCCACAGCCCCCATGGATAAAACACTCCCTCTCATCTGTGCTAGATTGTTCAGGGATGCCAGAGCACACCTACAACTGTACGCCTGGCCTGCACCCTGACTTAGGTCTTGGTCTGAACCTTGGCTTTGAAGATCAAGCAGCTAAGGCAGATAGCCAGATGTGTGAAAATTTGTTCTTGACCTGTGATGCTGAACAGTGTCCCACATCACCTGTAAAATCTCCTGTAAGTCTGGAAGAATTCAAGAAGAAGGATATGAACAATATGCCTGCTCCTCATATCAAGTCTCCAGGTGCTGCTGAAGGTAGGTCTACTCCTGCTCATCTTGACTTCAACAGGCTTTTTTATGGCCCTAAAATGTCACTGTCTGACATAACACTGCTAATGTAACACCGGTGAAAAGCTGAAGTTCGAGTGGGCAACCTGGTTAATACTTGTGTGGGCCAAACTGGACAGAGAACACAGCAACACATGTGTCCTACATCTCTAAGAGTTGCTGCAGAAAAGCTGGATAGACATGTAACCTCATTTCCTGATCAAACATGTTAACTAGATGGCTAATGAAAAAAGTAGTTTGCAGCAAGCGCACTCAAACTTTTCAGTAGTACTGTGGTTTCGCATGTGGACACTATGTTGTCAGATGATCTCCATTTGATTTTGAGATTAACATGTAGGCTTGTAGTCTTGTAGCATTTGGACAGTCCTTCTCTCCTGTGTGTGTCCTTTCTGACTGCACATGCTTGATATGTTAATCGAGGGTTATGATTGGTTGACATTGTCAGTGTCATAGGGAGTGTTCCCCAGTGTCACCTTGAATTTCTAAAATGTTCCCATGATAACTTTGTTCCTGTCATGTTAAATAACTGCTCTCAACCAGTGATGGAAAGTGTGTTTTCAGGAGTAGCTTGTGAAGTGTTCACCACATGCATTATGTAATTATACTCAAAATGGAATGACAATGGGTAAAATTACCATTGCACTGAATTAATAAATCCTTTCTGTTAAAGGGAGTATACATTTTCTTAATTCACCATAGCGGATTTCTGTTGAACAGGACCCTGGTATATGAGACCTGAGTGTACATGCCTTATAAAAACTCATGGAACAAGTGCACTGCGGTGCTGAATATATTATGAAAGGAAATGCTTGGTTGACCGATTACCTGGATCACTGCTTGATGTGATTCATCCTTTATTTATTACAACATTTTTGTAAATTTTGACAAAAAATTAACCATTTCCTTCTGGTCATAAAGGTCCTCCGGTATAGCTAGAACTTTTATTTTTGAGACTTTAGTTTTGACAGTTGTTGACACAGGGGCACAGAGGGTAGCTCCTGAGTGCTAAGTGTGAATGTGGGTTTTATTCTGGCTCAGTACTTGCTGAGTTTGCATGTCCTTCTTATGTTTCTATGGGTTTCCTGCAAGTGCTCCTGTTTCCTCCCACAATCCAGACATGTTTCAGGGGAACTGGTGCAATCTTCCTCAGAATCAGTGTGCTGCAAGGGACTGGTGTCTTGTTCAGGTTGTGCCTTGCTTTGCATCCTGTGTTTCCCCACTGTGACCCTGCACTTGACAACCAGTTGGATGGATGGATGGATGGATGGATGGATGGATGGATGGATGGATGGATGGATGGGCATTTCCGGTGACTATTTGGCAATATTATTTTTTCAGACAGTGGATGTTCTGCTTACATGGGGTTATCTCAAAGGGACCACACCGGCTTTGTTCAGCAGGATGGTCAAAGGACACACACCCCTGCAGACATTCCACACAAGTTGGCCATCTCCCTCAGTAATTGCTGCCAGAGACGTGACTCATGGTAAGACTGTGAAGCATCACTGTTTACTGTCAACTTCTAAATCGTCTAAAATTAAGTTTTCTGCTTGACTTTACACCTGTTTCTGCCATCTGAATATATCTTTTCACCACAGAATCTAAAGATACAGTGCTTTTTAAGTGTAACTACTTTAGTTTATATGTTTTTATTCACAGTATCTCTGACTTTAGATGGCAGTCTTTTGTAATACCTAGCAACAGGATTTGCTGCAGATTGTATTCCCACAGTCAATTTCAGATGATTTGGCTGTTTGGGCCCTGTCCAACTTAACAGCACTAAGCCTTAAAGGAAAGTGCCCTAAATGCAAATTTCTGTACAGTTTTCATTATTCTCATTTTTTTATGTTGTGCTTCTGAGCCCCTAAACACTTCACTCCAGTGTCTCTTCCTGACACTTGTTCTTCCTGCTCCTCCAGTCAACATTGCAGAATCAGACCTGTGTTGCCTCCAAATGAGCTTTTGTTTATTCCAAATAGGTGTTCACTCTTTTTGAGTCGTCTCATTTTCCCTCCATTGCTGTTAGTGGGCGTGACCCACCAGGTGATGCGGAGATGTGCTGGTGCTCACTGTGTCAGAGACTCGCTTGAAGACACATACTGCCATAACAGGCAGAAAATAAACACTCTGGGAGGAGATGGTTTAATTCAGGCCATCAGCTCTCCAGGAGCACAAATATGGTGCAAATTCATCCCTTCCAGGTGTCAGCTTGTAAATCCTGCTGCATATGAGCTCATGGGCTCTATTCTATCCTTAGATCTGTCCTAAACAGGACCTCAGATTTACCTCCTTTTCCCGCATGTGGGTGTGAGGTGCAGTTAGTCACCAGCTGCTCAGGGGTCGAGGCGACCGAGGATCTACATCATGACAGCTGCCTGAGGGACTGATGCATTGTGGAGCTTGTCATGGAAAAGGAAAAACTCACATGGGGAACACCATGATGCAGAGCTTTAGTCCTGTCTTGTTTTAGTTTGTAATGCATTCTAAAAAACTTATATGATGGGTTTTGCTTGCTTAAGGTTTATTAGTTATCTTTAATTGACGGATTGGAAGAAGACTTTTTAAGCTTTTCTCTGACTATTTTCTTGCACTGAATGTCTCACCAAAAGTTTACATTTTCTGCAATGAGCTTTACATTATCAAAAGTCAAAGTCCCCCGAAATGCGTGTTTCTTTCATATTTCTATTCCTGATTATTGTGCTTAGGAGGGGAAGATGACAAGTTGCACTGCTTTGAGAATGTCTTTTTGGAAGGTTACGCTAAAATAGTTTCTAACTCTGCTTTTCCCTGGGTGTAGCAGCGCGAAAGCTCTCTTCTCCTACAAGGGAAAACACAGCAGTGAACTGAGCTTCCACAAAGGGGCACTGTTCTCAAATGGTGAGTATTACAGTTTCTTAACATTAGGGCCAAATGAAACTTCCAAGAAAGGATCAAAAGCTCACATTTTGAAAACATTTGATCTGAAGAAAAATCTTGCTGCCCAGGTTATAAATACCATGTGGAAGTTTTCAGCACAAAACAATAAAGAAAGAAATGATGTCTCCAGTTTTTTTTTTTTTAAATTTCCTGTTATTTAAGCAACAAATAAATCAGCTGTGTTGCTTTTAAACAGGGTCACAGTAACCTGCAAGAAAGAAGTGACTTCTGTTCTTTATTCAAGACATAAAAGTGTCAAGATGGATTTAATCCAGGAACCCCAACCTGATTTTAACCCTTTATTTCAGTTCTGTTTATCTGAATAATATGCAGGGTCAATAAAACTTGCTCTTATGTGACCTGTTTTGTGCATAATAGACCAGAGCACATTTTGTGGGGTCATTTTTGCACTACTAGGCACGGTCTGATTTTTTTAGGCCAATGTATTTATTGGTGTTTTTGGAGGCAGCAGAGCAGTCTGACCTGGAAGCCAACTTGTCTTTGTAGTTATCTCAGCTGTGAGGAGCTGTCAAATTTATAACAGCAAAAAATAAAAAGGGTACAACTTTGATTTTAACATCTGAGATACTGCACTTGCCTTAATTGTGAAATGATATATACAGTGTATGATGAATATTTTACATTAACATGTACATCAATGCACATATGTATGTACTTTATTTCTCTATAACCCACAGTTTATCCAACTGAACACCCTGACTGGCTTCAAGCAACATATGAAGATAAAACTGGTCTGGTCCATAGAAGTTATGTTGTCTTTCCTAATGTTGTCAAGAAAGATTTGTAGACTTCATGGTATCCATGACGAAAAATATTTCTCACTCACTTTTGTTAACCTCATTGCCACATCAGGGTTTCAGAGGTCCATAACCTATCCCAGAATCACTGGATGCTAAACTAGCAGGGTACACCATGGATAAGATGCCAATCCATTGCAGGATAGCCATACACATATTCACACACGCGCACACACTACAAGTAATTTAAAGCAACCAGTTAATCTGAAACACATGTCTTTGGACTCCAGGAAGAAACCAGACCACCAGGAGAAAAACAGAGGGAACATGAAAACTCCACACAGACCGCACTAGATTCGAATCCACATCCAAACAGCCCAGCTACTGTCAGGTGGCAGCAGTACCTTCTGTACTATCATGCCAAAATTATAATAGAGTTTTAAATGTTCTCAATCACACAGCAGTTTGAATTAATTTTGATATAGTTGAGATAAGTTCTGTTTATTATAGATCAGAGTAATACAATTCTAATGTAATTGTAGCAGTAAGATATGCAAAATGGCTACTGTTATTTTCCCAGAGTATGGTAGGATTATGGTTCATTTGTGAACAATGAAAGAAATAGTTATATGTAGGAAGGAAAAAAATTACAGGAGTGACTTTAGACCCAGAGGTACTAGAATATTCACTTACTTACTTTGTTACTCAGTGCTTCTTTTTCCAGACTTGCTAGGACCAATCCATACACGTGTTTTTCTTGGGCTGTGTTCTTGAGAGCTGCATACTCTAATTTCCATTTAGCAAAAACAAATCAGTTTGTCCCTCAGGAGTGGGTGATACAGGCACAAGCTGACCTCATGTGTCAGAAGTCATGAACAAACATTTGGCACAAACATTTGTCCAGGGAGCCATGGAGAAGATATTTTGGACAGTTTCCTTTCAATAATTGTATTTTCAAAGAATACTGTCTCTTGAACAATGTTCTGAATTTATGAGATTAAAAAGAACTTATGACCCTGTAGAAGCATAAGGAATGAGAACATATGAAATATGTTAAGTACTATGCTTTGGATCACTATTGAAGTGCTGCTGTAAGAACAAGAAACAGTAAGAGAAAGAGTAATAGCAACTGTAAAATTTAAGACAAGTTTACAGTTATTTATATGAAAAGTATCTTTTTTTATTGCCTTTTAGACAATGATTCCTGCAATGTAATAAAACTGAAAGATAATAGTGGCCTTTTATTAATGCTTTAGTGGGAAGCCAAGTTTTATGTAAAATGTATCTACTTGTCAGCTTTAATGAGTGAAAGATCACTGTGCTTGAATACAGAAATCTCCATGGTATTTATGTCAAAGCTCTTGGCAAGGTCAGTGTGTTCTTTTCCTTATAAACATATCAGAAAGTGGGATGACTGAATACACGCCGGAACAGTTGGCCTTTCTATCGCCAACATAATGTTAGTAGCTCAACTTAGTTGTAGGAATGTTTTTGAAGGATTGCATATTAGAATAAGGTGCTACTGAACCTTTTATTGAGTAAATGCAGCTTGAAAAAAATTAAGATCATTATAATCCATTTATTTTGTTAAGTATTTTTAGTCCATGTCTAACTGCAAATGAAAATTAAGGCAATTTTGATGCAAGCAAACCATAAAATTACAAATGTGATGAATTAATTACATTTGCATCACATAATTAGGGGGTATAAAATAAAAACACAAGTGAAATTAAACAGTTACCTTATTTTTGTAAATCTATACAAACAAATAGTTGACAAAATAGAATAACACTTAAGATATCTCAAAACCTTTGTTCAACATTACATCTTTAACAATAGACCAACCACTCTTTTTCTTGAAAGTTGTTTATGGTCCAAACCTTTTAAGCTTTTTCTTGTAAAAGAATAGTGATGATGAACAGTGCAATTTAAGCATCATTACGCTTGACTAATGATTGTACGACCTTAAGACACATTGTGCATTGCAAAACAAAGTATTTCACACGATATTGTCAAACCAACACACAGAAATTGCCTTTACATTCACTTGAAGATCCATTAGTTTTGCACTCAGTGTTCTGAAATCCTGACTTGGCCAACTTGTATTTAAGTTGACTTAACACAAATAAACCATGTTATGCCTAATTTTATTCTAAATCTATGTATTAAGTTCTATTAAGATTTACTTTCTTTATGTATTACTGTGCTGAAATCATGTAGAATAAGAGATCTCAACCAAAGAGATTTTAGAAAGAGTAAAATCCTGGGGTTTTATATTTCTACTATGATAGGCTCATCTCACATCCTCTAGTTCTTGGTTTCAATCTCCATTATATAAGCTGCTTCACATAACTCTCTCAGGTTCTTCAATGAATTACTGTTGTTTTCCATGAAAGAGAAGGGGCTTCACCATCCCTGCCAGTATCTTGGGAAGCTGGGAGGCAATAACCTCTGACATCATCTCGGGAAACTCTACTCGCATGGCTTCCGCTTGGATGAAGATATTTAGACAGTACAGATTCACCTTCTTTGCGATCTGTGTAAAGGAGTCAAAGGACACTTTTTAGTGCATTACAGCGATCAGCAGCACCTCATTTTTTTCTGTGTCACCAGCACCTTTATATGGTATATATAAATGACAAATAATGCAATCTTGATCGTGTGGTTTCAGTCAGGTCCATTTAAAGTAAAATGGAATGTACGTAAATAGTGTTAATGCACTATAAGCATGTTCCTTCCTATA
This sequence comes from Arapaima gigas, assembly GCA_900497675.1. NCBI lineage: Eukaryota > Metazoa > Chordata > Actinopteri > Osteoglossiformes > Osteoglossidae > Arapaima > Arapaima gigas. The sequence continues at coordinate 909,739 of UFQX01000027.1, forward strand.
TTATATTGAAAACCAGAAAATTAAAAGTAATGCACACACAGCAGGGCTTAAAAAAGATATGTTAAGCCAAATGTCTTTAGGGAGCATAATACATATATATTCTGAACTGTTGTGAAAGTCAAGGTTGTTTATTATTCAGGTTGACACACTACTGGAGAAATATAGCTTAAGCATCTTATCGAAGGATACTACCAGTACTACCAGTATCCCTTTGGGATACTTAAACCAAAAACCTTCGATACTGCTAAATGTCTGTTACTCATGAAAGTGTCTCGATCACTGCAGGCACAGAGTTGTGTTAAGCAGGAGATTGCACCATGGGGGTTTCACCTCGTGCATTGTGTCCATCAGCTTGGTGAGCCGGTAGAAGCGCTGTGAGGACCCCACTGCCCCAGGTTCCTTCCATTGAATGGCATTGGTCAGCTCCTGAATGTACTTCTGCCGCATCACCGCAAATTGCTCCTGGCTTTTTAGACCCTCCAGAGGCACTGCCAGGGTGGAGAGGAACCAGTAGGATGAAGTACAACACATACAGTGTTGGTCTTGAACCTCTTCCAGAAGCATAAGCTCATGAGGCAGTACAGCCTGACTAGGAAACTAACCCATCACAAAAAAATTACTCACACATACACAGTATCGGCAAATTAAAATTACTGGTTCACCTGACACATTACTTTTTGTTATTTCTTTATAGGACTCTTTACAAAATGAAATATGGTTTCCCAGAGATAATTTTTTTTTTTGCTAAAGAGCATAGCAGAGCTAAAAGAAACAGGTTTAGCATATTTATTTATTGTAAAAGTTTAACCAAGAAACATGTCATTTTGGTCATGTGTGTAGGCTGCTAAGAAGCTGAGCAGCATGTGTAGACTTACCCGTAGCCAGCAATAGCAAAGCCTTCATGCACAGGAACTCCTCCCTTGAGAGATGCAGGTTAGCAAACTCCCGTGGGATGAGCTGCATGGCAGTACACAGGTCGGCTATGGGAGACTGCTTCATCCGGTCTCTGCACGTATTTATAATTCACAACCGTTAAATACTCACATCTTGGTGCTGTTTGTGAGATGAACTGTTTACTCAAAATCTAGGACGGCGCATATCGGACTTGTCATTGCATTCACTACTCACTCATTCATGACTAGATCAGGTGCAAAGTAAAGGTACTCCCTGGTGACATTTTTAAATGACCTCCAACCCAGAGAAAACAGCATGAGGTTCATCCAAGAGTACTGAATGAGACACATTTGGTCATTTATGTGCAAATTGCGGAACCCTGTGAAAAAAATAAGTTAATCAAATTTAGTTTCTCAGAGTGCAATGCATATTTATCTAGTACAAAGGCATTGGTTTTATGTCTGTTATACTTTTCAGGAATGACATTTATGCAGGGTTCTTACACAGAGCTACACAAAATGTTTTCTAAAAATGGTCAAACAGCAGCTTAAAGACACTGCTAATTTAATTTAACAGTGAGGTGTAGAAATTAGTAGGAAGACCATTACAAACTGCAATACACCTATCCCTCACTTAACAATGAAAAATCGCTTTAATGACTTTTGAAAATATATACGATTGTCACTGGGGGGATAGTAATTCAGCACAATGACATTTCCACGTTATACTCTTATTTTACTTTCATACCTGCCCTTTGCAAGATGTCAAAGATGCATCAGACAGTACAGTAAGTTTATGTGCTCAGCTCTACATAGGTGACTCCTAAAATACGACTCCTGCGACTGCTAATCAGTTTTGTGCAGTTATTTAACACAACAAACCAACATAACATGAAATAAACAATCCTGGAATTATTTAAGACAATTACAGCACAACAGTAAATCCATTTAACTGTGTATAGAAACTTACTTAAGCTTTGTGCAAGGCAACATGGAAGAATAATCTAATCTTACAACTGATTGACTGAACACTATATATTATATAATATAATAATTATATTATGAGGGTTCATTCAGCTATGCTTTTCTTAAAAGTGACTTGTAATGTTAAGCTGCTTATAATGATTTGCCCATTTATACTGCTTGATCATTTTTAATAAAGCAATTCAAGGTAAGTATGTTGATCAAGGGTACTACAGCAGATGGAATACATGTCTAAATCCTTTAAGTCCTTATTGAAATGAACTATCAACATGTAACTCAGTTATTTAGAAAACTGTGACATTCCAGGTTGTTTCAGGGAGCAAAGCACATTCAGGGTACATGTGAAATAAGTTTTATTTGTGCTATTCACAGAAATGGTGACAGGGCATCCACCCTCATACTGCAAGTAAGTGTTAAATAAAGACTGGTGAGGACATTGTCACTACTCTGTCCTCACTTTGTACTCTGTGACCATGTGCACATGGCAACAACCATATAAACAGCTTTAATAACATGAATACCCTTACACTAGTGTTTAAAAAAGCTTTAATTTTGAGATCAAATAAAGATTAGCTAGCATGAAACATCTGTTTATGACACAACACTAACTGTCATGCACAAAAAACCTTTTTATTTTGAGTCTATACCAAATTCTAGGTGTAACATGTATGGTTAATGACTGAATATTAACAAACTCATATTGGTGAACTGGTTCAAAAGATGTTGTCAGCAATTCCTGTCTTGAAATAGGAATATCTAGTGACTTTTATTAAAAGCCCAGCTGTATAACTCCTACACATGTACACAGACATTTTAAACACTGAATATCATTGGCCATAAATGTCCAAGGCAAACACTCACTGGAGGCAGTTACCTGGCAATAATTTGGACCACTTGACAATCCAAAGAAGCTGCCTCTCACACAGGCGGTTGAGGCTGGTGAGCAGGTGGTGAGGCAGGTCGGGCTGGGAGTTGTCATGGCCAGAGTACACTACCTCAGGCTCAATGTTCTCCAGGATGTTGATGATCTGTGGGCTGGCTCTAAGCTCACGGATAGTGGGAACGCAAGCCACAGGGGCCACATCCTGGCCGTCACAATAAAGACCCAGCCCTGAAGGGCCAGTTAGACCCATGGGCTTCAGCACACCAAACTTCTTAAGTTTCCGTCCTGGAAAAGGGAAACTTTTTAAAACATTTTTATGTTGTCAGGAAGTTCATAAGTTTTAATCAGGGAAAGCATGAGTAAATCTAGGTTAATTCTAAACTGCTGTAACTTTGGGAATGACATGAATTGCTTTTTGCGAAGAGAATTTCCCTGAATTATGTGTTCATCTGAATCACTAGGATATTTTTTTATGATTTCTAAAATTGATTTTGCATGCCTGAAAATCCAGAAACCACTGGAGCAATTGAGCAGAAATATTAAACATACCGGAACTGAGTCCGCAACTGGCTGCCTTTTTTCCGATCTTTATTCCTATCCTATTTATTCCTAATTCTTACAGGTTTGTATTATTGTTCTTATTTGCTTTATTTGATGATTTGTTGATTGACAGATGGACAAAACTGTTATGGATCTAAACAAAAATTTCTGTGAGTAAATCCTGCAGCAAACATATCTGTAGTAGAGGTTCATCAACAGAAGGATACCTCCTAGCATCATTCCAGCCTGGTAGCACTTTCTGAGGCGACATGCAGGGCAGTTCTTCCTCCGGATCTTATCCACGATGCAGTCATTGCGTCCAGCACACAAGTACTTTTGATGGCCTATGTGAAACAGAAGGTCTCAATAATTGCGTCTATGTAGACAGAGGTGTAGCCTGCTTTGTGGGACAAGAGTCCGAATTATCAAGAGGCCTCTACTGCATAAAAGATTAAAACTGAACTGAGAACATAAGTGCCACAGCCAGGGCCAGACACGAAGACTCCTTCATATCTGCTTTTTCCAGATAGCTTAAACGCCTACAAATTCATCAGCAGTACCAGCAGTGCTCAGTATGACAACTAGAGAACAGTGACAAAGAAACAGGGGCCACACTCATATTACTCATATTCAGATAAATATCAAGTGCACCCTGTTTTTATTTTTAAATTCCTTGTGAATAAATGAATTAGTTCATTGTTCTTGTCAAATATCTTGCCTGTAAAATATTTTGTTGTAAGTTATTCACATTTACCATTTATGAAAAATTAATTTTTAACTTTTTGTAAGAATAACAAGAACCAGCACATCCTGCAGATTTAAGGATCAGTATTACAGAGAAGACATTATTTTCTCCTGTTTGAACAGGTTTATGATGTGCTCACCTTCAACAGCCCTTTTGAAGAACACCTTGCAGCTTCCACAAGTAAGGACCCCATAGTGGCACCCTGAGGCCTCATCTCCGCAGATATAACACACCCTGTGGGGCAGCACTCTGAAAGGAGAGGCAACACATCCTTTTCTTGTCATAATTTAAAGTGACACACAGAACCATTACTGAGCCCTCCTCCACACACTTGCAGTGCACCCCTGAAACCTGGGAGATACTTTGATTTCTAGGTTATTTTCTTTTAAAGTATCACTTTTCCTGTATATAGTCAGATTTTCAAAATCAATTTTTAACAGTTTAAACATTTGTAAATGAGGCTTAAGGGGACTAATCCCCACTTTACATTCTACTTGATGAAAATATTGTTTAACTATAATATCAATGCAATCAGTATCAGTTGCTCTTCTTTATAGACTTTTTCTATGAATTACCAAAGCTTCTCAGCACTGCTTAACTGAGTTAACTTTTGAAATGGCATGAACTTGCATATGTTCTCTATACGTACGATACTTATATATGTGCTCCATACTTAACGTGGAAATAAGCAACAAACTTCGTACCTCTTTTGCTACTTTGGAAATTACGCATGAACTGAGCAGTCTTACCCAGCATATGTCGAGTAAGCGCTGGAGGTGCTGCTGATGCCAACCGGGCACAGAGACACGGTCTCCTGATGTTTACTGTCCGGCAGACTGGACTGGAACCAGGAAGGAGACTCCGCCGCTGCGCTGTGAAGCACCACCTTTTCCCTAAAAACTTTCAGCTGGAGAGACGGCTGGTGCGCGCAGTCCACCAAGGCACTATTCACCACTCCTTCACCCACCAGAGACGCCAGGTCGGTGGGATCTGCCTTGATTTTGGCGATGAGGGGCAACGAGCCAGCAAAATCTGCGCTGTGGTCGTAGAACATGTCATTGGGAGGATAGGGAAAGTGCTCAGAGGGGTCTTCTGGAAGGCGCATCTCCTCAGCCCCTGCCCTGCTGTTAGATGCGCTCGAATGGAGCAAATCTGAGGGACAATCCAATTCAGGACCCTGTGTTTCCATCCTAAAGGACGGCTGCTTGTCCTTCATGTAGTCAGACGTAGAGGTGGCTTCTCCGGTCAGACTTTCTATACTTTCTTTGGACCCCAAACCCGCGGACTCGACTGACGGAAACGCTTTGTCCGGCCACAAGACGGTTTTGCTATTAGTCCCCTCCGGTCCTCGATGAAATCCCGTTATTTGTGGTGTGTGTGACACTGCAAGGTCTGGCCAAAGGGTTTGCTCACCTCCTGCCCCGGATGTCACGGACAGCAGGTCCACGTTGCATGAATTGCGCACCGGAGAGGGGACGCCGGTGGGAGCCCGCGCGCCGTCTGAGATCGCTCCCTCCAGGATCATCTCCTCCATAAACGTTCCAGCGGATCCCCTTTTCCTTCGAATCAAATCGCTGCTTAGTATAGTGGATTTGGCACCTTGAGGGGGGAATGCAATGATGGACGTGTAGATGTTGTCAGTCCTGTCCTTCGGAGCGTCTCCCATGGTGAGCAGAGGGACGCTTGGATGTAGAGCACAGAAACGCGCGTGTGTGTGAGCTGTGTGAGCAACACTCCCCAGATCCCGCTGTGGGAAGTGCTCTCCTCCTTTTAGATCCTTAGTATACAAATCCACTCTCCACTCTGTAACCTAGAATTTTCAATTAAACATACGACAGAAATCCAATTCATTATATTTTATTTCTCAGAGGGTTATCGGCATTACAAGAACTATTACTGTGACTCATTTCTAAAAAAAAAAAAGTGTCTACTGTATTAATTGTTTAATAACATGACTATAAAGTCTAAAACAAGAGTGTAATATAGTTTTATTATTTTTTTGCTGCCATTTATCCCAGTTAGCAAAAGCAGTATGCCAACTAAATTCGGCATTACAACTTTAGCAGTTCAGCAGTCCAGAAATGAAATGGAAACCACCAGTAATATTTAACAAACTGCCCCAACCGTATTTTTTTCAAAGTATATTTCTATAATTTTAATAATATATTGGTAGTACATGAGGGTGACGGAATTCCCTTCACTTGCAGTTGGTTACCACGCCATCCTGACACATGCACCTAGTTGCCTTAGTTGCTTATTGCCATAAGGTTCCATGGTTTACTGTAGTTTTTTGAACAACAAATTTAACACTATCAAGCCTTTCCAGTTTATTCTGAATGTTGTGGTATAAGTGTGTTTGACCTGCCAAAGCATTTCCATGTACCTTCCCTTTGTATGTCCCTCCGGCGTCTTCCTGCAACCGTCTGTGTCAAATTCAAGAGTCCAATTATATCCAACAAGGTGATCAAAGCTACACCCTGTTATACAATATGCACTTTTGAGTTGTATGTCACTTCGGAGAAAAGAGTGTTCTGTGAAAAAATGTAAATGCAGTTTACTGTAGTTGCTATGGCTGCCGATTTGAGCCCCTGCTTCACAGTGAGAAAGGGCTGGGTGATACAGAGAAAAGGTCCAGAGATGACATTTCTGAAGTTCAAGTCACTAACGCCTGTTTGCACTTTGTTTAGTCTTTTTGGCATCATGTTCAGGTCCTGGGTTCTTGCAAACAAGCTCCATTATTGAGTCCAACAAAACTTAGCCAAAACATAACCTTAGGAGAGGAAGCAGAGAAGTGTGACAGAGGCGTCAAAACCCAGCAAAGGACTGATCAGATGACCGTGAACAACTAGCCTGTGTTCCACCTCCTCTGCAAACTTGCTGTACAGCAGAAGCAGCTAAGTGTGATGCAGGTGGGTGACAGATGGGCAATAAGAGATGCTGGCTGTGTCCACAAAATAACACAGCTTTCAAGTGTCACCACCAGATGACACAGACCTATTTGACTACTTTTAACACACTGCCTTCACCTCTCATTGCCCAACAGCAGAGAGAATCTGCCATTTGAAGCCCTTCCTCATTGGGGAACTTTTGGCAGCAGGCAGAGAGGTTCTGATAGTGACCACAATCAATTACAGAGCCCTCCACACAACATTCATAGAGAACGGCACTAACAGGGGAAGGCCACGTGAAAAAGCTGGGGAAGCATTATCATCTTCTTTTGGGATTTGATTGGACTTAGCAAAGGGCTACTAGCGTGTTTTGTTGTCACCAAAATTGAAGAAAATCTACCTTTGGTTTACAAAAGTTTGACAGTCTTCTGCTACTAAAGTCAATGGGGTTTACCTGGTCCACAAAGAAACTAAAAAATGCGACTGATCGGTTTTGTATCTGGAATTCTTCTTGGATCATGGGCTGGTACATCTGCAAATAGATATTACTGCTGCCCAGATTGCCATCCAATTCCCCAAGCCAAAAAAGCAGGTGAATATCTTTCTAGGACTAGCTAATCAGATCATAGCCCCCTTTCTTTGGTCCAGTGGACCAAGTGGTGCCAGACAGCCTTCTGTCCTCTCTGGTGGACATGCCCTAGTTTTTCCGGATTTCTGTGTCTCCCTTTTCTAGCACAGACTAGAATAAGGTGTTATAGCACAGTATAAGGTGTTAGGGGTTGTCCTGTTCCAGGAAGTGAGTAGGAAAGACCATGGTTTTGTACATAATCCAAAAGGTGTCACATAGGGATTGACAAGGAATTTATCAAGTGGGTAGTCTTGACTGTCTGATACTACATTATGGGGTAGCAGTTTTGCCTCTGTATCGGCTATGCCTATCTCCATTGGCATCAGCTACACCTCTGAACTAAACTAACAGTCATATCACCCACTGGGCTTTGGTACTGCAGGCTTTTAAATTTCAGGTGGTTCACACACCTGGAGCTTCACTGGTCAAGTCCAGTTTCCTCTACAGTTTTGTTAAATCAAAGTAGAGTTTGACCTTGTAGTTTAGTGGTCGAGAAGTCTGGCATCTAAAGGAGAGGGAACACTCAATACCTGCAGATGGTTATGAAACATCCCTAACACACTAACCTAGCTACCTTAGTTGCTGCACACAAACATCTTGTTGTCATGGTTCTCAACTGCTTACTTAGACCCTGGGACTCCTGATGTAGAGAGAAACAGTCAAACGACGAAAGCCTCAGGTTTGTCTCTAATATGTTTTTCCCTTTATTTTACCTTGCACTGCACCATATCTTGTGTTCTTGAAAATTAACCTTGCTATTATACTCTACAAATTCGAATCCAGGCATCATCTTGGGAGAAGAATCAGAGAAGATTCACAATAATTGTAACAGTAAAAACCGTTACAATCATTATATATTTTATAAGCTTGTGTACATTCATTTGTTTCTGTTGTGATGAGGTTTGAGATGCGATGTAAATCTAAAATGTTTAATGTCCCAAAATGTTACTTCATCATTGGCAGTGTTAGCAATAAGTGCATAAGACAATGTGCTTCATATAGTCTTGATAGAGGAGCAAAGTGGCTCTATCCTCCAGTTAACTAGGTAAGAGGTTGGAATCTGCGAGAGAAAAGAAAACACTTAAGCTCACCTTCTTTTCTTTTTCACTAAGTTGTATTTACTGCTTCTGTGTAATGAAAGAAGGGAACGTGAAAATTTGATTTGTAAAGCATTTGATTCAAACAGATCAATCATAATTCAGTTTAAGAGAAGCAAACACAGGTATTTTGTCATAGACTTGAATTTGCAACAAGGTTTTTGCAAAGGTTCACCTCTTAATGACAAGCTTTGCTTTCTAGACCTGATAACGTTGTTCTCTCTTAAAATGACTCGCAGCAAAAGATGTCTTTCCTCAGTGTCGAAGAAATTTTTCTGTCTAGGGAAAATCGACAATAAAACCGTGCTTGCAAAAAGCCTTTTGTTAGCCAGCACCAACAGCTCCCTCAGTGACACCCTACAGTTCACCGTATATTCCCCGTAAGCCCCCAAATAAATAAGTCTCCTTGCTTATATACAATAGATACAGGATACAAATTCACAGTAACAACTGAACAGTTTATGGGATCGATAAACAAGGTTTGTTGAACAGTAATAGTATCGATAAACAAAAAACGTTACAGTGTTTGCTTTGAACTTAGCAACAATACTTATTGAACTCATTGAACTCGTGAGATATTTAGCAACAATACATGAGATGTTAGCAATGGTACTTATTGAACTCATTGAACTCATGAGATTTCTTAAAAATACCTTGAACTTATTTGAACTCATTGAACTGTTACGCTCACATCAGTGTGGGGGAAAAGTTCCTGATAAAACATCCTGATGCAACATCTCTCACAGCAGCACAGGCTGAAGTTGTTATTCGATTATCTGAGTAGCAACGAGCCTTCTGAGATCAAAAAGTCATCCTGACATTTTAGGCACCCTAATTTTTTCCTCACAGACCGATACCTGTTCCATTAAGTCGGTCAAAGAGACCCTGTGGAAGAAAATGAAAAACGGAGTATATAAGGAAAAAAATTATATTTTCCGAGAACCTACAGTACTTGGCTCTAACCAGGCATACTTTGGCAGACTCGTGAAAATACCAAATCTATCCTCCTACTGCCTTACAGAGCAAACCGGCGGTGCTAATAAAAATAAGATGTTGACTTTTTTCCAAATGTGCTCTATCAGCAAGGTAAAAGTAGCTGAACTATTCCTGTTTAATCAAATTCTTTTTTTTTTGAAAGGTGAATCTTTATCACAGTACCGTGTGATTTTGTCAAATTAGGTTTGCGTTTGCATTTTAAAGATACTAAATTTTTTTGTGCAGTTTTCTATTGTATTTTCTTGTTTACTTGAAAGTAAAAGTCCTGAGATGGGCAGGCATCCTGTTCACTGTGTATCCTGCCTCATGACCTATGTTTCCTCAATATGCTCTGGAACACAATAATTCTGCATAGGGCAAGTATGAAAATTGATGTTGATGAAAGTTAAACAAAGCTTCACAGCAAATTTTTAATTTTAATTCATTATAACTTCATCAGAGGACTTTACTGAATGTAAGATGAAAATATATTAAGAATGGTTGCATTTTAAAACCAGTCTAGTTGCAGACTTCTGCTCCCAGTTATGTTTGTAAGCTGAGGACTCATTGTATATGTCTCTATTATATATAACAAAACTTACAGTACAAAGTATGTTGAGTACTGAATTTCTGATTTGGAATTCCGTATTGTGAAACATTTTATCTACAAATGCAAAATGACATTCATTTCTTTTAATCATTATGGCAACCAGAGCCTTTCTTTTAACAGGATAGAGCTTGAATTGAATGGATTTCAGTGCCAGAGCCTCTTATCAGCCTGTCCTTGTAGAGGTTGCTGAGTGACGCACACACTTTGCTATATGATACTTTGGCTTCGGAAGTTGTACATCTTTGGTGCCTGATGTTTTGGTTTCACGTTGGTGGGCTGGTACATGCTTGTGTGTCCTTCTGCATCTGTGTGTACATGTGTGACATACAACAACGTGTTTCAGGACTTACATGATAATGTACTCAGTTTTAGTTTAACAATTTTTTAAAGCTTTTCTGACTTTCAAAAAAAACAAAGGTTCAGTAGTATTCCATGTAGATACCCATTAAAATGTTCGTTTTTTTATTGTTGTTTTAAGAAGATCTGAACCATTCAGATGCCTAACACTTAAAAAAATCAAGAAAAAACTGTGTTCCCAAGGCTAGGCTGACATGCCTTAAGATTTTATCAAACACAAACTCTAAGCAATGGACTATGAACCTTGACCTTAGAAATGAATAATTAAAAGCAGAAATTCCTGTTCTGTAAGCTTAAAATGACCTGTTTCATATTAATTATACATTAATGGTTCTCTCTGTGTACAATATTGCATATAAATATGTTTTCTGTAGGTTCAGGCCACATTTTCTATATTTTTCAAAGCAGCTTAGTTTTGTTCTTGTCCCATGGGTCTACTGTCAAAGAAATGCATCAGGGAAGCCTACACTGAGTAAGCCAAAGGTGGAAACTCAGGTGGTTTAAAACATTATTACTCTGCCTTCCATTTTTTTGCTAACTTTCATTATATTTACTTCATTACCTGAAATCTGAACAATTGTAATTTAATTGTTTTCAGTAAAATAAGTATCCAACTGTAACACCGGCAACAGGAAGCAGACGAGTGCAGGTACAAGCGGTCAAATTGCTGCTTATTGCCGAGGGAAGTTCCAAAGTCATGGTCACACAACAGGCGAAGGTCAAACCGGTAATCAGTATAACACAGGCAGGATAACAAACAGGGATGAGATGTAAACAATGGTCAGACAAAGGCAAGGGTCAAACACAGGAATGGCTAGTAACAGAACCACTCTGACAAGTCATGGGCAATACTTTACACCAGCTGGTTGGGACACACAGGTTTATATACTCTAAGGGGAAACAAGCAGCAGGTGCTGGCGATCATGGAACCGGGCGGAGTAGCAAGCAGAGCGGTGGGCGTGACACCAACTGCCTGAATTTTGATGCAAGAACCAAAAAAGAGAAAATGTTTTGACACAAATAGGATATATTGACCTCTAGTGCAAGTAGTTTCAGGTATCGATTTATTGAATCAGGCAACTTTTATGTTTTGCAGCCTTTTCTGCTAATTTATACATTGCCAACTATCCAGCTGCACAAACACAGGTACATAGCTCTTCCATGTACATGTCATGAGCTTGTCAGAAGCTGTAGGGTTTATCATATGATATAAAATTTGGAGGGGAGTGATATTCTCTCAGCTCCAGCCCTGTAAGCACATAACCATAGGCTTCAATAATAGCAATGAGGGCCAAGAAACTGAGCTGTATAATGCACCCAAGGGGATATATGCAAATTTCTGTTCCATCAGCCTCTTCTGCACAGATCATAGTGTGGGGACTCAACGACTCATGAGATCATGCCAGCGAGGAGATTCCATGATTCTGCCGCCAATCAAATTACTCCAGACCAAATTTTCTGCCCGATAATCCTTTACTTGGACTAAATTGTACATGCAAGATCTTCGTCTGATATGGAAGTTGACACAAAATGACAAATAATTCTCAGAACGTGTTTAAATGCACCACGACAATCATAGACCAGAGGTATTTTCTTTGTTTGTTGGTACTGGGGTGCCCACCATTTCAGCCAATCAACACATGCTAGAAAGAAGCTTTCAGAAATCCTTCCGAATGGCTTTTGAATGACACACAGGAAGCAGAATGGCAATTACCAATGTCCTTACATAAGATGTAGGAGTGGGGGTAGTTAAACTATTTTCTTAATGTAAGGTTTAGTGTGAATTTTCCTGATATGTGCCACTGAGTTGATGTCAACTCTTGGTGACCCTGCACCTCCAAAATGTCTTTACTTCTAATTGACTCCTTACGCTTGAAAGTGGGGCATCAGTTTATGTGAGGTTTCAGTCAATCCAGCCATAAGAATTTTATTTTGTCTTATTTTACTTTTGCATGTGTAATTAGAATCATTTTAAAATTTCTGCTCTGTTATTGAAAATGTGCTTTAAAATATAGTGTATGCAATCAAAAATGTATGATTCTGTTGTCATATGATAACTACCAGTGTAAATATCTGATTTCCAGAAACACAGGACCAGAAGGCAATGAGTGGTTGGAAAATATTGGAAACAAAGCCATGCATAAAGTTATAAAAAGTGTTCCACTGATGTATGTGTTTTTTTCTGTATTTAGGAATTCAGGGCTATTTTATTTAAATAGTATGCATTTTTTGTCAGTAATCTAATTCAAATTATTGAGCAAGGGGAACAATTGCTGTTGGTGCTGTATGATTACATTTGTCCCTTATGAGTCCCATTAGGATCATATTATGGTGTTCAGCCCCATTCGCAAACACACAGAACAACTGTGTCCAGCATGCAATAGTTTTTAATCATCCCATCTATATTAATGTCCTCCTAAATTTAAAGATACTGGACTGATGTTTCCAGGTAAAGAAATAATTACATATAATCCAAATGTTTTGTGAAGCCAAAAGAAGTTAATCATTTGGAAGAAGATGTACATAGGTCCCCAAACACTTTCAGTTCTAGTGCTGTTTAGTTGTTAGTTTAACTGTTTCAGAATTTGTTCCATGAAAGATGGATAACTAAAAACTAGTTAAATGACTGAGGCAGTGGTTCTGACATGGTTGACATACTCCATGTAAGCCAACTCCCAACATTTTTCAGCTTAAGTTTCACTTGATGCAAGTTAAACATGTTAGGGTGATTTGTCTCAGAGACTTAAATAATTTAATTTATTGGTAAACTGTTTTAATCCTCGCAGTATGATGGACTGGTATCCCATCCAGAATGTGTTCACTCCCTATGTTTCCTGTTTCTTGGATAATCTTTGGACCACTGTGTCTCTGCACAAGACAAGCATTTTCCGGGGGATGGATTAGATGGTTAGATTAGATTAGTTAGAATAGATGAATGCATAAGGTTGGTAGGTGGATGGGTGGATGGATGGATTAGTTTTGCTTGGGAGTTTCCTTTTCTGATGTTCAGAGGTCATAAGCAAAGCACTAAGCTGTATGCAAATTTAAAAAAAATGGACCCTCAGCAGATCATGAGGCAGAGAATATGAATCATTTACAATGTGGGGGTTTAAAGAGAGAACAGTTTAATACAGTTTAATTTAAAGCATACAAAAATTCCCCAGAAACCCCATGACGCAAAAAAGTAAAGCAAAAACAAGGCTCAGGTCATGTAGGCTTAGCAGACTCTTGCACAACAACACAAGAACAGTGATGATGAAGAACCCAGGCTATGGAGTTTAATAAAATAACAAGTGAGCACAAAGTAGCTGCTGGAGAATATTTAGCTGGAAATGAATGAGGTATTCATGAAAGTCACATGAAGGCATCATAAGAGATCTGGTGGACACATGCACACTCAGTAAGAATCCACAAAGTTCCGTTCTTTTGAAGACTGTCTTTGGTGGCATCAGGGCTTGGTGGAGGAGGAGTCCTGCTGTTCCTTTACATCACCTCTCCTGGGATTTGTGACACAGACACAGCAATATAATCAGTAAAAGTGTTGAAATAAGCTTTTGATCCTTTTCCTTGTCTTTTCCAAATCCTTACAAAATGAGCAATAATAATTAATTTAAATGTTCAATAGAGCATAGGGTATAATCAATGTAACACTGTTGTAATGTTACTTTAAAACCTCTGTGTTCAAGTCCACTGTTTACCTTCCTCTTTGCTGCAGCTTTCACTGCATCGCCATTTTCGTTTTTACATTTACATTTTATTTTCATTACATAATTCAAAAAATTCATTTTCTGTTCTGAGTCAGTGATTGTTTAGCATTCTCCACAATAACATGCAACTTGGTTTTTGCCACTGGCAAAACATCAGTACTCATGATCTGATATGTCAAACCTGACTCAAGTTAGTCAAAAGAACTGGTCAGCAAGGGCCAATCACAAAACTACACTATATCAGACTTTTTTATCAACTGATTTCAATGATCTGGAAATAGTTAAAGTAGTTAAGTGAATTACATATAGGTAGGAAAGCCTCTTTAGGTGGCTGCTGTAGTACAAGATCCACCATATGCATTGTTACTGTGCTCCTCAGTGAGGCCTAGGCTGTACCCCACCTGATGATGGAAGAAAAACAGATGGAAGTACCACAACAGGGTCTGTCCACACCACATATGGGACTCACAGGTTACATGGTATGCTAGATTTTGGGTACTTATTATTTACATTAAGTAATTACAGATATCCCCTGCAATATGAGTCTTTCACTCACAAGTTTTTGTGAATAGCAGTGAAATTTAATACCCTTTACTTAGTTACAACCAAGCATGAGGCCGAGTTTATGTGCTTATAAACAACAAGATCCAAGTTTTGAGGAATTTTCAAAGTTCACACGTAATGGTTATATCTCTGACTTATGATTTCCAGGACTTCATTATGATCGTAAGTAGGAGCATCCCTCACCTAAATATTTCAGGTGATCATTAAAATCAAATATCTAAAACCTTTAGGATCCCTGGCCCCAGATATGAGCTCTGCTTTAAGAAGATTTTACCAGTTTTCCTACCTAAAGATCATTTAAATTGATTTACAGCCAAGTGAAGAAATAAGGAAATCATCGAGCATTTTCTGAATATTTTATCTTGCATTTTTCAACAAGAATTATACTTCATAACCCATCTTGGCGTTCATTCCCCTGGAACAGGTTTGCCCTGATTTTGCACCTTTCAGAAATATAATAATAATCCCAGTTACAAATACATTGTCTGTAGCCTCGAACTCCTTGTTGAGTGACATCACACCCCCAACAATCCTGCACCTTGTGCATCCTGTGCCAAACCACGGTGGTCACAAACCTTTGGATGCATACAGTGGCACTCTTGTTTATTATCTTTGAAAGGACAGAGACATATAGCTCTTCCTGAGCAGCAGAGCACACTTTCACCAGCGTGGAGGGGGGGGTGGCATTTTGATGTCACCAAGGTAGGTGGTGTCATTCTCACATTGTCCCACTATGTCCCCTTTAAAACTGTAATGGAGGCCCAAAATCAGTGCCACAAACAGAGATACTTAAAAATAATTGACAGACAACACCAGGGTTCCCCACTGTCACACACTGAGTGCAAGACACAAACAGGTGCAGCTTTTTTTTTACTCTGTATCAAATCATGTTCTGAACAGTGTAATACAGCCTATTAAAACTGAATTAACACACCATAACTGCTGGCGACAGCAAGCCCTGAAGCAGTCTGACATATTATGCTCAACTGTTAACCCCGCTCCATGGAACAGTTGGTTTGGTCCAGTGCATCAAAATTATTTCACTGTAAGACACTGTTAACAGTCAACAGTTTGATCAGTTAACTTCTCTACCATGGCCTGCCATGGCAGCTACATACCTCAAGTTTGCACTCAGCAACTCGAATATCCTCATTATAAATTTCAGCATTTATGGCATAGAGTACTTGTCCTCCATAGCATCCATGAGGAAACCTACACATGAGACAAATTCTTTTCTTCCAGGTCTAGGAATCTTCTATTTCTAGTAGAACCTCTCTGCACATTGTTTATTTAAGAAACAACTCACAGATATAACACCATTTCATGTTATTTATGATGTTATAAAAATATCAGCATATATAAAACTGATATAAATGTGACAGTGTCCAAACCTACAGAAAATTAATATTCTGTGTGGGTTATTCACTGATTCTTAGGATATTTTGGACTGGAATGCTGTTGGTAGTTTTGACAAACAAGTGCACATTCTCCTGTTATGTTGCTCTACAGCACCCTCTGTCTTCGCTGCTAGGAAGCACTTTGGGAGCTTCTGAGGTCAACAGCCATTTTATGTTTTTCCTCAACCCCAAACCCACAGATTTCCCACATGTCACCAGGAGGCACTGCTGCACCAGTATGTCTGAAAGCCTGGGGAACATAAACCCCCTTAGCAGAGCAATAGCTACTGTTTTGTGCAGCTGTTGTGACCCCGGAAGCTTTCGGCTAATGACTTAGTCCTCACCTGACCCCATACAGGCTGCAGGACTACAAGACCCACCCTTCATTTGTTACTTTCTGTGGTGTTCAGAGACATTCACCAAAGTTTATTTACATGGAATACTGCTCAGAAAGACACTTCATGCTTTTTGTGTGAATCACATAGCTGTCAGCTACCGGTCATTGGTCAGCTCCTCTGTGGCATTGTTCATAAAGCAGTTTGTTTGTGTATAAAATGAGTATGTGCTTTTCCTGTTCTGAAATTTTTTTATTCTTATTTTTATTCTTACCCTTTTATATAGAAGGGTATTCTCACTGCATGAATTCAGGGTAAGTGCCTTGATCTAGTGTACTACATGAGCTTTTTGTTTATTCCAAATAGGCGTTCACTTTTTTTGATCCGTGTTTCATTTTCCCCCCATTGTTGTTGGTGGGCACGACCCACCAGGTGATGCGGAGATCTGGTGGTGCTCACTGTGTCAGAGGTTCACTCAAAGACACATACTGCCATAACAGGCAGAAAATAAACAAAGGGGATGATTTAATTCAGACCATCAGCTCTCCAGAATCAAAAATATGGTGCAAATTCAACCCTTCCATGTATCAGCTTGTAAATGCTGTTGCATATGAGCTCATGGGCTCTGCTCTGTCCTTAGATCTGTCTTAGACAGGACCTCAGATTTACCTCCTTTTCCCGCACGTGGGAGTGAGGTGCAGTTAGTCACCGGCTGCTCAGGGGTCAAGGCGACCGAGGATCTACATCACGGCAGCCACCTGAGGGAATGATGCATTGTGGAGCTTGTCACAGAAGATGAAAAACTCACCGCGACTCAGAAGTAGTCCAATGTGAGGAGCAGAGCTTAACTTTTCTCTTGGTTTTTTTGTTCAGACAGATGCTTGGTGTGCTTTCTATCTGTGTTTAGAGTCTGCTAGAAAGGCTTGCTTCTGCTGTCAAGTACAGCGTTTGAAGCCCCAGTTGGGGCACTGTGGACAAGAAAAGTGGGGCAGACATGGGTTGGTGGTGGGTTTGTGCAAGATAGCAAAAATATGGAAGCTAATCACAGCTATTCACAGTTGTGGATCGGGTTTGTTGCATTACTTCTGCAATGTGGTTGTTTTTGCTTCACTCTATATGTTTTAATTGCAACTGCGTAATGATCTTTACAGTCAAATATGTTGTCATGAGTATCCAAGCAATATATTTCTTATATTTCTATGCATGAGTACTGCCAGGACAAGGTAAGGATGAAAAATTGAATTGCTTTGAGAACATTTTTCCAGAAGGTTCGAGTAATTATGAAACGGATGTTTTGCCTCTATTATGTTATTATACCTTCTGAGTGTATTTTGCTGCATACTTAAGGAGCAAGTAGAAATGCAAGTCATTTGTGAAAATTTTAGAAAATAAAATTCCTAATAAATAACCTGAACACAGTTTGCGTTTTCACAGATTTGTAATTCAAATGTTCATAACACAAGGAACCAGTGTATTACAGATTCTTAACACAGGTCAATAAGAAACTTCTTAAATAAGGAAATAAACGTTCCATTTATACTTTCAACATTAAAGTCTACAGAATGAATCCAGGTTTTAAGTGTCATAGGAAAGTGTCCAACATAATATAGTAGTAACTTAGCAATACAGTGAAATCATTTATTTTAATATCCTGTTATTTAAGCAGGAAAAATAAATCAGCTGGCAGGCTGTCAAACAAGGCCTCAGTAACCTACAAGAAGGAAGTGACAACTTCTGTTCTTTGTTCAAACCAGAGCATAAAAGAGCAGCAGTGATTTCCTGGGAAATTGGTTACGAAAAGTGATGGGTTTGATCCAGCAGCCCCAACCTGCTATTTCGAACCCTTATCTTACTAGCGTTTACCTGAATAAAATGAAAGGTCAGTAAGACTGGCTCTGAAGTGACCTATATTGTACTTAACAGAGGATTTTGCAGGGTTATTTTAGATTTTGCATTTACAGAGTAATAATAATAATAATAATAATAATAATTGTAAATCCTCTTTTAAATTTTAATCTTAAATAGTGTTCATTGGGCATTGACTTGCATAATCTATGTTTCTTCAGTGTAACACATGTACATACTTTATTTATCTTTCAGAGGACCTCAGAGGACCTCAACTAACTCCAGGAAACATATATAAGTAAAAACTTGCTCTGTTCCTCAAAAACTGTCATCTTCCTTCATGGTGCCAAGAAACACTTTGTACAATCCTTGGCAAATCCATTGTCTTTTTAGTTATTGTACTTTTAAATAATATTCCTTTTAAACAATATACTAACACTGTAAGCATCAAACAATAATAATGTAATATCGTATCACATCATTTCTTCCAGCTTAGTTGCAGTGCCCACTGATCTCACATGTGCTTCCTCAAATCGTCACTTTATGTTCAAAAGGACCAAACTTGCTCTCCGTTTTTGCATTCTTGAAAATGTCAGAACTTCTCCTGGGCTTTCAAAAAAGTGTGACGTTTTGCACCAGTTCACCACCAACAATTTAAACCTGCACTTCGGTTCACTGATGTCCAGTTTCATTACAAACAGGAGCTCTAAAACTAGACAAGTTTATAGTTATTTCATGTTATTTTTTGTTAAAAAAATCTTTTTTGTTTTTGCACTACTTATTGCTATGCATTGTTATAAAACTGAAAAATTGCAGTGTAGCAATAGATTTTTAATGCTTTAGTGGGTAACCAAGTTTTATGCAACATACATCTACTTGTCAGCTTTAATGAGTGTAAGACCACTGAGTGTAGAGAAATCTCCAAGGTATTTATATCAGAGCTCTTGGCAAGGTCAGCATGTTCTTTTCCTTATAAACATACCAGAAAAACGAGACGACTTTAAACACAAATGTTGGGACAGAGCTTGCCTTTTTATTTGCAATTAGCTCAGCTATAAGAACAATTTTTAATGAAGAATTGCTTTTGAAAATTAAGTAAATTTTATTTGACCTGTGCTTTAATTAGTAAATATGGCTAAAGTCTTTCATATATCCATATATTCATTTATTTTTAAGTACTGTATTTCAGTTTTTAATTACTATGTTGAACATTGTACCACAGTTACATATTAACCATTTCTTATGAAAGATTTTTTATAACGAACAGTGGAATTTAAGCATCATGACACACGACTGTATAACCTGAGAAACATCGAGAATTGCAGAATAATTAAAGTACTTTACACAAAAATGATCAAAATTGCCTTTATACTCCACAGAACATCTATTAATTTTACGTTCTGTCTTCCAAAATCCTGACTTCACAAGCTTGCAATTCAATACACAGCAGCTTTTAAACAATCTGGTTTTGCCTAATTTTATTATAAATCTATTTTTAAATTCCACTCACAATTTTTTCTTCCTAATTTCATAATTTTCTTTTTTAAAGTTATTGCTGTGCTGAGGTCACATACAGTAGGAGACGTCAGCCAAAACGGTCACACTTTTTTAAGATATTTTCTTTGTGCTTATGAGTGGAAGTTTCTGGATACCAGGCTGCAAGAAACACAAGCCTTAATTTTCAATAGCGTGTTTGCACATCCATACACATCAAGGACAAAAACATGCTCCTCAGTGCTCCTCTACTCACTGAGCACATAAATGAACACACGATCTACAGTCTCCCCACAATGACTTGATGCTTAATTATTTACAGATATATAGCGGTGATGCATTATGGATGAGCCATGCCTCCGCGCTATGATATACACCTGATTTTTTGCATCACAGACCCAAAATAGAGATGAACAGGCAAGAACACCAGTGGTATGTGTAAATCCTGGTAAGTACTGTTGTAGTGGTGGGGGGGAGCTATGGTTCTCCCATAACACATCATGACTGTATATCTGTAAATCATTGTTTTCAACTGTTATAGGAAGTTATAGGGGATTTGCAAACCCCCACTGCTAAATGTTTTGGACAGTTTTAGAGGCATGTTCTCTGTCAGTGCTGGGGTTTTCATATGCTGCATAGAAATAAATATATGTTCCAATGTGTGAGAATCCCAAGTTCTCTATTTGTAAAGCTGCAAACAGTATGGTCAAGATGTGTCATTATACTGTTCTTAAAACAATTTATTAATCACAGTAGTACCCTTTTTCATTTATGTACAAAGGGTCATTTAAGTCTGTCTGGTGTGTCTCTCCTGCCTGTGTTTGGCCTCCACTCTGCAATAGGTCATAACAAGTAGTCAGAATTTCTGCTTTAAAAATTAATTTATTCATTTACTTTGAACTGTGCTGTTAGCAGGTCAAAAACCATATTCCTTTGAGTGAATCCTGCCGCAAACATTCACAGTAGTGGTCAGGAGCGATACCTCCCAGCATCATCCCAGGCTGGTATCACTATCTGAGGTTCCACACATGACAGTGTAGGACCAGAGCTCGGATCATCAACAGGCCTCAATTACTTAAGAGATTAAACAGGAATGAGAACACAAGTGGTACAGCCAAATCCAGACACAGAGATTTACTGAGACTTCATATCTGCATTCCCCAGATAGCATGAACTCCTCCAGATTCATGAGCAGCACCAGCAGTGCTCAGTATGACAGCTACAGAACTATGAAAAAGAGCCAGGGTGCTTGCTCATACTCAGATAAATAGCGTGTACCATTTTAATTCGTCTTGACATCTCTCAATGTTTCTAATTGTTTTGCAAAAAATGCAGCAAGAATTCAAAATACCATGCTTGCCTTTTATTCTCCATTGTATCCATGAGGATATTGTCATTCTTATGTATCATACAACATGCATTTTCTCACATTGCAAACATAGCAACAAGCAGCACATTCTGATAAACTCAGTATTACAGAGAAAACACTTATGCTTTGCCCCTGTTTGAACAGGGCTATCATGTCCTCACCTTTTGAAGAAAATCTTGCAGCTTCCACAAATGAGGACCCCATACTGGCACTCTAAGGCCTCATCCCCACTCATATAGCACAAACCTTGGGCAGCGCTCTGGAAGAGAGAGGTATCATATCCCTTTTGCATTAATACATTTAAAGTGACATACAGAACTCATACTGAACTCTCTAGCGCAACCCTTTTCTCCATATCTGAAATGTTTGTTTTCAAAACTATAAAGGTTATTTTCTTCATCTGTGTCACTTTTCTTGTAGCTGTTTCAGTTTTCTGGTTCAATTTTCCATATAAGTGAATACATGAGTTTTATATTTATTTACAGAATTTTTTTTTCTTCAAAAAATTTTGTAAAAACTCTTTTAAATGTGGAGCAGCAATGGTGGCCCGGTGAATTGCACTGCCGCCTGACACTGCCTGAGCCATTTTCGCGTGGGTTAGAATACAGCTCGGTCTGCGTGGAGCTTGCATGTCACCCCCGTGTCTGTCTGTGTTTCTTCTGAGTGCTCTGCTTTCCTCCCACAGTCCAAACACACATGTTTCAGATTAACTGGTCACTCTAAATTGCTCATAGCCTATGAGTATATGGCTGGTGTACTAGCGTTCCATCTCTGGGTTGTTTTATAGCCTGGCACCCTGTGATTCTGGGATAGTCTCCAGACCACCATAACCTTGCTCAAGGTTAAGTGACTAATGATAATGGATGAGTGTAATTTCTTTGCTTAGCACCCAGTGGTTCTGGAATTTTCTCTCGGACTATGCCAAACACAACCAGAATAAACTGATTAAAGATAATGGATGAATGCTAGAAATATTACCCTAATGCTGTGTATTTAAGATGTATTTACCAAAAATCATCACACAAATGAATGACCACACAATGGACAAAATTAAGATTAACACGGTTTAATTGTACTGATTGCGGATTTAATTTTATGATGAAAGACAACATGCTGTGGAACTACTGAATTAATATAACACCAACATTATGCATCTTTTTCATTGCAACATCTAAAATGCGAAATCATAACTGTGCTGCAACCTTGTTCCCGCTACCTTATCAGGATCAATCTTTACTAGTGCCCTTAGTTCACCTCGCCTTCAATTTTTTAAGAGCAAAAACCAATATTCATTTCAGTCAACTACATGGTACTGGAACACACATTTTTAATTAAGCTATAAATTCAGTCTTAATTGACATTTCCGTTGCCCTTACTAACATTTCATTTTTGCCTGAATTGTCATCAAGTCATCCATAGGAATATCACAGGGAACAGCATCTCATGCTGATACAATTTTCTCTGCATCATTTTATGTGACTTGCTTTCTTTAAGGTTTTCATCAAATGAATGTCAGTGTGAATGAACACGGGATTGAGTTAACCCATTTTGTAGGTTCTGCTTCTCTGTTTCATTGGAGATGATAAAGGTATTACCTCTGTCACTGTCCACACTTGGGCTGCTACTTCCGTTTTATGCAGATCCTCTTAGGTGGCAGCTTCAGCCACGTGGATTCTAGGCTGTGTATGTTACTCTTAAGGCTTATCTAATTTGTGCATCATTGTGGAATCATATTTCAACAATCTTCAATTTTATCATCACTTGTGGGATCCAAAGTGACTATTGAACTTAAGTCTACATATTTTTATTCAGTAACTGTATAACCTCTTGCACAGAATGGTGGTTTTCTTCTAATGTATCTCTAAGTGATGATGTCATTCCTATAGAGTCCAACTCCTTCCAGTCCTTCAAAGTCACTTTCCATTGCCCTGTTGAAAATTTCTGGGGGTGAAGTTATTTGAAATTAAAGTCATCGGTAACCATACCGTTCATATGTTGTGCTGAAAGTACATAGCTGACCTTAGCTAACACCTTATTGCCAGAATCCATGCAATGTATCCAATTTAAAGAAACACTGCGCTCACACCCTCTCTCTGAGAACTTCTTCTTGCTTAGGAGTTTGGTGGTGTTCTTTTAGTTATGCAATCACTGAAACCTTTCGAATCCCTGAAGATGTACAGAGCTGCATTACTTTTGCTCATTCCACTGAGTTCACCCATTCTATAAGCTCCTCAGCTCTTTCAGTTACTTTCAGTTCCCATTTTGTCCAGCTCTGTTCATGAAAGCGATGGAGATTAAAATAATAGACTAATAGATATGTTATATTCTCTTAAGAAATTTTGACACCAATATTCAGCTCCACATGCTGCCTCTGGCTGGCTGTTGACATTCTGTTCCACCATAAAGACACATTTTACCAGTTTGATGACTTCATTGACCACATCTCCCAATAGTACCTTTTTGGCCTTACTCACCAAAACAAATGGAAATGTTTTAATGGTAACTTTTTATTGTAGCTCTAATACCATTTTTATTGCATACAGTTGGGTACATTTACAAAAATGTAAATGCTCTTTGTCAGAGGTAAGGTAGTCAGTCCTTTGCCAACTGTTCAAGTTACCAGTTACATAATGTAAATGAAGTATAAATCTCAAAGGTTTGAGTCCATATTCCAAAATGTTACTTGGGCAGTATAAGTGTTAGTGAGCAAAAGAATGTGCTTATTGTTTAATCTTGATTTAGGGACAAAGTGTCACTGTCCACCAGTTAACTAGGTAGCTGACTGGAACCCAGGGAAGAACAGAAAACACATGAGCTAATTTTATACTCTGTTCCACTAAGTTGTATTTGATGATTGTGACAGTCTGGAGTTTTGCACTTGATCCAAACAGATGAGCCAGTCATGAAGAATCATAAAGCTATATATCAGTGTTTTGTGTTTGCAGTAAGATTTTTGCAAAAGTCCATTTCTCAGTTAAACTTTTGTTGGCTTTGTGAAGGTAAGCATTTTGCTACCTACATCTGACTAAGCTGTTCTCATTTAAAATGTCTTAACTGTGTGATATGAACATGATTCCTTTATGCGGGGGGTTTCCTGATAAAGCATCCTGATGCAATATTTCTCACAGCAGCACATAATCTGGATAATGATGAACCCTTTGAGATCCAGAAGTCATCTTGACGTTTTAGGCTGCCTGATTTTGAAATCATTCCACCATCTTACAAGGAAAACAAGTTGTTATTATTATTGTTATTATTGTTGTTGTTGTTAATAATAATAATAATAATAATAATAATAATATTTCATAAAATATTGTAAACATTTATCAAACTACAGTAAAAATGTTATGTCAATAAAAATCTGTATAAAACTACATATAAACACACTTACAGTTGTGTCCAGCATAGCCTGTATTACCCCTTCTATATTCGCTACTTCCTACATTTCATCATGTTGAAATAACATTTCAAAGTAAAATAATAAGAATGTAATTTAAGGGAACAGACAATTATACACAGTGCAATCTAAATGATTATAGGTTTTAGAACACAAACTCTTTATTTGAAAGTTGCTTTAAATAAGTTACCAATCATTTTCTGTTTCAGTGCTATTCAGGTGTTATTCTGTAGACTACGGTCCACTGGGGAGAGAGGAGGTGGTATATGTAAGTAGGGTTATATAATTAAAATGATAACCTCTGCAAGTTAGCTGTCCCAAAAAATTCTACTCAAGTAGTGCATTATAACTAGCAATTACTAAACCAAAGAATAACAAGTCATTCTTTATACTCTGTGATAGACTGACTCTCAGTTCTGTTTTCACTGTGACTGACTGGTGCGCCCTTCTTGCCTCACACTTTGTATTTTCAGGCTAGGCTCTGGGCCACCAAGACTGTGCACTGGATAAGGAGTTACAGCAGCCAGATGAATGGAAGGCATTGTCCTACTCAGTAGTCTCTCTTTTTCTATAGTTTCCCAATGACCCCTAGTAGCTGGTAAGGCAGACAGAATGAATCAAAAGTTCAAACTTAGCATCAATGCACAGGTTTAATTTGTAAAAAAAAAATAAAATAAAATATACAGAATAGAAAACCCTTAGAACTTCTCTGGCTCACAAATACTGAAATAAAAAGAGAAAGTTCAGGTCATGCAGACTGAGCACAGAAAAATGTCGTAAGGAAAGTGTTTTCTAAGTACACTTGATCTATGCCCATGTTTTCTGCCATGTTCCTTTACATTTTGTCAAGTTTGAACTGTAGCAACCATGTTTTTTTTTCTTTATTGGTGAATTATTTGATTCTGTTTGGGTAATTCAAGACTGATCTTATGGTCTACATTAGTAGAAAACTGAGTTACTCAGTGCTGCCTGGGTCAGAAAGTAGAAAAGTAAAAATGAATAACACATTATATACTCAAACTGTATTACCCTTAAAGTAATTGCATTTGGTAGTTAAGTATTGTTAGTGCTGTCAGACAGGCAGATGCCAAAGAAAGTGACATGTAGCAGTTGTAGTCCAATGGAAAGATGGAAAGGATACAAATAGTAGCAAAATATAGATCACCAAATTTTATTACTGTTACCATTACATAGTTTAGTTTAGTAATGTGTCCAGTATAATTTCTTACGCCTCCCTGTCACGAGTTCTGGTCGTTCCTCCAGCACACTCCCCATCACCCCTCGCTGCAGTGTGTGTGTGTGTGAGTGTGTGACTATGTAAAAACCTCACTTAGGGTGAAAAGTATCACTGTGCCAAATTTCAAGTCTGTGACTTGAAAAACATAGCTGTACATAAAAAACAAACAAGCAAACAGACAAACAGAGATTCAGCTCTATAGCTTTAGATATACATATGTACTATATTGAATTATTGGATATTGGAATCAGTTGTATATGGTGGTGTGTCCTGGCTCTTTAGAGCCAGAGAGATGGAGGCTTAGGTTCAAGAAGTTTATTGTACTTTTTCTCAAATGTTAATGTTCTTCTTACAAGTCTCTCCCAGATGTTAGCCCTCCACTCCAAGTCATGCAAGTCTCTGCAACCACAGCATTGTTTATATTACACTTTCTCAGAGGATGGGAGCAGCCCTGGTGAGATTAGCTCTTGCAGACACAGTGCTCCAAACTTGAACAGTTTAAGCCTGTTCTACAGTAACAGCCTACATGCTTACATTTTCAGTGCTTTAAAAAAACGATTTGCCTAATTTAATTTTAAGTTAAATTTGATCAGATCTCTTTAGCTCTAGTCATACATGAAAAGAGCCCAAGAGGGTAAAAAAATTATACCTGACATTTTTATTTCTTTTTCTTCATGTGGAAGATAATGAAATGCTTTTTTCATGTGTGTGAAAATGCAATATTTACTGTACTGTTCAATATGGTCCAGACTGGGTCCAAAATGATTCAGCAGCTTAAGTTCTCACAGCATCACCAGTCCTGGCTACCGTTCATTCTCAAAGGTTGCTTGGTGTGCTGAACTTCGATGATCTCTTTTTTGGATTAATGAAGCAGTTGTTTGAATAGAAATGATGATACTTCTATATTTTATGTTTTAATAACCAAATGCTAATTAAAATCAGCTGTTTAAAACCTTCGGGCCACATACTTGAGACAAGATTCTGTCAATGTTCCTACCAAAAGATCATTCATCTTAATCTAACAACAGAGAACACATGAGAAAAATATTCAGCAAGTTCTGATTATTTTATTTGTTTTGCAGGAGGAGCTTTATTTCCTTCCCCATCTGCTCAGCATTAATTTCCCTAGAACAGAGGTTTTTAAACCTGACTTTTTAAAGTGCAGGCTTACTTTCAAAAAGACATAAAATAAAATTGAAAAACAAAATAAATTATTACTATCTGCTCAGCATCTTTGACACATTTTTGTGTAGGTGCAATAAATTAGTTCCAATAATTTTGTCAGATTTATTGACATTTTTCTAGCTTTCTTCGCATCCCAAAAGTGGTCCATGACAAGAAAACGTTAAGATCCTGGAAGCTGCTGTCTTTTACAGTTGCTTTATGTCATAAGGATCAGAGCTGAAACTCCTTAATGTCAAGTATGGAGAAGCAGCAGGGCCTTGAAAAATAAACCACAAGGTCAATGTGATGCCACAAGGTACACAGTGCCTCCTAGTGGAGAATCAGCTTAACAATGAAAAAGTAAAGGAAAGGGTAGCTACAGTGTGTCTCTTTGAAGGATATAAACATACTGTAAAATGACTGGTTGTGAAAAAAATGTGTATTTCATTTTCGTTCTCAGCTCACCTTCCCATGGCTTGTTAGGGTGAAAGCAGAAATGTCATTTGGATTCCAATGAGGCCGTCATATTTATTTTCATAAAAGTTTGCATAAAATTTTCTCAAAATAAATCAGAAACAGATCATATCTGTTATGATTTGTGTACATCTGTGGCATTTCCTCAATTGCATAGAGAGAATTGCATTTGATTTTGTCTTCATTCAGTAGGACAGAGGTGCCTATAGACCATACTGAGCAGCCAGGCCTGCAATCACAAAGTGATATTATGCAAACACAGGGCCTACTGCCAGCCTCTGTAGCACAGTTAACATCAAGGCTAAGAAAACACTGACCCAGACTACTGTCATTGTATCCAACCAGATTGACAGTGATAAAAAAACTTGGCAAAGGTCCAGTCAAATCACAGACTTCCCCAAAAACATGGCTCAAATCCACACAATCGCTGATGCAAGAGTAGAACCAGCCAGGTACTGTAGCCATCCACAGGCTATGCAGTTATGCAGGGAAGGTCTACAAATGTATTCAAGAGTGAATTTGTTCCAACAGTACATACAGAGCCCCTGACAGCTTGATGAAGCACAAAAAACAGACAGAGAGAAATTGAAATAAAATTCACAGATGTAAGATACTTACCTTTCCTGAAAAAGAACAGCCTAAATGGTATGCCCAGAATAGAGACTGAAAGAACATAAACCATAATCCTCAAGGCAAAACTTCCAGGAAGCTACCCCTATCACACCAACTAGCTGTGATTTACCACAATTTTCTTTTTCTGAGTACAGACATCAGGCATAAAATCATTTTCTATTATTGCAACTGCAAATTTGAGTTCTTCCATTTATCAACATTACATCTGCAGTTGAAATGCCCCAAAGAAAGCATTACATTTCCAAAATGTTGTAAGACAGTCAGAATGCAGAAACAAACTGCTGCTTTGAGGAAATGTTTAAATGATAAGGAAAAAGCATGGATGATCAATCCAATCCCTCTCTTCCTCAGAACATTCTAGTTGATAGTCAGAAGGGTCTAATCTACAAAGATCACATGACTTTGATTTTGGGGCATCAGGATTACCCCACACCAAACCGGTTATAACCCTGGTGGCTTCTGTGGGGTACTACTTGTGAAAACAAGGTTGCATGGGGTCAAGTGGTAAGGAACCTGATGAGGCCATTGGCATAGGGAGATGCAGACCTCTAAGGACAAAAACCAGAGCCTCCTTGAGAGGTCAGGAAGGCTTGGCCAGACTCTCCTTTCCTTGAAGGCTCTCATAATCAGACCTTGAAGGCTCCCCAAGAAGCGCAGTGGATGGATATGAGTTTCTGACCCAAACTGAACTTAGTCACATTCATAGAGATAGCAGAGTAGCTATTTCAGTGACTTTGGCTTCATGTAGTGATGTTGCTTACAGTTGCTACATACATAAGTGACATTCTCATGTTAGTGAGGTAGATTGTGTGATGTTTATGTTGTCACTGTCCCAGACTGTCACCTTCAAAACTGTAACCGACTGCTCCAAGGGGCAGCAGCTACTGCTGTTAGAACTGTTGCCTTGAAATTGAAGCTTAGAAGTTTGATTCCCTTCTGTTGTTATCAGCATTACATGTGAAATGGTTTGTTTGGTCCCAACCACACCAAAAAAATTTTTTATCTCCTTATAAAACATCGAGTTAACAGCTCTGCTTATCATTTAACTCATTTCAGTGTGGACTCCTTAAGAGCCAGAGATCCCAAGTTTGGCCAGAATAACATTAATAATAACCTAGTCTTGAATCTTGGCAATTTTGCAAGAGCAAATGTGAGTGTTAAGCCCAAATACATTCCTCATAGCAGCAATTGGGGACCCAGCACCAACACATTATACATGACACTTCTTTCAGGCAGAGAGATCCTCTCTTCATAGCATCATGTTGACAATCCAACCTGCAAATGTCATTTTCTTATTCATTATGTTATGTTGTCATGTCATTCATAACAATTTAATGTCAGGTCAAGCTTATGTGAATGTGACAGAGAACCATTGGGTTTACAGTTGCAGAACGTTAATATTCTTTGTGGATTCTTCACTGATTCATGAATTTTGGGATATACGGTACTGGAGTACTGTTGGTAACTGTAGAACAAGTGCAGAGAAATTCCTCGGGATCTAAACTCTCTTGAAAATTAATACCAATCTATCAGTATCTACATGGAAATTTTTGCTACAAGCAATTTTTATCCAAAGTTTATCTAAAATCAAGATGGGAACAAAAAAATCAAAATAAATGTAAAAATCTACAAATAAATATAATACAGAATGGTACAGTGTACTGTAATAAAAAAGTACTGTATGTATTGTAATAAACTGTTTTGCAAAATGTTATCTGAGGCAAGACATGCTGCTCAGGTGTTGATTTATTAAACAGGGCATCATTTATTACATTTATTGTGTATTTCATCTTAGTTTTTTAAATAAACGTATTCATTTAAATGCCAGCGGTTGTGTCAAACAAAAAGGTGGACATGGTAAGTTACTTAGACACACATCTATATTCCCTTTATTCAACAGCTCATAACACTGAACTCCTGCTGCAAACCTCTCATCTCCTGTGCATAATGCATTGACAGTGGGGGGACTAACATGAAATGTCCAGTACTGCACATATTGCACCACATGTTATAAACTTGAAAATTACTGACAGGATTAAGTGTTTTCTAGTTAGGTAACTGGTGTTTACAGTGTTTCTCCTGCTGAAATCATGGGTTGATAGTTGTACAGGTGTTTCCAGTGCACTGGGAGCACATTATTTATCTATTATTCTCCCATGGTATCCAAAAAGTTTGGTGTCTAACGTGTTTTCAGGGATGAATTAGATTTGGACGCTGAGGGATTACTGTACTTCTACTGTTGCGTAGCTCTTGAGCGCCCTCTGTCTTCACTGCTAGGAAATACTAGGGGAGCTTCAGAGGCCCACAGCCATTTTATGCTTTTCCTCAACCTCCAACCCACAGATGTCCCACACATCACCAGGAGGCACTGCTACACTGGTATGTCTGAAAACCCGGGGAACATAAACCCCTTCAGCAGAGCAATGGCCACTGTGTTGTGCAGCTGTTGTGGCCCCAGAAACTTTGCTAACAACACAGTTCTCACCTGATCACACAGGCTGCAGGGCTGCAAGGCCCACTCTTCATTTGTTACTTTCTGTGGTGTTCAGAGATATTCATCAAAATTTTTATTTACGTGGAATACTGTTCAAGGAACTGGTATAAGGGACTGTAGGTGACATTTTGCAAGATCATGACGCTCAGAAATACACTTTACTTGAGATAGTCTTGCATATTAAATCTTTCCTCACAGCTAGTGCAGCAAAAGATTTCACAGAGGGATCAGCACATAGGTCATCTTCTCCTAGGTTTTTTTTGCAGTGAAGGCTGTGTATAAAATGGCAGGTGCTTTTTCTGTGCTGAAATGTGTTTATTCTTAAATGAATATGGACCTCTTGCATGTTTTTGAGGTAATGCTTAAAGTCAGACACTGGAAAATCAAATGACTCTGAAAAGAGTCTGTCTGGTCTCAGGGAGCCTTCCAGGATCAGAAAGACGGAGTTGCATGTACTTTTTCATTTGTACATAAGTAATTTTCTTTAGAATTTGTACTACCCTCACCCTTTCTAGAGAACCACATGATTTATGGGTGTCAGGCTTCTTTCAGAATTCCCTGCTTAAATGTGTCCCTCCTTGACTGATAATATTGTAGTATTTTCTAGTAATGCTACTGAAGGAAACTTCAGGAGTCAGGATTTCTGAGAACTGCTCTTTATTAGATGCACACATCATTAGCACCTTGAAGTAAAAGGTGAAAGATTTGTTTGTTATGAAGAGGAACTGGAGTCAGTACCTTTAGCACCTTGAAGACACCCACCAACAAGAAGCTAATGTAACAGAACACTCCTTCCACTACTCAACTGTACAGAACCTTATGGAGGGCACCCCACTACCCCTATTCCTGTCCTACATTTCCCAGAATCCACTTTACCAAATTTATGCCTAAGTGGGTGGAACAACCAATTAAACATCAACATCCCAACTGGAGTAACTCAACTATGTACACAAAAGAACTATTTACACCAACTTGACAGCACCGTTGCAATATTGTTAAGCATTAGAGGAACTATGGAAGTACATGTTTCAATTAGTTTAACAACATCCAGGGGACCAGGCAGCAAGGGAGTGGCAGG
Organism: Arapaima gigas; assembly: GCA_900497675.1. NCBI lineage: Eukaryota > Metazoa > Chordata > Actinopteri > Osteoglossiformes > Osteoglossidae > Arapaima > Arapaima gigas. The sequence continues at coordinate 941,527 of UFQX01000027.1, forward strand.
GCTTTATGGGGAATAAAAAAGTCTGCAAAGGAACTTATTGAACGGTTAAAATGGGTAAAAACAAAATAAATAGTCCAGACCAAGCCTTCCTGTTACACCACCCCAGCATCCTCCAGTCACAGCTCAGAGGATGTGTAGATAGTCAAGCATAAAACGCCATGTTTAATAATGCCTTTCATGTACATAAATATCAAACTCTTAAAAAAGAGGTCAGTTGATAAATAGTTAAGAACGCATATTTAAAATTAAAAGTTGATGCTAAAACTAACAATATATGTAATGCTAATAAATAAAATCTACATGTACTGTAAAGTCTGAGAGAGGCACAAACCCTTAGTGCCTTAATTTTCCCACCCCAAAAAGCACCCCAAAGTGGGCAACCAGATATTACACATAATTAATTACAAATATACAGGATAAGTTGACAGATATCCTGCGCTTACCCATTTGGGATGAAGCATAGTAACTCAGTTACTTAACCACAGTTAACACATAGAATTACCACAAAACACCAAACACTTGTTATTTTCTGAGGTGTTATTTATGCGAAATTCATAGCCATGCTGGTGATTTTTTTCGCATAAAAAAATACACACATAACTGACGAGTGCCTCCAGACAGTATCCATCTAATTGGTCTAGATGAAGATAAATGGGCCATTTCATATACACATCCACACACATACACCAGGCAGGGGGCCTAAATGAACTGGTGACAAAGGAGAAAGAAATTATAAATGACACACACACACAGCAATGGACACTTTACTAATTTAAGGGTAATAAAGTCTACATGACATATATTTACTGGACTATGAGCAGCATGTTGCTGTCTAGGGCATCAGCCTACTTGACAGCACTAACAATCCTTAACTACTAAATGCACCACTAAAAGGGTAATAGTTTGGTAAGATACAATGTGTTACTGTGTCTAATGTATTTTTTGTGTTATAATGTGTGTATTACTAGGTAACTTTCCACTTTCCTAGCCAGGTAGTACCAAATAACTCATCCAGCCTCTCATAAATGTAAGGGTAATAGCAGATTTTTTATTTCTGTCACAACCACTGGGAGCAATTCCCTAGATGACCATTAGGGGTCACTGCATGGAACGACCCTGTAGAGGACTGCACACCTGAAGAACATCAGTGCACTCTATAAATGAGTGAAAGAGAAGTGCTAGAGTGTTGGATTTTACACAGTGTGACGGTAGTAATGGTTTTGACTTGCTCTAGTTAGTGAATGTCTTGGTTGTCCCTGTTTAGCCTATGTTTGTTTCCTGTGTTTACCAGTCTACTCCCTGTGATTACAAGCCCACACTGACCCTGCTTCCTTGTGTCTCTGAGTTCTGCATCTTCACTGTTTCTTATCCCCAAATCTTCACATGGCCTCGCTTGCCTACATGGACCTAGTTATTACAATTTGCTTCCAGGATTGAAGAGCATTACACTACTCACTTGTAAATGTTATATTTCAAATATGTGCTGTCAACTTTTTCTGCAAAAGGATTTCAACTCCAATTTACCTTATTTCTATATCCACTCTAAAAATGCTACAATAAGCTGTTGCTCTTCTGGTGTGTAGCTAGCTTGCCAACTGTTTACTAGCCAGATTTAAAAAAAAAAACTTCTGCGTCCTTTCTAACTAGGACAATATTGTACAAAGTAATTTGTTCTTATATAGGTTTCTATTCTGAAAACACTGGGTGCTTTCAGAAGCTTACAGATAAAACAAATGGCATCTATTAGCATAGGACTATAATCTGAAAACCAAGTTAACCAAAATTAAGATAGCTGCAATAAACTAGCTGCATCACTTGAATTCAAGCATGCGTCTGTCTAATCTTCATCTCCTAAATGAATCGTTGCCTAACTAGACAATTATAATATCACCTAGATATATATATACACCTGTGATGTAGTAAATCACATTGATGGAATTTGATGAATTCTAGAGATGTGGAGTTTCTGAACTGACTGGCCTTCTTTCATTTGTTAGCTGCTTAGTGTTGGTGTCTGGGTTTTATTACTATGGGACAATCAGTAGTGTAACAGTTGGGGGTAATGACTTGAAACCGAGAGGTTTTCTGAATCCTTATACTGATGCTATTTTATAGCACTCGAAGAAGGCCTTCATCCTTAACTTATCTGGAATAACTTCCCTGCTGTGTGAATTGGTAAGGGGGTCAAAATCACTTTGGATAAAAGAGGTGGCGAAATGGCAAATCAATGCTATAACTTCATTAATGCTGCCGGTAGCATAATGGTTAGTGCTGTCACCTTGCAGTTAAATGACACAAGTTTGAATGTCACCTTCTGCTGTCAAACACTTGATCAAGGTGTTCATCCTTTTTTAAGGAACAGTAATGAGTATTGTTGTTTACTAGTTTACCCAGTTCTGCCAAAAGCAGGCTCACAATAAGCTATGGGAGGAGCAGGAAAAGTTTTTTTTTTTGTTTTTTTTTAAAGGACTTCAGTTGCAAAATGTCAGAAACGGTTAAGAATATACAAAGATTGTTTGATTGTTTAACATGCATGAACTCTGTGAGCATGTGTGAGCAGGTCTAAATGAGGAAGAAGACTGATGTGTTCCTGCACGTGTTGCCGTCTGCTTCCACACACTGGGGCACTGCTCCCTCAAGCTTGGTGTTTTATGTCCCATGCTTTAAAGGTCATCCATTTCCTCAGCTCACCCCCACTTAGCCCTCGAATGGCACTTAGTTTCACAGTCTAAAAATATAGCCATGTCCCCTGACAACAGGTCCCTCTTTTAGAGCTTGGATGCAGTTACACAAATAACCAAAAAAAAACCAACTTCTCATTAGTGGTGTTTGTAAAAACAAAATTTGGCGAGAAGCATGATTTGATACTCCCACTTAAGTCCACTTGTCAATAAAAAAATAGCCACAATAACCCCCATGAGTTCTTACACTTTGATGTGTGTTGTTTCCAGCAACCCATTGTTACCCCTTGTCCACCTCACTCCTGTCCAGTGATGTCCCTAATGTGGGGCTCAAACTTTGTTTGGCAGCAGGTGAGTCCTCCAGTGGGCTCTAAACCAAGATTAACAGCAGTACATTTCCTGAATTACAGTGTGCATCCATTTTACACCACATTAAACTTATTTTAAAAAATTTCCTTAGCTGTATTTGGGTTCTTGCAAGTCCTCCATGGCTGACAGATCAGCACAGTTGGGCAGGGAGCAGAGGGTGCAGCTGCATGTGAGGCTTTGTGTTGACTCACTCATGTTCTGGATTGGTTTCTGTCTTTTGTCTGCCACTATGTAGATAAGTTAATTCCAAAGCAAAGCAGAACACACTCCTGGCCTTTCGTTGCAAGATAAAGGTTTGTATGCAAGAGTGTGGTTGTATGTGCAGTTGTGTATTCATATGTGTTATGCAAGAGGTATATCTGATGAGAAATTTGCTACAGGCAGTCATACTTTCTGTTGGATGTGTTTTAAGAAGATTCTTTGCAATAAGTATAGAATTTGAATTAAAGTATCTTAGGACTGTGAGGAAAAAAACTGAAGCAGCCAGAAGAAATCCATGCAGACACTGAGAAAACATACACAATGTGCCACTGTGCTGCCTCCATATCAGCTTAATTCAACTTTTATTGCGAAGAGCATTTCCTATAAGGCTGTCTAAGAGCAATTAAACTTAAAGGAGTGTGTAAAATAAGTCTGAAGGCAATGACAGAGAAGAAAACAAGAACTATTGAAAAGTCACGTACAGTAACCGCAAAAAGGATGTGTATCTGACTCAGTGCATGAACAGAGCCTGGCTAATGGAATGCAACACCTTTTAGGGAGCATAATCTGTACCACTGCCACAACTGTTAATGCCACCTTTTAGAGTGGTGCCAGAAAGCTTGTGAACACTTTAGAATTTCTATAAATTTCTACATAAACTTGACCTAAAATTTGATCAGATCTTTAAGTCAAGAATGGATAACTCAATAAAGCTAAGATGCAAAATGTTATACATTTTCATTCATTTGTTGATCAAAATGGTCCAACATTAAATGTCTTTTTTGGAAAAGTTATGTGAAATTATACTTTCAGTAACTGGTGTGCCAACCCCCCACCCCCTTGATCGACACTGACTTCAACAGAATGTTTACAGATACTGTAGATCAGTTTCACACGTGGACTTACAGCAATTTTGGCCCTTTTTCACCCTTACAGAACTGTTTCAACACAGGGTTGTTGGTGGGCTTTTTGCATGAACTCTCTGCTTCAGCTCTATTGGATTGAGGTCTGGACTTTCACTTTGGGGATTCACTTGCAGATTCCAAAAAGTGGTATTTCCTTTGCTTCTACCATTTTTTGGTAGACTGACTTGTGTGTTTAGGGAAGTTGTTTTGTTCCAAAACCCACCTTTTGTTGAGCTTAAGTTCACCGACAGATACCCTGACATTCTCCTGTTGAATTTCCTGGTATAATCCTGAATCCATAGTTCCATCAGTGATTGCATGCAGTCCTGGTCCTGTGGCAGCAAAATGAGCCCAAACCACAATACTGTCAACAGTGTTTCATGATTGGGGTGAGGTTCTTGTGTTGGAATGCATTATTTGGTTTTTTTCCAAGCATTATGTTGTTTATTTAAGCCAAAAATTCTATTCTACCCACAAAACATTCTTCCAGTGGTCTTCTGGCTCATCCAGGTGGTGTATAGCAAACTAAATGGGCAGTAATGTTCTACTTGGACAGTAGTGTCTTCCTCCTTGCTGTCCTCCTATGCTCACTATTTCTATTCAGTGTTCTCCTGAGGTTGGACTCATGAACACTAACATTAGCCAGGAAAAAGAGGCCTACAGATCCTTAGATGCTGCCCTGCCCTTGCTGTTGGAGTAATTTTTGTTGGATGACTACTGTTAGTAACAGTAACAATGTTGTTGAATTATCTCCATTTCTACACTCTCTGGATTGGTGAAGCCAAAAGTCTTTAGAAATTCTTTTATAACCTTTTCCAGCCTGACAAGCATCAACAACTCTCCTTTGACCGAGGCATGAAAAATGCATGTGTGCTGGAAACCAGTCTCTGGTAGAGAAGTCTCATGTTTTCGTTTATACAGGACCAGGAGACTCAAACTCAGACCTGACTGACATTCCTGCCTCTATTTATCCCTTTAACTGAACTGATAGTCCTAGAAGGTTACATATGTTTTGCTGAAAAAGGCATTTAATTTTGGATCATTTTGATAAATACCTGGAAAAATTAATTTTGGGTGTTTTATTTGGTTTTCTTTATATATTGTATTTTACATGAAATGTAGAAATTCAGAAAATTCTAAAGGATTCACAAACTTCCTACCACCACTGTGTACAGTAGGATATTCCTGCTATCAATTCAGGGTAAGTACATGGAATGTGTTATTGGCACAGTGATGTAGACAGTAATGCCAGTGCCTTTCAAATAACAAACTAATAGTTTGGGAATAGTTTAAAATCTGGTTCTGGATGCAGAAAGTTTTCATGTCCATAATCCAAAGATGCCAGTGATAAATCACTTGCATACTGTCCGTTACCATGAAAACCACGAGTTATTACTCTGAGACAAATTGAACTCGATTGCACTTACCCCTACCATGATCATGGATACTACAGCAGGAGGTGAAGTTAAATTAGGGATGCTCAGACTGAGGTGACCAAGCTGTAGAGGCCTATGTTAAACATTCTTACAAAAATCACAGGAAATAGAACAGATGATGCATGACTGACAAGCAGGTTAAGGACCAATGACTAGGTTGTAAGTAGCATCAGTCATAAGTTGGATCACGCTCTCGACAGAGTGGTTATTTTTAAGTATTTAGTTCTCTGTAAGGTAACTGTGAAACATTTGTCAATGTTTTTAACCCATTTTTTTATTTGTGGGCACAGAATATCATATTGTCCATATAATCATTCAATAATTCAATATACTATTCTTTACCAAAGCTGCTTTTTATGAAGTATGATGTTCATAACTTTTTTAAATCAGTATTCTGAGCTATATGCCAGTTAAATGTAGTAAGCGCAAGCACCACAATCTCTTGCTAGTGTTCTGTCTGTGAGGGGTGAATGTCTGGGGCTTTTGACACGAGTTCAATTTTGAAGGATGCAGAATAAAGGGAAGTGGTGTGCGGAATTAACCTCCCTTGTCTGCCTCTTTGTGTAATATTAGTTGCTCTCACAAGAGTTATACCATGTGATGCACGATCTTTTAATTGCAGCGGGGAGAAAAAAGGGGAGGGGCTCCTGTGGATCAGGCACTGCCATTGTATTATAACACACAGTTTCGTATAATGTTCATCTTTTGCAATCATTATACTACAATTTCACACATGCATGCTGTGCTGGTACGCATGCAAAATTTTAATTCATTTTTGTAATATTTTTGTTTACAGTATAAGCTATAAGTGCTCAGTCATGTTAAAGTATATGTTTTTGTATGGCTGCAAGTAAACACTATTGTTAGGTTACGACATCTTACTTGTACTGTACATAGTATATTAGAAGGTATTGATGTATGCATGTTTTAATTGGCTGTTCATTCACTTACGGGAATTCTGGAAATCATTAAAAATAAATTTTTTGGAAATCTGCATTCATTTCATTTTTTATTTGGCACAGATTCTGCTGTTTTTTTATTATTTGTTGTCTGTCAGGAACAATCTATAAATAGAATATTTTGTAATATTCTATCATACTATGATTCTGGGATGGGCTCTGAGCCTCTGTAACATTCCTCAGGCGTAAGCAGTTAATGATGGATAGATAGGATATTTTATTATGTGAATTCAGTGAAAACATAAATTCAAAGCCCACACAACACTTTTCCTTTGTTGAACTTACTAGTGCATGATGATGATTGCTTTACACCAGTAAACAGTAAGGTTACTACCCTCAATGCCCTGAAGCTGTTAAGAGAGATGGCAAGACAGGCTACCATGTTCTTATTTTCTTGCAGCAAAAACATGCATTATCTGTCATCACACCTGACTTTTGGCAGGGGATGTTTTTCTCATGGTGATGACAGAACAGAAACAATCATATGTTTTTCATATGTGTCTCTTTTTTTGCAAAAGCTTTGTGTCTTTAGGCCACCTCCCGTCTTCCTGCAGAACCTGCTGTCCAAGTTGTGAAGCAGGACACTGGGCTTGGGGCCAACACCATACAGTCTCAGTTAGCATACACTCCCATCTTACTGTTGAGTCCCTCTTGTAATATGCTGGGTTATCACCAACAAACAGAATCCTGTGCCAGGATGGGAACTGTAGCTCTACTCACCCGAGATTTTAACTGTTTGAGTGTAAGGCGTGTGGCATGGTGGCTCAATGAGTAGTGCTGCTGCCTCCCAGAGCTTGAGCTGCTCAGGTGCGAGTTCAACTCTGGTACAGTCTCTCTGGAATTTTTCTGTTTTCCCTGTGTCTTTGTGCTTTTCTTCCCACAGTCCAAAGACATGCGTTTGATGTTAATCGGTCATTTTATATTACCCATACTGTGTGTGGGCACCCTGCAAAAGACTGGTGCCCAATGGATGGTTTGGAGTTTTTTATAATTTGGCACCCTGTGATTCCAGAATAGGCTCCAGACCACCATGATGCTTGTTCAAGGTTTAGCAGTTAACAATAATGCATAGATGGATGGATGTTTTATACGAGGTTCTTTGAAAAATAAATGACACTGGGTATTGTGCATTTAAGTTCTTTTTCTTCTGATTCTTTTATTTTGTACTATTGTTACACAATTGCAGCAGCAGACACAGGCAACTACAGGTGCAGACTTTTTTGTCACAACAAATACAGACAAGCTAAGTTATTCTATAAGCACTAAATGGTTTGATCAACCAAGGGGTGCAGCTATGATATCGGCAAAATTATTTGCACAAAACTTTAGCTGTTGGCATTGAAGAAGCTGCTTGTTCAGCCAGTTGAGTTTTGGTACACTGGGCAAGCTGAAGAGAAAGGCCAGATGCTACAGAGCATGGCTGAAACGGCACGCAAACCAAAAGAGATACAAGCTGTATCTTCTATTATTAATAGAAATGTACACTGGTTACCAATTAGATGGATAAACTTGCAATACTGATGAAGACATGAAAGGAGAACAGCCCATACACCACAGTTTTCCAGACTATATAGCGGAAAACAGTGCCTGAATATGGCGAAAGTCCAGAAAATCAAAGCATAATTTAAGCATAATGTTTTTTACTACAGCCCTATACACAACACAAAGTGCTACAGTAACACTTTCGTATCCTAATATAATGTCTAACAAACATGTAATGAGCTGAATAAAATGAAAAAGTCAGTAATGTAATTGAAATTTGGTTATATGCAACACATTCAATTATATATATATAAGAAGCACTGAATAAGGTGCCGATCCCATTCAGTTAGAAGTGCTGCTAAGGGAGTAGCTGGTACTTTGCCACTTACATGAAGCTATCAGTGGTGACAGTTGGATGAATCTTTTTGAGACGGTATCAGAATGGTTTAAAAAAACCTATTTTATGCATCAGTGAAGTTTATTGGTTAAATATTAATATTTTCCTTTATCCCTTTTTTTAAAAACTTTTTCGATGGTCCCCAAAACTTGTAGAATTGAGGTCCGCTGTAAATCAAAGATGGAGTGTATCAAAAATGTATTATTGTGCTTTATGGAGAACTGGCTACATGAACAATCCCTCATTCGATCGTGTCTGTGAATGACTTTCAGATTGATTAAGCAGACATAAATTACCAGTGATGCAGTAAGAGAAAAAATTGGGGGTGTGCTGTGCTTGTGAAAAACAAGTAGTATAACTTTGAACATCCGACAATTGCAAACTGAATGTATGTCTTGTGAATTTTCCCAAACCATTTTGTTTGCTGTTTACATTCCACCCTCTGCTAAAGCAGAAACACAGAATGTGATAACATGTGTACTATCATTGTAAGGCTTCAAACAAAGCTCCCCGGGATAGTCATTGTAGTCTCTCTAGATTTTAAGAGTGTTACTCTCTTCTCAACGCTACCAACCTTCAGTCCATTGGAGAATAGGGCTTTAGGGCTGTGAGGGGCTACTTGAGACCAGAGACTGGGAAGTTCTCTCTGAACCACATATGAAGGATATAGACTGACTGATTGACTGGATGTTGGTTTACATCAGCTTCTCTGCAGGCACCATCATATCTACAAAGACAGAAATGTAGTGGAGAATAAGCTGCGATACAATTAATGTGGGTAAGGCTCAGAAAGGCCAGAACATCCCTGGAAATGAACAGAAAGAATTAATAAAGGTAAATGTAAATTGAAATGTAAGCAGCCTGTTTGCTACTCAGAGAATGGTGATCATGACAAAGCCAATTAGTTAAACTAGTTTTTCCAACAGTTCTGACAAAGGGCTCTGTGCTCATTACCTCTCCTGCCTGCCAGCTTGCTCTTTTTGGACTTTCTATGTTGCCAAAGATTCACTCCCCCCCTATTTCCAGTTCACAGATTTGCATATCAACACTATCTGTTTTCTTTACTCCTGCTTCCAATATATCAGAACTTTCTTCTTCTTACAAAAATTGTTTTAGCTGTAGTTACAACCATTTCTCCCTCCTCTTTTCTGAGTCACACCTTAGTACTATAGCTTTCTCCCCCCATAGCTGTCATCATCACCCCCACAACCAAGGAGGTGAGGAAAGAGCTAAAGAGACTTTAGCAGGGTCCAATGGCATTAGATCAACAGTGTTGAAGGTGCAAGTAGAGTAGCCATGTAGAGCTTTCCAACATGTTTCAAACCTTGAGGTGAATCTGGAAAGTATTGCATTAATGTTCAGTTCCAGTTCTAGTGTAAGGGTAACCTTACACATCATGAAAGCTGAATTAAATCTGGTATTGGCACACCTCAAATCCTTGGCAGGGACTACATTAGAACCACTTTAGTTTGTCTGCCAGGAACACTTTAGAGTGGATGATGTTGTCATCCACCTGTAAAACAGAACCTTCTCCCAATTGGACAAAGTAGGTAGCACCCTGAGGATTTCTTTATTCTTTTAAACTTCTCCTACAAATGATGCAAAGGGCAATGCAGAAGATAAATCAGTTTTGTCTTTCCATATACAGTATTTGACTGGTAGACCACAGTAGCTTTAGCTACAGCACCAAGTTGTCATTTGCAGAATTTAGATAATACAACATCCATATCAGGGACACAAAGGAAGATGAGTACAGAGCTTGGTGAAGGAATCATTGGATGGTTTAAACAAAACCAGCTACAGCTTAACATTTTACTGATGAAATGGAGAGTAATGAATTTCAGAAGTTCCATGGGTCTTCTGTGTTACTGATCATTACTAGAATCAGAATGGAAATGGAGTTGGTGAGGATATACAAGGACCTTGTAATGTACTTGAACAACAGACTGGAGTCATCTAACACCACTGAGGGTTTGTTTAAGAAAGACCAGGATGGCTTTTACTTTTTAAAAATGCTCATTTGTGCTATACAAGTTACTGCTGATGTTCTACCAATCTGTTAAAGTGGGTGCTGATTTATTTGCAGTTATATGCTGTGCCAGTTCCATTTGTACAGGTGATGCCAGCAGACTGAAAAAAATAGTAAAAAAGTTTGGCCTGATCGTGGGAGTTAGGCTGGGTCTATCGATCTATCATCATAAAATATTTCTTATATTCACACAATTGGTCTGAAACTATTTTTCCCATACAAGTTATGTTCATGGTAAACTAACTATTGTTATATGACTCATGTGACTGTGACCTTTGTGCTCAAGAGGTTTGCTGCTAAATATGAAGTGGCTGGCATGTAAGTCCTCTCCCAAAAAACAGTAGGCTGCCTTCATCAGATGGTAGGGAACATTTGCCCCTAGAGAACAAGTTAAAGTTTATTGACATCTTGTTCGCGAATGACAGAAAAGAAGATTGGGAGATTGAGCAGGTTGGCATAGTGTCAGCAGTTCTGTAGCAACTGTACTGATCTGTGGTGGTGAAATTGGTGCTCGGTGTGTTAGTGTACTGCTCAGTCTACATCCCCCATTTTCACCTATGGTCCTAAGGTTTATGTAATGACTAAAAGAATTACCTCACAGACACAAGAGACAGAAATCAGGCATACTTGCCATACAAAGGTGAGGAGCTTGTTGATCTACAGTACTGTGCAAAAGTCTTAGGCATGCAACTTCAATGTCTGTTGAGAAGCACAGGTAGATTCTTATCTACCATCAGGGAGGTTTCTGATTGGTCCCAAATTCATTCTGCAGCCTGAGAATGACCTCAAACACCCAATCTCAGTCATACAGAACTATCTTCAGCAAAAAGAAGGAATCCTGCAACAGATGGTATGGTCCCCACAGAACCCTGATCTTAACATATTCAAGTCAGTCTGGGAGTACATGCAGAGACAGTCAAAGTCTGCAGAAGAACTGTGGCCAGTTCCTCAAAATGTTTGGAAGAACCTACCAACCTCTACCTTAAACTGCATGCAAGTTTGCATAAGAGAATTGATGCTGTTTTAAAGGCAAAGGGTGGTCACATCAAATATTGATTTGACTGAGGTTTTTTTTGTCTAGTGCACTTTTTAGAATGTTTATTGATTAAAAAGTATTCTTGGCATTATTTTTAGAACAATCCTTGCTTTATAGCATTTTTCCCACAGGTGCCTAAGACTTTTGCACAGTACTGTAGGAGATCTTTGGACTACAATCACTCCTTCTCCAGATTGAGCGGTATCTATTAAGGTGGTTTGAGCATATACTAAAAATACCTCCTGATCTGCTTTATGCTGGAGCTGTAGAGGGCACCTCCCACTTACATTTCTTGGTTGATGTGGAAATGCCTAGGGAACCCCCAAGGGAAGCTGGTGATTGCTATTAGGAAAAGGAAGGTTTGTTCCTGCTTGCTCAGCCTGTTACTATCACCACCTCTATTGGACAAGCAGAAGGAAACTGACTAATATGTTCAAATATAGCACTGCCTATAAAAAACAATAAGAAAACTGCTGTCATGATTTGTCACCTGCCAACTAATTTAATAGTGAGAAACCTAATGTACATAGGGACCAAGCCACTCATCCCATTGCTGAAGAATTATCTTGACATCTAAATTAAAAAGCTACAACTTGATCTGGTATTAACCCAGGCAGTTGTGAAGGTTGTTTGAAGTGGCGTGTTGCTGTTCCAGACCATCAGGTTCTGGAAGCCAGATCTTACCGGATGAACGAGTACCGGCTGTAGTCGTGACACTCAACGTTGAACCTGTCTTTGTCTCTGTCTTGCAGCCACTGTGAGTTTCCTTCCTTCAGTTGAATATGTTGTTAAGACATCTGCAACACTCAAGTCAGCCATTTAGACTCTACTCTTACGACTGAGTTTAATAGTCTGTGTTCATTTTAACTGACTCATAATCACATCCCTGTTGGATGGTTTCCTCCCATAATTCATTTGACTTGTTTTGTTTACAAATAATGTAACCTTCAAAGGGAGGGTTGCAAAAATGCCCTCCATAGAATTCAGTCAGGGACTCATTTAGCCGTGAAACTAATTAAATGTGGCTTGCTGAGATCTTTGTATGTGAAAAAGTCAGTTATCTCCTTGCTGATCAAATAGCACCCCAGTGAAAGATTTCCCGGGTCAGATAGAGGAAAATCAGGGCTGTTAATATGCTTGTGTTTCAGGATCAAGATTTGTGATGGTCTCTTGGGGCAATCATGCCTCAACTTGCCTTGAAAAGCAGAGGCAAAAAACGCATGTCTCAAGAATTCACTGTTGGCCCACTTCTGCAAAGTGATGTAACCCTTATGCACCAGCACACCTGCAAAACAGGTTTTTTCTTTCCAGACTGAACTTGTTCCTTTTATCATTTCACTTATGTTTTTTCATTTTGAAAACTGGATTCATGTAGTTGTCTGGGACAGCATGCGTTCCAGGATTAATTTGCTAATTGTCATTGTGTAAGAACCTTCAACTTAATATATTTGCACCACTCATAATGAGCTGGCAGAAAATTTCATATGAAAGAAGTTTAAGATGATCAAGGTGCTCTTTTCATATAGTGAGATCAACAATACATGTTTCTGGGAGTTGAGGACCCCTGCATTAAACACCAACCTTCAGTCTGTGTGGAGTGTTCATCTTCTCCCTAAGTCTGTGTGGGTTTCTTCCCACAATCCAATGACATGTGTTTCAAGTTTGGTAATCACTTTATTGTACACAGCATGTGTGAATGTGTTTGTGTGTGGCTACCCTGTGATGGACTGGCATCTCATCCAGGGTGTAGTTTCACAGCCCAGCATCCAATCATTATGCTGTATGACCTAACCTGTGCAGGAGGTGTTTGAGATATCAATTACCAGATCAGTTTCTCCCAGGAAGAAGGGAATTGCTACAAAAGGAATAAGTAAAGGAGCCAGTAGTAAAATTCAGGTTAAAACATGTTAAGCAATTCCCTCATGCCTACAAAAAACATTCCCAAAAGGTGTTTTCTGTGAGAAATTACATCATTTAACTCTTTAGATGAGCCTGTGAGACCCTTAAGTCACAAATGTTAACTTTAGACTTTTGCAGTAAAGTTTATTGTGATGCTGAAGGGCATGTCTCTCATCTGATTTTGATATAAATCTGAATAATAAATGACAATATAGATGTTACACATATACCTACATTTAGTAAGAGGATTATTTATTTGTTTATGTTTACTTAATTGCAATCAGAATAGCCGCGTATTCTAAGTTTAAAAGAAAATAATAATAATAATAATAATAATAATAATAATAATAATAATTTTTTAATTAAAGTAAAAAGTATGTTGGCATGTTTAATGAAATACATTTTGTTTTATTGCTTTGGGAAAAAAAAATCTGATAAATGTATGAATATCCAGGACAAGATGACAAAATATCCTGCACTTACTTCACTGGGATTACACCTAGGGCCCCTCCACACTAATTTAACAAACCTACCTCCTACACTGCAGCAAACAAGCCCTAATACACCACCTTGTAAGCTTTTCACTGGGGTCGTCAGGTAGGCACCTTCCTTCGTTGGTGTTTTGCTGATTTAGGCCCACGACACCTCCAGAAGGTTCAGCAGTGAGGTCTGGCGTCCCAGACCCACACCCCTCCAAGCTTACTAGGTCATAAGTCCGCATAGCCCCTGGTGACAGGCCATGTGGCCCTTACGTACCACATCCACTAATGCCTACATTTACACCCCATTTCCCCACTCCATTTGAGCTCTCCTCATCCACAACCACTGACTAACCCTTTCAGCTACTTCCGCTAATTCTTTCACCGCTTCCCTTAACATACGCCCTCTAATTCCAAAGTCACAGAGCAAGGAAGTAGTAGTTCTCGCAACAAAGCCTCTAACTCCTATCTCTACTAACTTAATGTATGCCTGACACTCACGCTTGTGAACTTCAGCCGCTAGGTCTGCGTATTTCCACTTCTTCCTCTCGTAAGCTCCTTCAACCTCAACCTCAAATGGTACTGTCAGCTCTATGAAATAAACTATCCGTCTATTCTCCGAATACAGCACCATATCCGGCCTCAATGTAGTGACTGCAATACACTGTGGGACCTGTAGTTTTTTACCCACGTCCACCTCTAATTTCCAGTCCCTCGCTTCTACCCAATTATCAACTCTGACCCTTTGCTTCTGCTTTACTTTTCCCTGCCCCTCGCCCACGAAGGTAATCATCTTATTACTACCAACAACAGGCATAGAGTTAACTTCTAGATGCTTCCTATCAATCACCGCCGCCAGCAAACGAAGCACCTGATTATGCCTCCTTGTATAGTTTCCTTGCGATAAACTAACCTTACATGACGACAAAACATGCTTCAGCATCCCATTCCCTGCACATAGTTTGCAGCTTGCATTCTCACCTACCCACTGTCTAAGGTTCTGCGGAGTTGGTAGGACATCATAGGTGGCCCCCAGCAGGAACTTCACACGGCTTGCATGCATCACCCACAGCTCTCGCCAGGTGATCCTATGTTTCTCCATACCACTCCATTTCAGCCACTGTCCCTGCTTGACTTGCGACGTGGCCCTCGCTCACCGTACTTCCTCTTCCTCCTCCTTGTATCCCATGAAGGGGGGTCCCTTGCCTTACACTCCTTCACTCCCTGGGACAGGCTCTGGACCACTATGGCCCTGCACTGGATAAGGGGTTATTGAAAAGAGATGGGTAGACAGATGGATTAATGAATGAGTTTGTCACTCTAATAAAACACAGGTTTATCAAATTAGTGTTTCCATCTTCTGGGGGTGGAGGGTTCCTAAGCTTTTCATAATGCTGGTGTACGATGATGAATCTGAGATGGATAACCCCCCTTGAGACAGCATGAACTGTGTGGCTATTCTGACCATGGTCTAATATGTAAGCAATACTTTAGTGTGTTTTTACCAAGGAACTATCACTTTCTCTCCATTCTTCTCCATTCTATCACTGAAAAGAATTAAATTAACTTTAAGTGCTTAATAGCATTATTCACAAAGGAAAAATACTACCTGTATTCTTATTTGCATGTCAATGTTCAGGTTTTTCTTTTATGATTTGTACAAGATTGATTTTTATTTATATTTATATAACAAACTTTCAAATACTCAGGCATACATTATACAGAGTATAGGATAATTGGTACTAAAACAATATAGCAGGCTTATATTGTGAGCAGGGTTAAAAGAAAGGGGGACAAAGTAACATTTCTAATCCATTGTTCATGGCTGTGCAGTTGCTGGAGGGGATTAGAAGAAGGCCATATTCATGCACTCTCGCAATGTATGGGAAAGGAGCATGGATGGATTTCCAGTATCCACACAGGCTGCTTGTTGACAAAATGATTTTTCAATAGAAGGAAAGGAATCATTTGCATAACAAATATGGGAATGGCATAGAACTAATTTTCAGAGCATCAATGGGGGGGATCGTAATGAAATGACAGTTTCAAGTACTGAATATTTTATTATAACATTTGTTGGATTATTATTGCATCTATGATCTGATATTAGCTGTAATGTTTAATTTTGCTTATGTTCTCATGATTGTTTCATTTTACTGCTTGCCTGATGCAATGTTTCATTCGTTCATTTTGCAAAGTAGGATTTTTATAACAATATTATCTTGCAGACCATATACTATGCAATGAAAAATACAATGTTGCAGACCTTATACCATATATTAATATTTATTTATGCAACACTTGTCCAATATGACTTATAACATTGGATAATTAACTTTACAGAGATATACCCCAATTATACTGTATCATTTCAGGGTAAGCAACTTGATCAAATAATAATAATAATAATAGTAATAATAATAATAGTGCAGTGGGTGTTGTTTAGAGCCACTGTCAGGCAGATGAAGACTATAGGTTCAAAACCTTTCCCGCTGTATCATTGATAGTTGTTACAATGAACTGGATACAGCAGGAATACACTGTTGTAAGAATGGGTAAATCACAGCACTGTACCAGGTCTGAGCAGTTTGTTATACTACAGTACAGTGTTCTGCTGTGTGTGTGTGTGTGTGTGTGTGTGTGTGTGTGTGTGTGTGTGTGTGTGTGTGTGTTGTGGGGAGAGGGGTTGGTTGTGGCGTCTTTAAAGACTGCTGCACCCCTAGCCCCAAACCCCGCCCGTGCCGCTGACTCACAGGTCACATGAGTAAAGTTGGAGCATCTACTTAAAGTTTAGAGAGAAGTTGGTTGTGCGACGCCGTGATTTGCGATGCGCCGCGCGCTAATATTTCTCCTCCTCTTTTCAGGACTGTACAGACTTTAACACGTGTAGATGAGGTACAGGTTGTAAAACTACAATAGGCCTCTCGCACTGTGTATCTGTGCACTTTCAAGTGTGTGTTTGTTGGGGGGAAAGAGATACATGATAGCAGCCGAGGGTCTGGACCCCAGCTCTGCGTGCACCGCCGCTGAGCGTCCCCGACGCTCAACTTCGAACTACTTTGTCCTCTAAGAGTGAGTAGGAAAGCCGGACAAGAGCGGAGGGACTCCGGATCTCCCTGAAGTTTTCCTCCAGATCGTCGCGTCTGTAGAAGTCTGCTTTGATTTTTCGCGTCGGCGGCGGCGTTATAGCTGTGCGTGGAGACATGGATCCGAGCCAGCACAACCCGCCCGCGGGCCACCAGATCGTGCATGTCCGCGGGGACTCGGAGACCGACCTGGAGGCGCTCTTCAACGCCGTCATGAACCCCAAGAACGCCGTCGTGCCCCAGTCGGTGCCCATGAGGATGAGGAAACTGCCCGATTCGTTTTTCAAGCCCCCTGAGCCCAAATCCCACTCCAGACAGGTAGACTTCATCGCCGGGCCGCAATTCTTTCACTGACCAAGTTTAACTTACTTCAATAACTTTTTCTTTTTAGTTTCTCGAAAGTATATGACTGATCTACATTCTTTATTCTCCTCCTAGACATTTTAATTAAAATAAAACAGTAACGCACAGGGAAGGTCAAACAGGGGCATGTATGGAGTTAACTTCGCCACTAATAAAGACAAAGTGCGCAGGCGCGCTATCAGGGGCCTTCAGTTGGGTGGGAGGTCCGGATTGGCCCACGGGGGGGGGGTCACATGGCCTCTGATATGACTGTTACAGAGCTGACTGTCGCGGAGATGATCGTCTTCACTCCTGACCCTTAACAGGCATTTGTTTGCATCAGTGCGGTTTACATTTTATATTTGACCTTTCAGCAGATGCTTTTGTCAAAGCAAAACTTAAAAGCAAATGTCTTAAGTCATTGGAAATATCTTGAATGCCTATTTAAAATTCTTTATATATACAAGAGGTGGTTTTGTAGAAGCTTTGCTGTATAAAACACAGTGAGGAACTTCTTATTAATGTGTTATAGGAAACCATTTTGGCTGTTTTAGCCTGTTTCTGTTTCAGTATATTTGTTACAGCAAAGGAGTGGCTAAGTTACGAGGGTTTCTGTCCCCCCAGTTTTCTGCATTATTGTTACTACAAACACAGATTATATGAGGAGATCTAGTGAAGCTGTTTTTGATTTCCTCAAAAATGTTGCTTTAACCTCATTTGAATGCAGACATGTACACCTCTGCATTTACTCAGACTCTTGTAAAAACACCATTATGTTGCACATAGGATGATTCCCGTGTATTACTATCCACAGAAATATGAGGTCCCTGCTTGGATACAGAACAAGTCTCCAAAGTTAGCTCTGTTCTTGCAGGAAGGCTAATTAAAGACAGGTCACTAGGATACAGTAGGAGATATTTTCTTTGACAAGTTGGAGATGTTCACTTTCTTAGTTCCTGCATCATATAATCTGTAGTTGTGCACTCGGACAATTGAGCTCAGTTCTGAATGCTGACCACCAAGAAACCGGCCTACAGAGCAAAAAAACACTTCCTGCAATTGTTAGAAAGACTTAGATGTGTTTTTGTTTATTTTTGTAGCCTGCCGATGGAGTCACAAGCTGTGTTTGCAAAACCCTTGGTAAAACTCATACAAGTGATTACCCCCACTCCCTCCCTCTGTGGTCTGCTATCTCCAGGCAAGCACAGATGCAGGAACAGCTGGGTCACTCACCCCTCAGCATGTCCGGGCCCACTCCTCACCCGCCTCCCTGCAGCTGGGCGCCGTGTCTCCCGCCTCATTGGCCGGCATGCCTCCGACGGGGGCGGCCCCGCAGCACCTCCGCCAATCATCCTACGAGATCCCTGATGACATGCCCCTTCCACCAGGCTGGGAGATGGCCAAGACCCCCTCCGGACAGAGATACTTTCTCAAGTAAGCAGCCTATTTGTTCCATTCTGGTTCTGTTGTGTTCTGAGAAGCACTGTCTGCATTTTCTCGTGTGTGCGGTGGTAGCTGTTCTCTGAAAATTGCCGTGCCTTGCCACAAAACCAAAGCAATTACTAGCTTATATTCAAATCAGTCGGGTCTTTTGCACCACGACACTAATTCTACCTAAAATGAAAACTAATTGGTTGGTGAACTCTAAATTTAATCTAATTTGCCTTTCCTTTCTGTCCCTAGAAACAAGCATAATAGGTAAATCTCAGCAAAATGGAAATACTGAAGCTGTCACAAAAGACTGACAAGAAGTCCCAGCAACAATTTTAAATTCCTAAGTGAACTGCTCTGCAGTGGGATCAACATGTCTACTTGTGTTTTCCCAGCCTGATTACAAAATTACCCAACAGAATTGCAGAGAAGTCAAACATGAACTTGCATTAACGGTGATATATATCATTGGAGCTACAGTGCAAAGGATTTTTTTTATTGTGCATACAGAGCTATCTAAAGACAATAGATCAAGCATAGATCAATTCCAACTGAACAAGTGTGCTCTGGTTCGCAGCTTTTATGTACATATCTTTTTGTTTAACACTTGGTTTCTTGCTGTGTCTAAGATCCAAAATGGATGAAAGGAAACCAAGGTGTGAAGTTCTGTTGCTAACTGGATTATGTTAAAACCAGTGTTTACCTGGTTCTGGCTACACTGAGATACTGCTTTGACTTAACAGGTTGCATACAGGGTGCTTTTATTTAGTACTTTCATGTGCAAAGGCATTGTGTTTTGACTGGTAGACCTCCTAAGTACTTTGCAGCAACCAGCATCGGAAGGGTTTGTTTTTCTTCCTGTTAAGCTGATCAGGTTGCATTTGCTTACTTTTGCAGACTTAGCTGAAGTAAATGGCACCAACATGTCTCCTGTTTTGATTCCCCTCCCATGAATTTCTCCTTAGATTGAAACAAAGGCAACCCATTATGTAGTTTTTTTCTTTAAATTGTCTAATTCTGTTCCTTCAGTGTTCTTATTCTCAGCTCAAATTTAACAGCCATATTCATGGCAGTAGTTAAGTGTGAGTACACTGCACTTGTTTGGATGAATTGGACAGAAGAGTGAACACAAAGCAACAACTCTTGGAACTGCTGTTGCAGAAGAGCTGTTATTTGAAGAATCATATCTATTTGACATTCCCCCAAAGTGACTTGTCAATCAAAGCTACTTACAATGATTTAATACAGTAGAATGATTTTTTTTACTGTATAAATTAACGGTAAGTACTTTGGTCTAAAGTACTACAGTAAGTGGTGGGATTCAAACCTGGGCCCTTCAAGTACAAGGCAGTAGCTCTAACTATTTTTGAGATTTGTGGTAAATCTGATTGATCTCATCTGATTTGCATTGTTTTTGATCATAGGTGTTACTAAAGTGCTAAAATATGGACTAACTAACCCATGCTAAATCTACAAAGTTAATTTGACTAAGCGTACCTACCTCAATTTTCTAGGTGTATAACAGAATTGTACTTTATACATACAAAATTTCCAAGAAGACCCCCCCCCCCCCCCCCCTGCATGGTGCACATAGTGGCTTGGTGTTCATGGTGTCTTAATCTGGGGCTCAAGTTTCAACCCAGAACAATGGCTTACTGTGGGGGGGGGGGGGGGTTGAGACAAGCTCCTGGGTCTGGCAAACTCATCTGCCCATGGGACGAGGCAGGCTTGCCCATCACCGGAGCTCCAAAATAAACTGGCGAGATGGCTGCGGCGGCGTGAAAGCAACAGGAGCTCTTTTAGAGGAGCTGCAGAGCAGGCCAGAACTAGAACAGACCGTTTCTGCTGCTGCTGCTGTTAGTTCGGACTCCACTTTTCCCCAACAGTCGTTTTAATTTCTTCTTTGCCCCCTTATTTTGTTTCCACTTCATTTCCCTAGCTGTTATCTGACTTTGGTTGCTGCACAGGATGATTTGAATAACTTTCAGTGTTTTCTGGTTTCTCCTTATCCAACCAACACACATACTGAAAAGGAAAAGTGGATCTCCAGCAGTTGCAACTCGACAGGAAGTGAGACGTGTGCGTGAAAACGTTGCATCACTCGGCTCTTCTGGCTCCATCTCCAGAAAACATAATGTTCTCTTTGGAGAGGGAGAGGGAGGGGTTGAGAACCCAGACCGCTCTTAAATGGGCGGCTCACTGACCAGTTGGATCCGAAGTCCACAGTTGGACATGGACAGATACGATTACGCTCGAATTTGCTTGGATTTAAAAAAAGAGCACAGAAAGCCAGATGTTTGAAATACAACATCTGTGGAACATCTGTTGTGTTCATGGGTAGGTCTGCTGAGCCGAGAGGGAGGAAGGCAGGCGGGGGAGTAAACAGGGCTGGAGCTCCGTCACCGAAAACATCAGCACAGACGTCTGCACACTTGGCAGCCCTGCTGTGTCTCCCTGTGTATCATGGGAACAGTAAAACTGCAGAACAGTCACGAAAACTGTGCCTTCAGTGTATAAAGATGGGAATCTGGGGCACTTGATGTTTTCAGTAATTTTTCCCCATGTTGCCCTTGGCGGTGGATTCTGGGACGGGACTGCCTGCACTAAACGACTGCTCACACACGTACCCGCTCTTGTTTGGGCAGCTTCTCTCCTGCGCCTTGGCCAAGAGCTGTGTTTGATCTTTGCCTGCTGCGCCTTAAGTGCTTGAATGCGCAGACGGAGTGGTGGGGGAGGACAAACCCTGCCCCCTGGCAGTTCCCATCCCCCTTTCCCTCTTTGTTTGAGCAGGGTAGGGGGGATGGTCAGGGGAACTTTCTTTCTCTTTCTTCTGGCTGACCTCAGTCATGCCTGCGGTCAGCTTTCCCACAGGGTACTGTTCTGGTTTGTCAACAGCTTCCTGGTTCTCTGTTTGGGACTCTTGATGACTTCCTCTCTTAGGCTAGGGAGAGACACATCGAAGAAATGTGTGCTTGAGAGTAGTTTGCAGTTGTTGTAAAAGTGGTGATCTGCATTCTTTCCCTTGAACATGGGATCTAGGAGTTTGCACCATCTCGACTCCACAACCGTTTTGTATGTCTGTTCTGACATGTTTACACCTCTCACTAAAAGTTAATATAATCAATTGGGTAGTGGAAATATAGGTCTGCACCTAAAGGGGCTGTTAGATTCATTATGTTTGTTGTTCTCAGCTAAGTCCTGCACCAATGCACCCAATGAACATGCTCTGCAGCAGATCTGCTAGACAAACATTGTGGTTTCAGCATGGTGCTCTGCCATGTATATATGCAGGATTTCCACATGCATTAATTATTTGGTGTGACTTGGAATCCCTGCAGCAGCTAACTTGAAACTGTTCTGGTTTCCGGGAAGAGGGAGGAGTGAGTTGTCTTGTTTGGCTTGTTTGCCCCTCCTCCCCCTGCACAGTGGTAGTTGGGTGGGATGGGTCAAGGGTCAGAGCACTGTGGTGACCTTTCATCTCTTTTGAAGACTAACATTAGCCATGCAGAAGAAGTCTAGCCACACTGTTTTTGTTGATTTATTCTGGGGCGTGTGTCCAGGGAGGGGTTGGCTCATATAGCTGACTACTCACATGAAAGTTTTACTTGGGCTCTGATCAGTCATTAACTCAAAGCATTCCCATGTACAGTATTTAATTATAAGCAGTGAAATTAATTGCTTGTGTGTGTTTTTTAACAGTACGAGTTGTATAAATGTAATAGTTTTTATGAGATTTTATTTGCTCTTTAGTTTTTTTTGTTTTTAAACAGGAAAGTGGTGACTGTTATTAACCATTATTTAGCCACCTCCTTTGTCCAATGCCACTTATGTTAGACACTTAACTTTAGTCAGTTACCATTTACACAGCATTTAGACAGTACTGTTACTGCATCAATTCAGAATGAGTACTTTGATCAAGGGTCTTGGAGCAAGATCAGGATTCAGACCAAGAATCTTCAGATTACAAGGCAACAGTTCCTAAACACTACAGTGCCTTTTAGCCTTAGTAATGGAAGCTATACTTTTGTATTGACAGTACAGTGGCTCCGTAGAAGGTTTTACATAAAGCTGTTTAATTTATTGTAAACAAAGGCAGTCCTGCTTGGCAGGTCTTGTGTATTGTTAAAGAACACAAGTTGGCAATTACATATGACAATATTTATTTTGCTGACATTCCTCCATAGCAACCTACAATGTTTTACACATTTAAACAGCTGGGCAATTTACTGTGTTGAAGCAGGGTAAATACCTTGATCCTGGGTACTACAGCAAAAGGTGAGATTTTGTCCAGGGTCCTCTGAGTAGAAATGACAGCTCTAAGAACTGTGCTGCTCATTGCAACCACACAATAGATGCCAGAACACAGAATTCTTTGAACTTTGTATATGACCATATGTTAAATGTGCTGTGCTGGATTGTGCTGAGCTAAGGTCCTCCATTTTCGTTTTTGGGTTGTACATCTTTATATTCAAGCCCCAGACCATGAGCTCAGTAGATGTATGGGACTGGTGACATGCCAGTCGACTGTTGACTGAGGACATGGTGTAGTAGTTGCTCTCCACACATCAATAGCCTCACTGTTATGGCTCTGCCACAGAAGACAGTAAAGTGAACAAGTATGTGGCATGTTGTTAACAGGAAAAAAGTGTTTTTGTTACGTCGGAAGTATCTATTTTTGGAATGCATGTTGGATATTGAGCCACCTATAATAACTGTAATTACTTTGTACTTTGGCCTAAGGGAGGCTGGGGAAGAAGGAGGAAGAAGCAAAGATTTGTTTCCACCTTTAAGATTTTGTCATTTTCATTTTTGACAAAACTGGTTTTTCTGTGTACTTGTTTTAAATAAAATTTAATTAAGTTGAACTTGCAATTTATATTGGAAAGCAAGCAGCATTTCAGGTCCATGTAGATTTTAACACAGATTTCAGTATTGAATTTCACCTGCCATCTTGAAGGGTGATCGGTTGTGGATTACTAGAAATGGTCATTCATTAACTAACTTCAGCTCTGTATTGTCAGTTGTATTGATTGGTGCAACATAGACTCTTAAGTTTAACAGTGTCTTTAACCTGTATTAAGCGTTTGGAAAGGAAATGGGCTTTCGTGATAGATAGTGACGACTTTTGGTAGTTTTCTCACATTGGTTTCCGGCTTTTTTGGAACCAATTTGCATTCTGAGCCGAATGAAGAAAGGATTTCCGGCTGGAATGCTGCGGCACAAGCATTTTGAAATCGCCAGGCCGTTTCCCGCGGCATCTTCTCCTGATCGGAGCGTTAACCGTACAAGGACGTGCCTCTGAATGAGCCACTTTGTTCCTGAGCTTGTGGGCAATATGAGCTCCCCTTCAAAGGAAAACTTAAATCCACACTGAGGTCAAAGGGGGCTCTTCCAATAATCTCTCTTGATGATGTCCTGCTGGGGAGTGCAGGGCTCTGCAGTTCAGGCCTCACTGCTTACAAAGGACTCCAGTTGTCATTTTCCCTAGGCTGATCTCTAATTTGTCTTTTTATAGCAAACTTAAAAAAAAATCCTAGGTGTAAGGAAAAAAAGCTTGTTTTCATCTGAGAACTGCATAGGGAATGTTTGTAAAAATTGTAAGTAAGTAAATAGGTTAGCCTTGGAGCTGTCATTGCACTGATAACATGCTGGGTACGTGTCTTGTAAAAATATTATAACTGTTGGGGTATGATGACTAGATGGAGTATGCCTTTGGTTCTTTTAGTTGCTGCTCCATAGCCTCTTGTTGGGGGGTGGGTAGTCATCTGTTTTGTTGCTTAGAATATTTTCGAGTGAAGCTGAGACGTAATGAACCAATACATCACTTGTGCTCTTGCAGTCATTCCTCACGACGACTGCCCGCCTTCCTCCCTTTAGAATGGACTGAGTTCTTTATTGTTATGAACTAGTTACTTGGGTTAGGGTTCAGGTTATCTAGGGTTAGTTCAAGCCTAAACAGATTTCTGTACAGCACTACTGACCAGAATCTGTTCTATAAATGTGACTTAATGACCAGGCAGGGTCACTGACATACTTTGTTGATCCGACTACGGCCCGCCTGAATAATGGCCTCTGGTTGGCCTTTACTGCTGTCCGTCAGCATAGTGAGCCAGCGTTGGTTAATGTCAGGGAGGCAGATCTGTGTCTCCAGTGAGGGGAATGACTGATTGGGGTTTGTGAATGATTGTCCTCAATTGTTTGAGCTAGTTGATGAATGACTGAGTGTCGTAGTTTATTTACTAACCCTGGGAACTGACCCAGTCCCGAGTACCCTTCAAAAGGACAGTCCACTGCTCCAAATGCCACAAGTGAGACTTTTGTTAATACCATTTCGGGTGTTGGATAAGTTATTAGCATAGTGCTCTTGGATGCTTCTTGAAGTTCTAGCCATTTTGGAAGGAGGGTAATTTTTGGTTGCTGCCAGTTCATATAACTGATGAGGTTGTATGGATCATGGTACTGTATACAGTACCAGTCCTAAATAAGAAAACACCTGGGCAATATGGACAGTACATGTATCAGATGAACTCAACAGAAGAACGAAAGCAAAGCAACTCAGAAATGTCCTGCATCTCTGGGAACTGATGTAACAGAGCAAGGAGGACATGGTGCCTCATTTTCTGATCAAACTTGTTTACCAAATGCCTTGTTAAAAGTTTCCAGCAAGCGCACTCAAACTTTTCACTAGTACTGCAATTTCAAAGCACAGTATTTTAACTTGGATAATTCAGCTAGTCTTTTGTACTGTTGGATGTTTTGAAGAAGCCATCCAGGTACAGTGCACAGGTTTTGAGTTGATGTTGCACAATAACGACAGCTTGTGACGCTGTCTTACTAGTTTTCGTTATATGTAAGTGGACAATAGGCGCTCCCAACAGTCACCATGCGGCAGTGACTCAGGTTTTTTGGCAAGGGTTCTATGTCATCTGTATCTTACTCCAGAGAAAAAGCATCCAGCTGGAAGCCATTTTCTATTTGTGTTCACTTGTAATTTTTGTTTTCAGGGTAGTCAGACCTGACTAGCAAAGATAAGAGGCTTGGGATTCGCACTGACGTGGCTACCCTGCCAAATGGGTCAGAGAAACTTCCCACAATTCTCCACTGTTCCCAGGGCCACCTAGTGTGTTTGGGTCTCGGCTGTGGTCTCACCATCTTGTTTCAAAGGACGTTTTCTGGCATTGTTCTCATCCGGGTGTTTTCAGTCTCAGGCAGCGTATACTTGTCCACGTTTTAGCTGAGGTTCGGGTGTTTTTTGTGGGATTATTTTTAGTAATCCAAGTGGAGGTTTGTAACAAGGTCTAGCCACTCATTGTGGTGTGGCTTTAGCACAGAACGGGCCTGGCTGTCACTCGTCCTGTGCCCTCAATGACAAACGCGCCGGGGGGGGGTTGCAGCACTAATGAGATGCAAATGTGGGATTAGAGGAGGTAAAATGCTAACTAGCTGTAATCTGCTCGATAACAAGAGCTTCTGAGAAACAAGCAGGGCCACAAAAGTTTTTGTTCTCACATTAGCTTAATGTAAATCACCCATTGTTTTTATGGTTAATGCTGCACCTTTTGGTGACGATTATATGGAGCTAGGAATTTAGCAGGTTTTAAATCATGAAATAACTCACTTCAAAGATGGGCAGCATAGGTCATCATTAGTCAAGGATACCTGTATGATTTACATAGCTTTCACTTTTATCATTAAACTGTAAATGTTAGTCTTGCCTAACCCTGGCAACTGAGATTTATCAGCTCTATTTTGTCAGGCTATCTAATGAAGTTATTGCAGTTGAATATTATTGAATGCAGTTGACCACCGAATTGATATGTTACTACTTTTCGTGCAAATGAAAGCACCAATCGCTTGTGATATAGCTAACATGTAGACGGTGTTCCTGATGAGCACGTGATGATGAGCCTCTGAAGTGAATTACACACAGTTCTGGTTCACAAAGCGAAGTGTTTAAAGGCAAGGGAGATCGCCTGGGCAGCAATCACGTGCTTCTGACCTTTTTTAGAAAATGAGAGAAACAAATCCCCATATTCAGGGCTACATATCAAGTATAAATAATCCGGTCATGAGTTCTGGGCTTGAGTCACAGTTGTGGAAATTCCCAAGTTGTAGTATCAAAGCAGAGTTTGTTTGGCATGTAGCGTATATATACACCCAAAAATACAGTTTAGAGATTGTGGGGTCTTTTCATTACGGACCTCCTACAATGGCCCTTTACTGCTATGTGTTGTGCTAGTAGGTATTTTTAACACCTATGCTTGAACGGAGAGCTTCTTCAGGTCACATTTGTCAGAGCAAACTGTGGAAAAGGGCTGCCTCTCATGGTTGTGCTTTAGTGTCTCTGAACCTTTGGTTACAAAAGACTCCCCTGGCTGTATTGGCCACCTATTAAAATAGTGAGAATAACGTATTTCATCCATCGTTTAACATTTTTTTGTTATGCCCTTTAGTCCCCTGTGTGTCAGATCTGAGTAAACTTTGCTGGATCATCTTCATCTGGAAAGATAGCCAACTAAAGTGCCATCCCCCGTCCGCAATTTAATAGAAATGACAGGGGAGCGTACTGGATGCTAAGATGCGATTTCCTGCCCAGACATCCTGTACCCTCATGAAAGCTTATGTACGTCCTGCTGCTCTCGTCACTTCTGCCTCGGCACCAGTGCCTGTCTGTGTCCCGCTCCCCTTACCAAGGCCCTCTTCTCATAAATGGTCATAGTTTCCAGTGTGCACTGAAACCGGATCAGAGCAGCTCTGCCAACCAATAGTGTTCTGAGGGATTGCTTCCGTCCCCCCCTCCCCCTGCCTCATTATGTTTTTTTTTTTTTTTTTTTTTTTTTTTTCCCCCCTTCCCTTTTAATACCCCACTCATTTTTTCATTGTCCCCTCCCCATGACCCTTCTTGAGAGGCCCTAGCTGCTATAGCTGGATAGCTCCCCCCATCCATCCCATCTCTGGGCAGTGTCTGTTTCTGTGTCTGTGTGAGAAAATGGGGGGGTGGGGCCGAGTGAGGGTTTGGGGTGGGGGTGCTACAGAGATCTGGCAGCTCCTTTGATCAGTAAAGCAGAAATGAGGGGTTGAAAATGGCTGGCTTTGTGTGCCGAGAAGTGCTGACTCAGGGCCTCTTCTCGACAGTGATGGGGACAAGCCGACTGGGATTACCACAGTGCTCAGGGAACCCAGCTTCCTCTGTCCACGGGCATACAGCATGATTGCATGTGCAGTTTATTAGGAAAGTCTGATACAAAACACTTAGGATAACCAACCCTGCAGCATCATGAAGTCAGGCTTTGCTCAAAATGAGCATGTTTTTATGGGAGAGGAGGTGACACAGGGGTCATGAAAGAGCTGGGTTTAAATCCTCCTGGTGTAGTACCCTTGCTCAAGATACTTACCCTGAATTCATACAGTAAAAATTACCCTGTGGTTTAAATTCCACTTTCCTGCTCTGTGGAAGAATGGCAGCAGACTACAGCGGTTCTGTGTTTTTCTATAGTGTTCCTAGTGGGGGATTTAATTTTTTTTTTTTTTTTTTTTTTGTGTCCACATTTCTTAATTAATGCATAAAAAAGTGAAACATTTATTTGTGGTCTGGTATTAGTTTTATCATTACCTGTTGTGTGATCACACTACCTGTAGTTTTTGTCAGTAGCTGTTGCCTGTAGACTGCTACTAGATACCAGGTTAGTTCCCCCACTTCACCCTCAACCTTTCTCTCTAGGATCAGTAAAGTATGGGTATCACTGAAAACTCAAGACCAAATATGAGGCTGAATTTTGTTTTTTCCTCCCCACATTTGAGTGACAAGTGCCGTGATGATATTTCTCTCTAACTTTATAAGATCTCAGCTTATGAGCCAATTTCCAGAAATGCATTTATGCTTAAAAGTAGGGGGAAATCTTTATCTACTCAGTCTGTCTTTCTAGTATGTAAAACACTCTAAAGCAGCTCAATATACACACTTCAACTGTAAGCTGCCTTGAAGAAAGGGGTGACCTGTATAGTTGAATGTCCTGTAAATATGTGGTTTTATTTATACCTGTTGTTTAAACTTAATTTGTGGGTAAAGCAGACATTTTGGAAGCCAGCTTTTGGCCTGTCCTGTTAACCCACCACACATATATTAAAATCTGTTTTGCCCAGCAGAGAGGCAGTGGATGGCTTTTCCAAAGGCAGGGTGGGGTGCTGAGCCCCACACATGCACACACCAAACTGTCTGCATGCAAGTACTTGGTAGCTTGAAGTGACAAAAGGGATTGTGTGGTGGGCTTTCAGGTTGGGGTTTAGTCTGCGCCTTTGTCTGCCAGGTTATGGCTTTGTGTGTGTGGCGCCAGCTAGTTAAAGACCCTGACACTCCCCTGTGTTAGACTCTTCCAGGCAAACGGGGCCCCCATACGTAGGGGGCTATGATTGACCCCAAGTGAATGGAGAGGGACTTCCGGTACAGCCTTTCAGTCGCTCAATCGAGCAACATGAATCAACAAAGCACTAATTGCCAGTGTCTTCAGAAAGGCAGCTCTTCTGAAAGTGCCACCCAGTCTCTTTACTGTTCAGCCCCAGTGCTGTCCTATAGTGGGTTCTGCACTGGTTTTTAACCTTTTGGTACTAACCACCACATTACAGCTAAAGCGGCACACTTTAAGTGCACGCATGCACGCGCACACGTGTACACACACACAAGGGGTTCTGCATGAGTTGCAGAACCATAAGCGAAACCCCTGGCTGACAGAACTCGCCAGTGCTTGTTTGTGTCACGTTCTGAGATCAGGCAGCCTTTGTTTTGTTCCAACTTGGCCATCTAAATCCGGAATGATGATGGATTGCATCAAACAGAGTGCAGCAACATTTGAAGCACTGCAAGAAAAGCACAGTCAAAATGGCAAAAAAAAAAATAAAACGAACGGAGAAAGTGTCCAGGTATCGACCCAGGATTTTCTCCAACATGGAGGGAGGGGCAAACCTGGTGGAGAAGACTGTGTGTGGTCGATCTGCTGTGAGCATCTGTCTCCTATCAACAGTGCTGATCTAAATAACTTGTAAACATTAGGTCCAAAGATTCATCTCTTGACCATAAATAATATGGGTCCTGTGTATTTTGTCATGTATACTTTTTATACCAATCTGAGGAACAAAACCAGTGAGCTCATTGAAGACTCATATTAAACATGCTAAGGGTGCAAAGCAAATCTCACCTGTCCTCTCCTCCATTTTTTCCCCTCAATATATGCATTTTTAGCAGCTTCAGTATAAAGCTTACAACAGGAGCCCAATGAATCAGACTCTACCCTCAGAATAAAATGTTTTTAATAATGTATATTCAAATTAAATTTGGGACAGTGTACAAGTTTACTTGAACTGCTGAAATGACTGCTTGTGGTGTTTATCCTGTCTGGTACAGTATTCCATAATTTTGTGCTTGGTTGCAGTGATTTTCCCTCCTCTACTGAATATATTGGAAGAATGCTTATGCTGATGGTTAATACTGGGGAATCCCTTGCAGCCACCTGGAGCAGTCGACTACTTGGCAGGACCCCCGCAAAGCAATGCTGCAGATGAACACTACTTCTCCAAACAGCCCCGTCTCTGTGCAGCAGGGGATCATGGGCCCGGCATCAGGTGAGTCTCCCGATCTGTCTTCTGTTGATCTTCTTGTCCGTTAACGTTAACCTTGTCGAACACGAATCTCTGTCAGGTGTTATCTGTGTTTTCGAGAGATTACTCTGTCTCAGTTTCCTGGGAGGTACCAGACTTCACACAGCTTGACAGGGCTAGCTCTGGTTTCTGCATGCATGATACAACTTGCTTGACTTGCAAGTGGACTTTCCTCAAACACAGTAACTTGTGGATAGAATGAGGTGTTGATAGTTAGTTCACAGTATAAATTCACCAGCAACGTGCAGGGAAGTGCTGTTCAGCCCCTTTCGAATGGGGAACCGTTTTCTGTTGGAACCCTGGAATGTCAGGGCTGAGTATAGCACTGTCTAGAAGATGCTTCTCTATGGAAAAGTTCTCATACTGTATAACTGTATAATCATATGCAAATGTGCACTGTAAATATTTCACTTTTCCAGGTCCACTGCCCGAGGGCTGGGAGCAGGCTGTTACTGCAGAAGGAGAAATTTATTATATTAATCACAAGAACAAGACGACCTCCTGGCTCGACCCACGCCTTGACCCACGTTATGGTGAGCTGGCTCCTGCTTTTGTCCTCCTGTAGGCTCCCATTTTCATGACTGAATTAGTGTATTCCCTATATTTAAATTCACGTAGCAGATTCATTTCTCCAAAGAGACGTACATCTCAAGGGAAGCAAAAGTGAGTTGCACAAGACAACGTAGGATAAGTGTAAAAACACATTGTCTTTAGTAATTTCACAATTTACAAACTCACTAATTTGAGGTTTTATAATTTTTCAAAGTTTAGAGACATGTTGACCAATAGTGAGGCTTGCATATCTCAGCTGTCAATGTAGACTGTATTGTTGAACAGTCCACTGTTTCGGACTGGCACGTTAATGCACTCGACCATGCATGTTGCTCTAAAATGAAATAAGGTCTCTTTTTGACAACAGTGATGATTCACCTTAAATAATGGTCGTTGTCTTCAGCCAAATTTAATAACTATTTTGCTGAGAACGCATCATGATAAATCATCCCCTCCCATGGTTCCCCAGTGCTTGTGTGCGTGCGTGTGCGTGCGTGCGCTGTACTTCATAGTTTTAAGTTATGATGGTACTTAGTCAAAACAAGACTGGAGTCTAGCGTATGTATCATGAAAAATACTGTAGAATTTTTGATATGGGACAGAGCTTGCACTCTTAAATGATCCAACTTGTATGATTGGTTTAAGGATTTCTGCCTTTTCCAAAATGCATCTAAAGTTGCACACAGTTTGTTGGGCTACAGGAGATTTCCAGTGCACAACTAGCTTTTGATCCACACTGTAACATGCATAGCCGTGTAATACCAGACATAATAGTGTATTTTTGCCAGTACAAAGGTTTTGGACTAATGTCACAAATGGAGTATTACTTTGATTAGTGCATGGGTACATTCTTGAGCGCTGGACAGCTTAACCAAACAGTGTTGTAAGATGTCATTAATACACACTATTGATTCCATAAAGCTTGAGAACATAAAATGAAATGGGTTATACTTTAATAGTGGCACATAAACACAGAAAAAAATGTTCTATATATTTTTAAATGTGGTAAATTGATATATTACTGAGTTAAAACAATTGCTATAACAAAACAACACTATAGGTAGTAGTCCTACAGTAGATATTACTGTATTGTCTAATCATTCAATTGGTTTTATTCAGCTGCACAGTGATTTGTCTGCTTTACTTTCCCATCCCTGGTTGTAAACTGTCAACTGCATAAACAGTGACCAAAATGGTGGCTTTCTTTCTATTTGTGCCTGCAGTCTCAAGTTGTAGAACAGTTGGCAGATAAATTCAATGGTGTATTTAGCAATGTTTAGAAATTGCAAAATGTAGATTTTTAAAAAAAAATCATTTATATCAGTTCTCTGCACTTTGGTACAGATCTGAGTTTAATTAAAATTGCTTGTATAAAGATTTCTCACAGTTCACTGTTAACTGGCTTCACCCTTCTATCAAACTGTACACTGAAGGGCTGACATTTCAAACATATTTGTTTCAAGCTGTCTTCTATTGACTTTGCTCAACAATTGAGACCCCGAGTGATTCATCCTGAAATCCAGTGCCCCAGCAAGGAAAGACATACTTTCAGCTCTTTTTCTCACTCTGCCAAGATAGGACACAGTCCTCCTGTGAGTAAGATTCCCATTTGGGTATGTGTTGGGGGGGTAACTCCTTGGCAGGCGCTAGATGACTCACTGTGGTTCGAGAAGCTACCTTTGATTACAGAACTGTTCCGGAAGGATCTCACTGTGTCATAGAGCTGGCGCACTTGCATACACAGCGAGTCATCTTTGTTTTACTTTTTTTTAAATAATGACTGATAACAGCAGGGATTTCTCACCTACATACACATGTGCCTCCAACCCTGTGTCTCTAATGGCCTTAAGCTCTTTGAAGACTTACAAGTGTTGAATTTACGGGCCCCAGGAGGCCTCCGGGAATGACGGAGGTGGTGTAGCAGTAGGGGAAAGGCATAAGCAAGCAGTTGGACCAGTAGTACGACGACCCAGGACTTGGTGTGTGTGCGCGTGCGTGTGTGCATGTGTGTCCTTGCTATTGGCAGGTTTTCACCACCCAGCATATTACTGCTGTGCCACCCACACAGAGGAGAGCCGAGATGCGTCGACAGGTGGTTAGCTTAGATTCACTTTAGATCACGTAGTTGGACTTTTTATTAAAGCAGCATTCATAATTTGTCCACATTTCAATACATTCAAACATGGCCAAGAATGCAAACACTACGTTAACCCTACAAGTTGTAGTCCTTGGTACCATACACTGAAATCCATGAAATGAAGGCATATACAGAAATTGGGGAAATTTAATATCATAATCACAAGAAAGAAAAAGATGAAATTTGTGTGTGGTTGTTTTTTTTTTTTTTTTTTTTTTAACCATTTGTACTGTTCTATACACCAGTTTACTAGCTGCTTATAAATTGCAGCAACTTTTGACATCCTATTAATGACAATAGGATTGTCAGGATCATCCAGGCAAACCTGCCTCTGTATGGTTGTCTCCAAGCCCCAGCCACAATCCTTGGGAATATATGGGTGGAGCTGAAGCGAGAATTGGGGGGGGCAGCCCCTTTAAGGCTGGGCCTCACTCCCCTCCTGCTGCCCCCCACGTGAGGCCCAGCGCAGGGGGAGCCCTGCTCCACTCCTGATTCAGACAGACTTGAACCCGTGCCAGGCACCCTCCCCCTCTCCCTTCCTCTGTGGTCCGGCCCCTAATCTGTTCCAGACCTTTTCAGTCAAAGAGCCCCAGTGTGAGGGGCTTGGAGCAGGGAGGTGGAGGGGAGGGAAAATGAGAAAGAGGACGAAAGAGAAAGGGATGAAAAGAAAAGACAGATGGAAAAAGCATGCTTCTCCTGCAGAAGGAGATGGAGGTGCTGAGCTGGAGGAGGAGCTGTGGGTGCACTGGAGTTCAGTTTAAAGGGGGGCGGAGCCACATGCTAACACTGCTACCCCCAACCTCAGACAGTATAATGATGATGATGATTACTAAACTCTGTGGCTAAACAGGACGATGGTGTGAAAAATGAATATTTACCACAATCTCATTCTGGACTTTTTTGTCCTGGATTTTTTTTTTTTTTTTTTTTTTTTTTCCCCCCAGAATGTTTTTTTGTTTTTAAGTCTTTTTATTTCATACTTTTTTCTACCAAAGCAATTTATATACTTACCATATTCATCTATTTATACAGCTGGATTGTTTTTAATGTTTCAGTACGTGGTATGTACCTTGCTCAAATGTACTTAACAGCAGGAGGTGGGATTCAAACTTGGATCTTTAAAGGCAGCAGCTGGAACCAATATGCTACCTGCAGGCTCAGTGGTTTATTGCCATTTTATGCTCTGATTGTGACTATGTTGACCAGACAGCTCAAGGATTGCTGTGAGGAACTGGGGTAGGTGTCTTGAGTGATAATAGCTTCCTATCAGTCTTGGCTGTCTGTCTTTTTTCTTTCTTTCTTTCCTCCCTCCCTCCCTCCCTTAATGGTCTGGAGGCTGAGGGATGCAGGAGCTTTGAATGAGGAGTGTTTGCTGATAACGAAGCAAATATTTACCTGAGTTCAAAGGTATGCCGCCCTCATTGAATCGGAGTGCTTCCGGTGGCTGGCCTACACCTTCAGCCCCCATCTTGCCATTCCCCACTGAAACCTTGTATAGATAAGGTCTTTGCTTCCCGCCTTTTGTCACAGGGATGCGTGAAGACAAAAGAAAGACGGCATTAGGCTCCCCTTATCTATGCGAACCCCCATTATCTCCTGTCTGCCTTGGAGTTTTCTCCTACTGGGTGTTCTCAGTGATGGGTGTTGGCTTCCCTGCAGTGATCCTAGATCAAACTTTTGGTGCGTCCCAGCCGGCATCACGGAAACAGTTACATTCAAGCTTTGCCGCACCTTGCTTCAGCATCTTGGGGAGTTTTATGACAGCCAGGTGTCCCCCACAACTTGCAATCTGTGCTTGCTCCCATCTGCTTTTTTTTTTTTTTTTTTTTTTTTTTTTAAAGTAAGGAGTTAAGCAATGCTGCCCCTAAACTGTGGGTCTAAGTTCAGTTTACTTCTCCTCTCACACCTGGGAACTACTCACAGCAGCCTGTTTTTTAAGTGGTTCAGCCAGCTGCTCAGATGGCCTTAACAAAATAAAAGGAATAATAAATCCCAGAAGCAAAGCTGTGAAGTGAAACACCAAGTCAGGGTGGGGCACACCAGTCCTGGGGGCAGGGTGAAGCTCTGGCCGATCCCTACAGGCTGTCGGCTGTTTCCCATTTAAGCTCCGGAGACCATGTAAACAAACAGCGATTGGGTAGCACAGAGAGGAGCCGCTGCAGGCAGAGTTCAGTGAAACACGGAAGCAAAGGGCTCTGTTTGGATCAATGGTTTCAAACGCAGTGGCAACACCCCTGTTTTCACCTAAGAACTGTGTATTAATCATAACCGAGCACTATCCAAAATCCTTAAAAACAGAATGTGTTTGATCAGAGCCTAGTAACAGAATACCTGTTGCTGTAAGCACAAGACACCTTTAAAAACCCTAAATTTGTCTCTGTCATGCATCCAACTCGAAGGCTTTCCGAGTGAACAGTAAAATTTTGACTTGGAATAATGTCCACCATTGCAGCCCATTCTTGATTTGGCTTTTACAACCTTCAGCAGCCTCTCTTTTAAAGTCCATTTGCAGACTGTTTGGTGAATAATATTTTCCACTTCATTTGAAATTTTTCCTGGCCAGCAGATCTTTATTATTTAAAGGTACACTGTAAGCTGGCAGTTATCTTCACTTCTCCAGCTGTTCTTCAGATATCGCAGACCAGCTCCTGATTTTTATATTAAGGAGTCATCCTTAGTCTTCTGCTTTCAGGACTGTTTGAAACAGTTGTTAAATTTCTATACAAAGTATAGTCAAACCTCACAATAAGTGAGGTCCAAAAAAATCTAATTGTGTGAAACGCAGGGTTGCCTTATGG
The DNA here is from genome assembly GCA_900497675.1 of Arapaima gigas. Taxonomy (NCBI): domain Eukaryota; kingdom Metazoa; phylum Chordata; class Actinopteri; order Osteoglossiformes; family Osteoglossidae; genus Arapaima; species Arapaima gigas. Next base: position 977,398 of record UFQX01000027.1, read on the forward strand.
CAAGGTTAATTTGAATTTTACTTTAAATTGGTCTACAGGTTATTGTATTAAAAAAAAAAGGAAATTCAATGCATGTAGGAAATTTATATCAGTTACTACAAACAAACCATGCATGTGACAAACATGTTTACTAACAGAATAGTAATAATTTAATGGGCCACTGTGACCTTGCTGGTGTTATGGAAGTAGAGCTCAGGAGACTAGACTGTGGGAAAAGAAGCATGTCTAAACACTGTCACTTTCAGTGCACAACACGCCTGCCCCAAAGCAATGAATGCAACAACCCCCATAACTCCTGACAACAGATAAAACTATTTACAAACGTGCAGCAGCAGTGTGTAATGTGACCAGCATGGCTCCCCCTGCTGCTGCTTCAATGTTAATCGTAAAAATAGAAACTTTAACCAGAAGTTTTTATAAATTCTGTACATTTATCCTTGTTAGACTGGAAACGGAGCAGGAGGATAGGATCCTAGTTGTATTGTGAGGTGATATTGTTGAGTTTTATTGTGCCTTTTAATAGCTGATATAGCTGATGCTCAGTATGTCCGTTTTGTAGGTATCCAGATATCGAGTTCCAGACCAGATACAGCATGGTGCATAGCCCCATTAACTCCTGTGTACCTACCTCTTGCTCTTGTCCCTTCCAGCTTTGAACCAGCAGCGGATCAACCAGAGCACCACAGTGAAGCAGGCCCCGACGCTGCCATCCAGCCCCCAGGGTGGTGTCATGGGCGGAGGTGGCAGCCAGTTGCGGCTCCAGCATGTGCAGATGGAGAAGGAGAGACTACGGCTGAAGCAACAGGACCTGATACGACAGAGGCCTCAGGTTAGCACTCGGCCCGCTTTCCATGCCTAAGCTTTGTTGAGGTTCAGATTACAGAAGGGCCGCCCAACTTGGTCATTAGGGGCTTAAAGGATAAAGATAATTTTTGTGATTTTAATTTTTACTGTTACGCTGCCATTTTGACCTGTTCATTCTGGTGAAAATGAATTGGTGACAGAACCTAAAAACCTGCTCTGCATCATAGCCTTCAGTAGTTCCTCAGCCCTGGGTTATATGACAGGGGGTGTAGTAGAAATTGTGGGGGGCCTTTTTGGTGTTACTTTTGGAATTTGAAAGACTTGTCAGCTTTTATCCATTCTCTATGGCAGTGGGAGGAGGATCCCTTTGTAATGGTGTTTTAACAAAAACATGCCTTCAGGTGCAAGTCTAAGTCTGTAATTTAAAATCAGTAATTCCTGTCTTAGCCCATATCCTGCTTTGGAGGATGTTTTCTTTTTTTGCCATTGCTCCATTATATGTAGGATTGTGAGTTACCAGGAGTTACTGGGAGCTTTCTGTCATAAACAGCTATGGTGGTATGACACAGGGTTGTGTACAGCTCCAGAGAAATCTGGCTATCTCCACAAAATTCAGGGGAAGGTATATGGAGGTTCAATTAGGATGCCCACTGCTTGTCGAATTAAAACAACTGTGCACTTGAAGTTATGAGCAAGATGGTGGTCCTGTAGTTTTGTAACCTTGGAGATGTATGGTCGCACCAACACAATGCTCTTGGGCTGACATTGAACAATTCAAGGCAGAAAAGAAATGCAAATCGTAGATCACATCTCAGAACATTCAAGTTCTGTTTTAAGAGACTTTGCAAAGTGGTGGTCTGACTGCTCTTTGTCATCTCAAAATGGTGTCATTAGCCTTCAAAATCCCTAGCACTGTTGTTGAACAGTATTTGTCCTTTACCTTTCTTTACCACTGAATGGTAAAGAAAGTCCAGAATTCATTGGCTTCAAAGGCATGTAATAAAAATAAATTAAATATCTAACTAGGACAGCAATGAGTCAGCTCATTTTCAGTTTCAGCTTTGGCACCATTTCCCATTATTTACGTGCCGTTTCTGTAGGATATATGGTTTCTAAAAGCGAAGTCTTTCTGAAAACTTAACAATGGTGACAATATGTCGTCTTGTCAAATTCAGGTTTACGTTTGCAGCACATACGCCCTTGTAGCTTTCATGAGTGCTAATGAATATGACACCACATTTCAAGGGAGCACTACTGAAGTCAGTAGTATAAACCATCGTGTCTTGCTTCAGTTTTAAATTGTAGTGGAAAAACTTTCCAGTTTTGGAAGTAAATGAAAGAGGAGAAAACATTCAAGAGTTATGTTTTTGGAAGTGGGTTTCTTTTCAAAGATGGTATGATTGCTTCCATGTGGGAGCTGAACACAGTGTCCTGGCACTGCCAAGCTGTCATGAAGTCAGCACAGGTGATGGCGCACTTGTTTCAAAAGTTCTATAGACAAGTGTAGGCTCAAGACTTACTGCACATCTACTGTCAAGTTTACTGTATGTTTTGACTGTCAGATTTAAGGTGAACTTTCCCAAACTCAGACATACCCAACAGGACTTTGGTATGGCTTCTGGGTTCAGGCAAGGTCTTGAAGGATTTGAAGGGCACATTTTCTTAATGGCCCAACTAGCTTGGCTCGTAAAGCCAAACCAAGGTGGGTAATGAATTGGCAGAATCCCGAGGGCTTGCATTCCCACAAGGCCAGTGACTCCAAAGTGGTTTTTTTGGATGGCCCCTTATGCAAAAGCAGAGATCACGGTAGCCTGGCTTTTCAGGAGCTGCTTGTCCGTACCCAGGTTTCCAACAGCATGGAGCAAGATGGAAGCAACCAGAACAGTATCTCCTCACCCAGTGTGGCCCAGGATGTGAGGACTATGACAACCAACAGCTCTGATCCTTTCCTCAACAGGCAAGTACTGCTGGCTTGAGACCAGAGGGCTGTGGGCATTGAACATTCAGATATTAATGACTATTAATATAGTCATATTAAAGACTAAAATGTAAACTTTTTGGTTTATCGTATCTTGCATTGAATTATCTGATTTTTAACTCATTACCAAAGTATTTTCAACTTCTTTGGAGATTTATTTTTTTTCCCCTCTTAGGTTGTCCTATATATAAAACGTTTTCTATGTGTTTAACTTTTCTTAACATAACATCTTCCAAGACTTTCTAATGTAGGAGAACAAAGTGCTAACAGTCCAAAATGGAAACCACTGTGGCATCTGCATTTAACTTTTCGTGCATAGTAGATGCGCATCAGCTCTAAAACAAACTGTGCAATACCGCGCTCTAGTGGAAATGTTCAAACACGCCGGTAAATAATTGTCCTGTTAATAATTAATAAAGTGAAATTAATATGTAAATATATAATTGTATAAATGGTAAAGATGGGGAAGAAAACTAGAACTGGCTTTTTTGTACCTCATTGCACCTTTCAGGTTGTGTAAAATTGCCAAATTTTGGTAGAATAAATGCACTGCACTAGATCTGTCTGGTGACTTGGGGCAGGAAAACAGACCGAAAGGAAATTACCTGCAGTAATGAGGTCTCAGCAGATGCTGCTTAAACACATTAGATGTGCTTGCTTTAACAGCCGGTAATGTCTTTGGAAGGGACAATTCAGCAGTTAACTGTATTTTCAGCACCTTCCTGATGGCAGTACGAGTATAAAGCCATTGTTGCATAGTTTCATGGGGCTGCATTGGGTGTACAGGAGGGGTTGGGGTTTCAGAAGTGTATCTGTTAAAGTGAGAATGGTGGGTGCAGAATATCAGTTAATGCAGACTGGATTAGCAGCAAATCCCTGCCGTGACAATGGTTGACAGAGTGAACAGCCTAGAGTGCTAGGCCCCAACACACACACACACACACACACACACACACACACAAAATGGCTTCATTCATCCCAGCTTTGCAGTGCTCTGTCTACATATTTTGCTCTGTACTGTTTGGAGTCAGACTCCCAGACTACCCCTCAAATATGTCAATTTCTTGGATTTTAATGGCTGATGTAGAATGGGGTGTCCGTGTTCCGGTTATTGAACTTTTTAAAATTTCTGTAAATATTTACGAACTGCACTATTTAGTTAAAATTATGGTTAAATTAGATACAGTTAGTGCATATTTGCCTTTTTATATATGAGAAATATCCAGCTTTTGCATTCTAAATGTGTTCTTGAGAAATGCAGCACTATGTGCTAAAACAGCACAATCAGTTTACATTCCTAATTGTACATGTCATTTGTGAAAACTGGAAACATCTAAATAGGGAGCCAGTTTCCCATTATTTCAAATGGGATGGGGGTTTATAATCTGTTTGACCCACCAAAAAGGAAAAAACCAACCAATTTCCCAAAATGTTACTAAAACACTGTAAAATGGCTATATAGCTAAAAAAAAAAAGCTCCACTCATTCTAACAAGTTCTTTTTGAAACACTCTGTATTACTGTATTTTGACTTAATCAAAACCTAAATCAAGGCCCTTCCTGGGACTTGAGCCAGTAACCTTTCTAATGAGGTGACCTCTCTCTGTGCAGTGGAACCTACCACTCCCGGGATGAGAGCACCGACAGCGGGCTGAGCATGAGCAGCTACAGTGTGCCTCGCACCCCTGACGACTTCCTCAACAGCGTGGACGAAATGGACACAGGTGGACGCCAGTCGGAGTTGGCAACACACTTTTTTTTTTGTCAACTGTCTGCAGTGTCATCAGCTCTTTTACTTAAAAATGTGCCCCCTTTCCCCCCCTCCATTCTCAGGGGACCCTCTAGGGCCTGCCTCCATGGCGACACAGCCCAGCCGTTTCCCGGACTACCTGGATACCATCCCTGGCACCAACGTGGACCTGGGTACCCTGGAGAGTGACAGCATGGCCGTCGAAGGTGAGGAGCTGATGCCAAGCCTTCAGGAGGCACTGAGCTCCGACATCCTCAACGACATGGAGTCTGTGCTAGCTGCCACCAAGATTGACAAGGAGAGCTTCCTCACCTGGTTGTAGGGGAAATGAGATAGGCTTCTCACCCTCTGCTCTTCACACTACAAACTGCCACTAAGACCAGTCTGTGAAGGACGTCGAGGCTTCTTCTTTTTTTTATTTTTTTATTTTTTATATATATATATATATATATATATATATATATATATATATATATATATATATATATATATATATATATATATATATAAAAAAAAAAAAAAATATACTTTTTTTTCCTACATTTCAGTTTTTTGGGACGACTTTTAAAATTCTGCATTTGTGGACAAACAAATTACAGATGGCATTGCTGTATGTTTCTTAGTTTAGTTTGGCACATCTTTGAGCCTTACCCTAGAAATCAGTAATATTTTGAGCGTCTCTGGGTCCCTTCACCTTTGGATTCCCCACTGAGATCCTGCACGACTCCTTCCAGTCTCTCCACAGCGCACACCCTCGACACACAAGCTGTGACCGAACAATTGTGTGCGTTCACTGGGGACTGTTGATACTCAGATAGCTTTTTTTCCCCCAGTTTTTCCCGTTTCCTTTTTTTTTTTTAATGAGCCTGAGAAACCAAAAGTTGGGGAAAGGACTCTTTGTCGGTAATGATTCGGAGTGATGGTGTGCTGCAGTTGGGTTTGATCCCCTATCTTGTGGGTGGGTGCTGGGGGGGAATTGGCGCATCTCAGTGCTGCTGCCTGGCTGTGCCAGCCAGTTCAAGTGGAACTTTGTCAAACCAAGTGCCTTCAGTTGTGTTCTCACAGACAGAAGTAAATCGCTAAACGATTATTTTGCTACTTAGAATCACTATGAGTATGTTTTGTCGAACAAAATCTGATTTAAACTCTTGTACCTACACTCATGTACAATAATCAAAAGTATGCGTATGTTTTTTAAAGAAATGTTCTACAAGAATATGTTTTAATGGGAATTAGGAGTTTTTATTAGACTATCTTCTTTATATTTCTGTCTTATTTAAGCCTGATAGCATTTTTTAAAATTCTCCAGCACCTCACTGCCGCTGATACTCTCTGAAATTGTAGTTTTGTTTGACATCAGTGGCATTTTCTCATCTAAGAGCTGGCATTGCTTGTAAGGTTAAATTGGGTGTGACGTTCCAGTAAACAAGTGACTTCAGTCAGTCATCGTGTGTGTCGCAATGCTGTTTTAGATACAATTGGTGGGACATCTAGTTTCGCTGCACTGTGCGAAACAAAAGCAACTTGCTGTAGGTGGTTACGACATGTCCTAGCTGGTTAGACGATTGGGATTGCAGAGCCTAGCAAACAGGAGTAGGGCGTAGATGGGGTTTGATCAGTTGTGACTCATGCATGTTTCTGCAGTAGGGACTTGTTAATGGAAAATAGACATGCATTGCAGTTGACTTTTTTTTTTTTTTTTTTTTTTTCATGGCTTCCAAAGACTGTTAATCTGTTCTATCCCATCAGTCCAGGCCAGTACCAAGTGCTGTGGTTGTAGAAATACAACTTGCTTTGTA